>CM045763.1:177702452-178106365 GCA_025200525.1 Camellia lanceoleosa
GAGTTGAATTTGTTGTAATAGAACCCATATATATGAATGCATGTCTATACATGGTGTCTTGAATATTGCATGTTTGTTTTTGAGCCTTAAAGGGGCATGATCTATGGGAATTGTAGTTGAACCTCATGTTTTGATCACCAATTGTGCATTACTAAGTTGAGAATCATGGCAATTCATCACATGCATATTACATATACAAGAATGGGGAGCTTGAATACATGAATTTTGTACATTGTTGTTAATGAGTTTGATATATTTTTGGGACATGCGTGTAGATAAATCTGTGAAATTGAGCCTTCTAATATGTTGTGGCTCCTTGTATTGATACAGCATGTTAACATGTGTATATGCAATAATTGAGCCATTATATGCAAGGAATGGTAGGTTGGGAATGGTGAAGGGCTCAGAACACAATCACGGAATTTCGAATTTCGATGTCCGCTCGAGCAAGAAGCGCACGCTCAGCAATAAATTTGATGCTCGGCACTTTTGCAAACTTATGGTGCCTTGCCCCTTTCGGCGGGTAAGTTGACGCTCTTTCGGCGAGGAGCTATATGGAATAGGCCACCATCCGCATTTCGGCAGCATAACCTTCATCTTAGCGTGATTTTGATGTAACGATACTGCGGGAAGCTTAAAGGAGTCCACATTCGGTAGCCCGTGAATCCGCTTCGGCGGGGACCACATTTTAAAATCTGTTTTTGCATTTTGAGTTACATTTTCCGTTCTCTTTCACTTATAAGCACTCTTAGGCATATGTTAAGCATTGTAAATGAATTAATAGAGACAAGAATAAAAGCCTAAGAGGAATGTGTGAATTAAAGAACGGATTGAGCTTAGTGACCCTTGTGTTCATGAAATATGTGGGTCAAGCTCGGGGGCAAATCTGCAAGCGATCCTTTGTGAGTATGTCGATCTTGAATGCTTGTGAATGTTCGATTGTTATTCCCTTAAGCTTATGAGCGCTAATTGGGATTGTGGATGTAAGTTGAACACAAATGGACCAAAAGGTAGTTTTGTTGAACATGAATGGACGAAGGTCGTTTTGACAAACTGAATGGACCCAAATTCGTTTGACATGAATGAATGGGCCAAGAGCCGTTTGATCTGAATGAATGGGCCAAAGGCGTTTTGACATACATGATTGGGCCAAAGGCGTTTGACATAATCAAATGGGCGAAGGCCGTTTGACAGAATAGAAATATGAATGGGTCAAAAATTTGGAATGTTTGGAATTGTCCTGATTTGTATTTAGTTATATATATACATTAAATAGAAATCTGAATTGGGCCCAAGGCCGTTTTGGAATATGTTGTTCTACAATGTTATGTAAATGTTGTATTTGATATTATTCCTTGGGCTATCGCTCACGCTCATTCATGTATTTGTAGGTGAGCGGAGATGCACAAACCCGGCCCAGATTGAAGTTTGCGGGAACAACATGAGTTTTGGGAGTCAACCTTCGTCTCACGCTTGAGACCCTCGCCATTTTGTTATGTATTTACACTTTGTCTTGTTGGTGAGGGCTTTGTGTATGTGCGTACATAGTCTGTCATAGGTTGACTTCGTTTGGATGATCTGTTTGTAATGAATTTTGGGATCACGGTACTTTTGATGTGGGTTATTAATGTTTATGCATGGTTCATTTTAAAGTGCATATAAGCTTATGACTCTATGGACAAAGTTTTAAATTTTTGCTTAGTTTGGCCCTCTACTCTGATGTGTTATATGCTGTTTTGGTCTCGGCCGTAGGTAATCTCGGGATTCTTGGCGGTTGTAATCCTTAACCCATAGGCGGGTTCGGTTATGACAATATCGATTCGTAATTGGGGTTTCATACTCACTCTGGTAAGTTTTTCTACAATCTAACAAGTTTTTCTCTGGAAACACAATTAATTGCACTTTATATTATCCTTCCATTAATTAGGGTTTCAATTTTGTAATAAAAGCTATATGAATTTGAAAAATGTTATTTCTCTGCGTTTGAACTTATTCTTGAACATTGTTGTGTGATTTTGTACATAGAATTTCTCTTTTGGTTTGAATTTCTCTGGCATTCACTTGATCTATGTTTCTTCTTTGAATTTTCTCTAGCATGTTTATTCGCATTTGTTTCTATTTATTCCCCATTTTCTCTAGCATGGTTAATTTCTTTGTATTTCTCATGTAATTTTCAAATTCAATTCATTCAAATTTCTCTGGCATTTTAATTTTCTCTGGAATGTGTAATTTTCTCAAGCATTTTCATTTTCTATACTTGCTAACTTTATGTTTCTTTTTGAATTTTCTCTGGCTATATTTACATCTATATGTAATTTTACTCTTTTATGCGTGTCTATGTTTCTATGGCATTTATAATTTTCTCTGGCCACATCACTTTTCTCCATTGTGTGTGTTTGTCATGTTTAATTTTTTACGATTATATGCATAAATTTCTTTGCCATTTTCATATTATGGAATGGAAATTATCTCTAGCTTGCCATGTTTAATTTTTCTCCGGAATGTGTAATTTTCTTTGTCATTTCATTTTTACATGCTTGCTAGATTTATGTTTCTTTCTTGAATTTTCTTTGGTACGTATTTTACATATATATGTAATTTTTGCAATTCCTCTGTCATGTTTATCTTTGTTTTGTTTATTTTCAATGGGAATGGAAATTTCTCTATCATGTTTATGTTGCTTTGTTTATTTTCTCTTGGAATGGAAATGAGCGTAGGTACGTGTATTCATTACTTTTCTCCCTTGTGCATGCATGTATTTAATTTTTAGTGTCTAATTTTCTCTACACCTTAGTTTTCTCCCTTTTGTGTTATTTTCTCTAGGAATGGAAATGGTGTGTTTGCATGTATTCACATTACTTTTCTCCATTGTGTGCATCTACCATGTTTTTAATTTTCGGTGTCTAATTTTCTCGACATTTATAATTTTCTCATACCTTAGTTTTCTCCCTTATGTGTAATTTTCTCTGACATGTTCAATTTTCTTTGACATGTTCACTTTTCTCTGGGATTTAATGTTGACATCTTTATGTTTTCATTGTCTAGAAATAGCCAAATGCAAAAACAGCAAAACACCAGAAATACCACGAAAGAAACAAAAACTCTATGAGTTTTCTTATGATCTTAGATCAAAAAGCAACAAAACACTACAAACTCCTTGCTAAAACACACAAGTCTAAAGTGCTGAAGCAACAAACATCAAGATGAATACCCCAACTTCAAAAGACTCAAGCTCAAGGGGGAAAAAACATGTTGAACTCTAAAGAATGAGAGCTCATTACAGCATTCAATATCAATCCAACCTCTCATCTGTTGTCTCCTTTTTTAGACACTTAAATTCAATTCAAAACAACTTGAAGAGCTTCAAAGACCTCATTCAGTATTTGATCCAACCTTTAACCCTTTGGAAGGATGGATCCAAGAAATCTAAGAAATCGATGATGATGTAGTTGCAATAATCCAACGTTACAATGAAAAAAACAAATGCATTCACGGTTGGTAAAAAGAACTTGACCTTTACAATAATGACATGACCTTGATTTTTGGTTTGCAAGGAGGTAAAAAGCCATGTCATTAAGATACTCTAAAAAGCCAAAATTTTCATTCCTAAGTAGAAGATTCCCAATGGACATAAGGCACTTGGTTCTATTCTTAAAATGCCTTGTTCAAAGCAATGAGAGGCAAGCAACAAATTGACTTCAAAGATGTAGCAATCATTGTTACCTTGTACTTGTGTCTCACCTTATTTTTTGCAACAAGTGGGAATTCAATAGGGTGGGTTTTATAAAATCGTGGAACCTCTTGAATCAATGAAGCGATATGATTGGCGAAGCAATCACATCAACATTAATCGATTCTATCCGCGACATTGCACAAAACTCCGAGAAAAGTGGCGGGGTGTGTCATTGCATTACTCGTAAATATAATTTCCATTCAAATTTATAGTTATGATACTTACAAATTTGTGTGTTTAGCAAAATTTAATTACTTTAATTTCCATCACGATATTGGCTATGTGAACATCACGAATATCATTGACTCGAACCATGATAACACAAGCGGCTTCCCAAGATGTGCCAAGTGGAACACGCAAAGCTTGACCAAGCAGTGCGAAGACACTAGTCCACTCTCTTGCTCCTTAATGAGTTAGATTTCTATCGCCACTAAAATCTCAGTGAAATTCCAAAATTTCTCTGACCACTGGTTTGTTTCCCTACTTGTGCCTTAATTGATTGACATCAATTTTCTCTGAACATTTAATTTATGTTTCTTCTTTGATTACCATTGGTTTATTTCTTTCCTTGTAATGAATTTTCTCTGGAATCCAAAATTCTCTGACCACTATTGTAACACATTAACTTATATGCCCTAATTGATTTTCTCTGATATTTGAATTATGTTGGTTGTTTCATAATTTTCTCTGGTCCATAAAAATATTTCTCCTTGTGTGTCTCGGCCCTGCTTATATGCCTTGTGATTGAGATCAATTTTCTCTAAAGTTTCAATTTATGTTGCTTCTTTGATTAACACTGTTTATTTTTGCCCTTGTAATGAATTTTCTCTGGAATCCAAATTTCTCTTACCACAATTATAGTGACATTATTTTATCTACCTTGATTGATTTTCTCGATATCGAATTATGTTTGCTTGTTTCATAATTTTCTCTAGCCCATAAATTAATTGTCCTTGTGTGTAATTTTCTCTAGCCTATAAAATTTTCTCTAAAATTTGTATCCCATTAGTATGTGTAGATATCTGAGGCATCCGGGCGAGTCACGAGTCCCAGTTACAGTTCGATATTGGGTCACTACGGTCTGAAGGACTCAAATGTCACGGTTCTCAATCTTGAGCAGAAGAGTCCAAATCCGGCAAATTGTTTTGAAAGCAGATTTTTTGAAAGAAGTGCAAACATGGTTTGCCCGGAATCTGAGTCGCCACCTAAATATTTTAAAATGGGAAATTTAGGAAACTTCGACTCGGTGCCAAAGGCCACGTGTCATCGCCAAAGTTGCCTCGGCTCGGGAACTTAGATGCGATTGGGAAGGTCACTTTGTGAGCACCCCACTTCATGGGTCAAAGACCGGCCTCTACTAACCATGATGTCGATTTTGAAAACATTGTGAGTTCTTATTAGATTATTAGCCTAGGTTACTATGTGATCGCCTGACATACAAGTATAAATGAGTCGCTGAATTGGAACTAAACATTTCATGTTTGTTTGTTTGAAAATGGTTTGATGGTGCTACCCGAGTAGGCTAAGGCGTGGATTTGCCACCTCGGTGGGCTTAGAAAAGCGTGATTTTGCCACTATCTAGTGGGCTTAAAACAAACATTTGATGAATTGTCCAATTCAAGTAACTCAACCTCCACCACGGGCATTCAAGTCGGTTATATCACATAAGCATTTAGCCTCATAGTAAGCATGCTATCATGGCAACACTCATGCATGCAAGGATGCTAAAGCATAAAACTCACCGAGTACTCGAGCCAAAAGCAGTTCGTTAGAAATCCTTGCATGATCCTAGATACAGAATTGCCTAATGCAACACATGCAAAAATGCAAACTATAGCAGGCTCGGCTATTCTAAACATGGCATATGGAATGCTACAACTAACCGTATTCAATTTGGAATTGAAATACAAATGCGGTTGTATGATCTGTAGGCAGTGCGTGCAAAACAGATGAATAATGCAAACATGCTGTCATACTGTATGCTAATCGGAATATGCCCTATATCTAACCATCATAAGCGGGTAAATAAAAGGGAAGAAAGACGTGGGGTTGGAAGACATACATCACACTCACCCACCCTTAGTACAATTTTGCCCTCGCACTGGTCGAATAAAAATCTGATCGAATGAAAGAATATCTGATCCAAATATCACTGATCCGAATAATATACAAATTCCTAATTAATTAATAAATTAAAGAAGAAAAAACGGTAAACTGGCATGCAAGCCAGGGGCTGCCTTGACTCCGCTCCGGATAATGAAATGATGCATGTTGGTGCTGCGCGAAATCCTTGAGATACTAATTAGCCTCTATTTGCAATGTTTCTCGAAATCGTGCGGACTCAAAAGTTCTTGATTCTTCATTTTTCTTTAGCATGAGAAGCGAGAAAGGGCATAGCAATGTATTTCACAAATTTATGCATGCCTCGATCCTCGTGCCACCAATCACGCATATCGATGCATGATGGAGGAGGCCGGTGCGCAACAATATAGGATGAATGCATATGAATGCTACAACAAAACCTAACTCCATCATGGGTAATCCGGTGTCGGTGACTTGGGAATTGAGACCCGTTAAAGTCACTTTCGAGATGCAGGCGTGCCTGCGTTCTTGTGCGGGCTAACTCCTATCGAACGCGATGCAATATGCATGATATGCATGAAATGCAACTAAGATACAATCTAACATACACAATGCTATGAAAATGAAGCGTCTCGGAATCGTGCACATGGGCACGCAAACCAAGAAATGATCCTAAGACATAAAATGGCATCATAATGCAATTGGACTTACACTAACATGAGTGGACCTCGGCCACACTCACATAAGAGGCCGTCGGATAAAGTGAAGTGCCTCGAAATCGTGCCTGCAGACGCATAAGCGAGATTCTTGACATCACGGAATGCAATGATGCTAAAATTACATAAACAATACAATATGGGCTTACACTAACATGAGAGAGCCTCGTACACTCACATAAGAGGCGAGAGATGAAAAGAGATGCCTCGAAATCGTGCCTGCAGGCGAACAAACCGAGGCAATGGCATGCGATGCAATGAGACTAAAATGGCATCTGAGAATGCAAAATGGACTTACACTAACATGAGAGAGCCTCGTACACTCACATAAGAGTAGATAGATGAAAATGAGATGCCTCGAAATCGTGCTGCAGACGCATAAGCCAGGAAACAATGGCATCTGAAATGCAATGAGACTAAAATGGCATATAGAATGCAAAATGGACTTATACTAACATGAGTGAGCCTCGTACACTCACATAAGAGGTCGATAGATGAAAATGAGATGTCTCGAAATCGTGCACAGGACCATAAGCCGAGGCAATGGCATCATAATGCAAAGGCATGAAAATATGATATGCAAACATGAAAATGAATTTCAGCACTAAAATGTGGGAGAAAACAGTCCCGAAATGAGTGAAAGCGGCACCAAATGCAAAGAATGGTCCGAAATCACGAAATTAAGCGCCGAAATGGCCTATAGCTATGCAATGCATGCACAATATGAACATGGAATGAAAATACAGTAGCAAGGCAGCCGAAAAACAATCATTTTCTAGTCTAAAACATGGCCAAACATCAAGCATAGATACGGCAACAATGTCATACAAAAATGGCTCCTGAGGGAGGCTATGAAGCAAGTGATACATGCAATGCCCAAACAGCAAAATTCCATTCTACAACACTGAAGAGGGACTAAAAATATGCACATTTACAGTTTATGACAACCCCCAAAATCAGCATGCAAACGTGGCAAAAATGCCATGCAAGAAATAGGCCACAAGAGGGTATAACATGAAGTAGGCCAAACATTCATCAAACAAGCAAAGGCCCTTCATTAAATATATCCATGGGGTCAAAATATGACCATTTACAGTTCTGATGATGGCCTAAAACAGAAGCTAGATAAGCCTAAAAAGGCATGCAAAAATGGGGGCCAAAGAGGGGTATAATGGTAGGTACAACATGGAGACCCCAAAAAAGGTTGATCCCTTCTACAATGTTGTAGAGGGACACAAAATAAGCTTACTCACAGTTCATGGCATGCTCCAAAACAATTTACATATAGGTCAAACAAATCATGCAAATTCGGTAAATAGGAGAGATTATGAAGCAAGTGCAAGATAGGGGCCCAAAAGGGTTGAGCCCTTCTTCAATATTGAAGAGGGGCTAAAATAAACCCTCTTAAAATTTACATTATGCTCGAAAACAGATCAAACATAGGCTAGAAATTTCATGCAAAAATGTGACATACCAAGGGTATTGAAGCAAGAGCACTATATAGGGCTCAAGCAGTGTTGAGCCCTTCAACAAACATGAAGAATAGCTCAAAAATGTGACCCTTAGAGTTTGGGTCGGATCCTAAAACAGTGACCAAATAGGCTTAGAAATGAGGCAAAATGCTACAAAAGAGGAGATGGCAACACCCTTGTAGACAAGTCTTGTGACCTTTTGGACCAAGTTTGGATGCTCTTTGCCTCTGAAAAACCAGCTCCAAGTGTTGGAATGGAGTGTGGGGGTCTTGTGCTAGGGGTTGATGTAGAAATGGTACAAGAAAAATGACTTTGGAGCTTGGAAATGGAGAGAAATGGGAGGTGGAAGGTATAACTCTCTCTCAAATGTGTCTAACAAATGTCTAACCCCTTGCCAAGAAGCCAAGCCTCTCCTTTATAGAGGAGAGGCGTGAAAAAATATCTAAGGGACCTCTCTAATCCTCCATACGTGTATGGAGGATGGTCAATTAACAACCACCGGTTGTACAATTTGGAATACTGAGGGAGAGGAAAGTGGTAGGCTAGTTAAAAAGGAAAAAAAGTCATTTTTTGGTAAGTGGCCAGCCGGCTGGAAAAGGTGGCCGGCCCGCCAGGGTGAAAAAGGTCAAGCCATAGAACTGGTCGGCCATGTAGCCCTTGAAGTTATCTTTCCAATGCCATAAACCTTGCATTAAAATTCCTCCTTTAGAAAAAGTTATGCCGACTTTTAAAGCGCCTTGATTCGGTCTAACCAGACTTCAGCCAACCATATCTCCTCCCCTGGATTTGGACTTAGGAGATTCTTGAGTGAAAAATGAAGCCCCAGAAGTAAGCTTTCCAATGGTGGTGGGCTAATATTTTAATTCCTCCTGTGCAAGAGTTCGCCGTTTCGGTGAAGCCGCAGACTTTTCTCCTTCGATTCATCTTTGAACCACTTTTGACCAAACAAAAAGTTGGTTGTCAAAAAATTGCTGGCCTCCACCCTCCTACAAGCTTCTAACCATGAAAATAAGGCCTCCACCAAAATGAGCCCAAACCGATGCAAAATGAAGGCTCGGGGCCAAAACCTTGATTCGGGTCCCAAAATAGATTGGGCACGGAGTGGTGTTCGACCACCAGTCGATCCCTCAGACCCAGTGTCCCTCAAAAGGGAGCAAATAAGATGCATGCAAAAAATCAGAGCAAACGGAGATGGTTAGGCGGTCCCGAACCAAGGCACATGGCACAGCTCAGCAGGAGGCTGGGCTCGAAATGGGCAAAATGGCCTCTGACCACTAAAAGTAGCCGCCCTTTGAGAGATGGTCTCTGGGACCTCTCCCTCCCCTCGGGAACAAAAATAGAAAACCGAGCACAGTTGAATCGAGGCAAAGTCTGAAAGGGTTGGAAGTCGGGAGGCGGGGCTCACGGCCTAGACTCTGAGACTTGAGCAGCCTGTATCTGCGTCATCGGCGCTCAATCGGTGGCGTCTGAGTCTTAAGGTTGGTCAAAAATGGGGTGTCTCTGATTATGATTTAGATGAATTTTATCGGCCTAACTTATGTGCCTTGGTGATTGAGATCAATTTTCTTTGAAATTTCAATTTATGTTGCTTTTTGATTACCACTATTTATTTACGCCCTTGTAATGAATTTTCTCTAGAATTCAAATTTCTCTAACTTAATTATAGTAACATTAATTTATATGACCTGATTGATTTTCTCTAATATCTAAATTATGTTGCTTGTTTCATAATTTTCTCGACTCATAAAATTATCTAATTGTCTATAATTTTCTCTGGCCCATATAATTTTCTCGAAGTTTGTTTCCCATTAGTATGATTTAGATAAATTTTATCTTCCTTATTTGAATTTTAACATTTCTCTAATAAAAGAACCTCCTATTATAGATAGATAACAAGGAGCTAGTTAAAAACCCATCAGAGGAGTTTTGTCTTGGTGAAAAGAAGAAGAAAGAATAAAAAAAAGGCAATTGTCAAATTCAAGGAGACATTAGAAGATTCATCTAAAGAAGAAGGAGGGCATGAAGAAGGAAAAGAACAAGAAGCAAGCAATGGAGAAGAAGATCAAGCAAGCAGTGCAGAGTGGAAGCCAGAGAAGAAAGTGAAGAAGTAGAAGTAGAAGACAAAGAAGAAAATGAACAGAAAGAAGAAGACAATGAAGAAGAAAATGAAGGCACTGAATCTAAAGAGGAAGAAGAAAACAATGAGGAAAGTGATGAGGAAGAACATAATGAGCCGATGGACCAACATCATGATAGCATTTGTGGCTCAACAATGCATTAGCCTCAAGAATCTGATGAATCAAAGAATGCTCAAATTGTTGATCTCGTTAAGACTAAAGGCACTTTCTAAATCCAAAATAGAAGAAGAAAAATTGGAATGAATTGCTTGCAGAAAAGGACATTGTCATAAGAACCTTGACATCAAATAACTTAGAACTTTAAGAAAGAGACAGCACAAACCAATTGAAACTAAGAATGTTGGAGGTTCAAAAACAAGATGATACAAAAACAATTCAACTTGAAATTGAAAATGCTAGATTGCATGAACAAATTCAAGAACTATCCGTCCAACTAGCAACACAACCTTACCGAACACCAACACAAGTTCAACCCCAAGGTCAGTGAAAATCTTGAGCCACAAAAAGTTATGTCCTTGTGTCAACATAACTTAGAGAAGTTTTTATTTATTACAATTTTCTGCCAATGGTAATTTTCTCTGGAAGTTAAATTTCTCTGACCACATTAGTTTGAAAAGTTATGTCCTTGTGTCAACATAACTCAGAGAAATTTCTAGTTATTACAATTTTCTTTGGAAGTTAAATTTCTCGGGCCACATTAGTTTGGCCAGTTTGATTTCTACTACTTATTTGATTTTCTCTGTCTATTTGCTTATTTGATTTTTGGGGCTTGTTTGCATTTCATTGTGTATAGTTGGAATAGAAGTGGAACAACAGCCAACAACCTAGCAAGAACAAGTGGCACACAAACAACAACCAAAACAAAGTACAAAAGTCTATGATAACTAGAAAATATTGAATAAAATAAATTTACATATTGAAATATGATATGTTACTTCAAAGAAATTTAACTTTTACTGATATTTTCATCTACAATGAAAAAAGATCCTACATCAATGATAAAGAATTTAAAGGCAAAAGAAAGGAAAGAAAAGCAGCAAGATCTAGAATTTCAATATCCCAAAGTTGTGAAGGTGACTAGAGGTTCAAAGCAAGCTGCAAAGCAAACAAAGCAAACTACCAAAGACTAAGAAGTACTTGATACCGATGAGTACGTCTTACCTCAACCAACAAACATTAGAAAATTATGGGTTTTTCCAAAAACTCTACCAGTTTCAAAATAGGTAAAACAACATGTAAAAAATGTCTTGTAGCACATATCAAATGCGTCTTGACTCGAGTAAGTACAACAAATAAAATACAAGATAACAAACAACAATTTACTAACTTATATTGCATTAACAACTATTAAATCCCTTCTGTGTCATCTTGTAGGGCTTTAATCTGGACAAGTGAGTTGAATCTCATTACCTTTGAAGATATTGGAAACCTAATAAAAGAAAAAGAAATTGCCAACAATGTAAGTCTTTCATCAAAATTTCTCTGCAATGTTCCATCAGCCTTTATAAACAAATGTTACAATTATAAATGATATTTTTCAGGTCATCGATGGCTATGGAGAGATCCTATTAGCTAACCAAAGGAGAAAAGGACAACAACCAACTTTATTTTTTTTTCCAAATGCATGAGCTTGGTATGTTACTACTCTTTTATTTAATTTTCTCTGAAATTTACTCACTACTTTCTCTTGCTAAGATACTTCTTGAAGCCAGTTGTGTCACTAGTCTAATTTTCTCTGGCAAGTTATGTGCATTTAAAATTTCTCTGTGTGTATATTTCTTAAATTCTTGCCATTTCAACTTTCTTATAACCACCTTTTGATTTTCTCTGACTGCAGAACTTCATCAAGATGACGGAAAATCAAACTTTCCGAGTCTCATTATTTGACAAGCATCTTGAAAGCGACATAGAGGAACTACAGGTTCCTCCATTTCCCAATAAATACAGGGGGCAATGAGAAGTCAACAGATGGAAAGCACTGGACCTTGCTAGTCTTGGACAAACAAGATAATTTATGAAGGTACTACAACTCACTAAGGCCAAGGAGGGATGATGCACAAGGCAAATATATCAAAGATGCAAAACAATTGGTAACGAGTGCAAATTTCTCTGATCCATGATAATGTTTATGTGATGATAATTTTCATAGAATCCCATTAATTTGTGTGTAAATTTCTCTGTTATTTAAAAATTATTTTTTTGTAGCAAGATTATGTGGAGATTTTTTTGAAAGCTTGCCTTGAGAGAGAGGCACAATCACCCTCTTTCAAATTGATACACTCACAAAACACAAATTATGACTTTGAATATGTCAACAATGCTCCACAACAAGACAGTGATTCGTAAGTTTCATACAACATCTATAAATAAGATAATCTAATTTGAATGTTTCTTAAAACTAACTATACCTATAATTTGTATGCAGTGTGGATTATGGCCTCTTTGTATGCTACATAATGAGACAATATATCAACCATGAACCTATCAGCTCAAAATTGTCGACACAAAACGTAAGGTTGATGAGGGCAGAAATCATAAAGAGATTTGTGACCGAAGTTGGCCGGTCATGGACAAAACCAATTCAAATACCACCAGAAGAAGAACCAAAAGTATAATAGTGAAAGGACACTAGTGAAAGGAAGACAATGTACAACGTAATTAGGAATAACCTTTCAATTTGTTTTTTCATACATTGAAGGAATGATGATGTTTGACATCTATGTATATATCTTTTGTTGACTAATGTAAATTTCATAGCTATCAATTGTTAAATATATTTTTTTTATAATGCATGCTAAGTGGTGATTGTCAACACAATCCACACAAAGAAAATTGTCTGCAAAAATTTTCCTAGTATGATGTTACTAGAAATTCATAGAAATTTAACTTTTAGCATGCCATGAGAGTGCCTATATGATCATGTAATCTGTAATGGACTGTGTTGGTACAAAACAATCATCAAATTCAAAAAACACAATGCACACGGTAATTTTCTCTGCTATTGACAAATTTCTCTTGATGAATTTCACCTCACAATACACGATGCACAAAGAATTTTCTCTGCTAAAGGCAAATTTCTCTGGATGAATTTGATTGGTATTATAAACACATTGCCTATAGTATGTATCAACAAACACAATGCACACTATAATTTTCTCTGCTATTGGCAAATTTCTCTGAATGAATTTGAACTCATAAAACACAATGCACATTTCAACAAAAACAATGCCCATAGTAAATTTCTCTGCTTTTGGCAAATTTCTCTGAATGAATTTGATCGGTATTATAAAGGCACTCCCAAAGTATGTTTCTAAAAACATAATACTGCTATTGGAAAATTTCTCTAGATGAATCTGATTTGCATTATTATATACACACTATCCAATAAATATATTTCACAAAACAAAATACACAAAGTAATCATCAAACATATTATTTAATCAATAAAATGTATTATCCTCAACTATTTAACAGAGGTTCCTTGTATGTCCTCTTATTATGGCGACCAATACTCTCACATCGACTACATAATCACCCTTTTAAACTCTCCGGAAGCAATTTTGTTCTTCTTTGGCCTCCCAGTGGTCTCTTATTCAATGGAGGTAAAATCATAGCATCATCAATGTTACACACGGGTTTTCAACGATTAGAACTAGGCCAATCAGCAGTATGTTGATACATACCAGCATGAAAAAATGGTTCAACAAATGAATTCAAATTCTTTCCACTCCTAAAAATTGCAGCAATAGCATGTTGACATGGATACCCATTTTCGACATGAACAAGTTCTCAACTCAAGATCAACCATAATTGAAGGAAAACAATACACTTCAAAGACATTATCATATGATAAACTCACATTCCATGTCCTCTCATCCTTATGAAAGCCTTCTCCAATACACTATCCATACGAGGGGCGAAGAACTTTATTCCATTTACTAGAAGCGACCTCCTATCAGACCTTATATTCATGATTTGCAACCATATCATGTCCACCAAATTTATTATTAGCAAGTGTCGAGTTGCTCGTATCCATGAATTGAATGACTCAGCAACATGTGAATACATCTCACCATAATGTTTTCCCTCAAAATATGCATCACTCCAATTTTCATATGGTAAACTTCTCAAGAAAACACTCATAGTGTCTCCTCCTTCACTTTTTAATTCATTTAACTTGAAATGGAATGATGCCTTTGCTGCTAATATGCACATTTAGAAAACTTGGACACAATTGTCTCCTTAACCAAATTTGTTTTTCCACATGATAACCTATCCCTCAAATTTCTCTTTAGATATTCAAGACAAAATCCATGATAGCAATTAAGGAAAAGCCTGGCAATTCCTTCCGCAATAACACAATGTCAATCTGGTATGAAACTTATCACCCTCTTCGATCCCAATACTTCACATAAATGTTCAAGGAACTAACACCAATTGCCTTTATTCTCGGCATCAACAATGGCAAAAGCTATAGGAAAAAAACCTACAAAACAAATAGGAACAAGCATATTAGATAAACACATGCAGAGAAAATTAGAACATTAAACAACCAGAGAAAGTTGACACTGCCAACATCCAAAGAAACTTCATATAGTGGCCAAATCCAGAGAAAATTCACACAATGGCAACCTCTAGTGAAAATTTACTTAGTGACCAACTCTAGAGAAAATTCACACAGTGGCCAAACCCAGAGAAAATTCACATAGTGGCCAAACCGGAAGAAAATTCACACGATGGCCAAAACTAGAAAATTCAAAGTGTCGAGAAAAAAATCACAAAACATAACCACAAGAATAGAAAATTCACTTAATTCCAACATGTATAAAAATTGACATACTTAGATAAAATTAGATATATTTACAATTATCTTCATTCCATCTTTTCCCATACGCAACAAGCATAACTTCTTTGTATCGCCCTTTCAAAATGTTTCATCAAGAAACAACAATAGCAAACAATATTGGAAACCGACAATGCATGCATGAAAAGCCACAAACACTCTTTTGAAACACTTGTTATCTTCAAAATCTAACTCAAGATGACTACCTAGATTGTTCTTCAATGCCTCATCAAAATGCCATAATCGATCGAATGACAAACAAGAATCCCCATATGTACTACATTTTACTTTTTCAACCCTAACTACCCACAATTATAATTGATTGAGACCCCATACTTGTCTTTCATTTCTTTGACAACATCCTTTGGGCGAGTTAAAGGTTTTGCACTTACATCTTCAAGTATTAGCTTAGAAACTAATTTGGAAGTCATCTAGCATGTTTACTAATGCGAACCGCCACACCATTATGTTCATTGTTCAAAGTTCTTACGTAAAGAACTCATTTATTTTTCAAGCTGAAGCATGTACGCCATACATACATCCCTTGATTCCTTAAATGCACATTATAACGTAACCTTCAACTTGTCATTTTTAACTTAAAGCGAAAACCAACCTCAATGGCATACTTGCATAAAACAATATGGAACTCAACCACACCACCCTCAAACTTTTGTCCAACACTCGTAATATTATTTCGCCAACCAACTGATAATAACACCTTTTCTTGGTGAGAACAAAACTTAGAGAGTGAATTCCTTTCAATATCCACCAACCTATCGCATTCATCATGCACAACATCTACCCAATTAGACCTCACTTCATCCTCTTGATCAGAAGTACTACACCTAATAACTAAACATCAACTATATCAACACCACGTGCACAAACAACCCTCAACATATTCAAAAAGTCAATATTATTTCGAACCATACAATTCGGATGACCCACAATAGAATATGAAATACACATCGTCTCTGGTTTCAAATTCTCCCATGTTTTACACAAAATGCCAACCAATTCCTCAAAATTCAATTCACATAAAACATTAATGACAATAGTATCATTCCCATATTTGCACAACAATAACACTACACTGTCAATCGAAACTGAAAGAAAAAACAAGAAAAATAATTTGTTCAATATAAAAACACTTCACAATAACAACATAAAAGTCCAGAGAAATTACTAATAATTATAATTTTCTCTGGATTATAATAACATGCTTATAATTTTCTCTAGACTCAAATAAAAGCCTAGAGACATTTAAAAACTTATATTCACCTTCAAGATAACAAAAACAAAATCACAAAAAACTTAATGAGTCTAGAGAGAATCACAAAGAAATTTACTGCTAACTATTAAACACAATCATAGACAAAAATCACACAGAAGATCTGTTTATGAAATTATAAGCTTCTCTATAATTTTCACTAAACTATAAGGTTACAATTTTCTTTGTGTGATTGTGCAATATTGCACTCATATCAAAATCCAGAGAAATTTACAAACTTATATACACCTTCAAGATAACAAAACAACTTACTTGCCCATCTAAATTGAAAGAAAAAAAGCAAAAAATAACTTTTGCTTAGAGAAACAAAAACTTATATTCACTTTGAACTACAAACTTATAATTTTCTTTGAACTACAAACTGAAAGTGAATAACAAATTTATAATTTTCTCACGAACTACAAATAAAAGTCGAGAGAAATTTAAGAACTTATATTCACTTTCAAGATCACAAAAACAAAAACACATTAACATCAAATTGACAAAAATGATAACTATTCACAAAAGCGTAGAAACTCATAGAGAAGATCTGTTATGCGTACAAAACATTCAATTAAGAAAAATAAGAAATAAAAAATAACAAACTTATAATAACATGTCCATAACAAATTATAATTTTCTTTGTGATTTTCACTAGACTACAAACATACAATTTTCTCTGTGATTTTCACTGAAGTACAAACTTACAATTTTCTTTGAGATTCTATCTCCATTAGAAATTTCTAATAATATGTCTATATGAACTTATAATTTTCTCTGTGATTTTCGTTGGATTATAATAATAAACTTACAATTTTCTGGACTATACCAACAAAAGTCTTGAGAAAAAAGCAGAGAACAAAAATGATAAGAAATTTACACTTATCTACGGTTTAAAGAAATTTCTACGGTTTGAAAAAATAGAGAACAAAACTTATCATTGATAAGCATGTTGTTGAAAAATGGAGCCGAAAAATGAACTCTAAACATCAAAATCAACTCTCATCAACTCTCTTTGAAATTGATCGAAAAAGCAGGTAATGAAAATGAATTCCAAAAATCAAAATCAACTCTATCAAGCTGGTCTCTCTCTAAAATTGATCAATAATAGAGAATGAAAAATCAGCTCCAAAAATCATAAACAACTTCACTGAGCTAACCTCTCTTTTAAATTGATCAAAACTGAAAACAAAAACCTAGCATAAAAATACACTCGAAAAACTAATATGAAATTAGAATCCTTACATAAAATTCAAAACAAAAATCGAAATCCATGTGGAATCTCCATAAAAAACATACCTGATTCAACTCCATTGAAAAACCTACACGATCAACACACTATAACACCTACACGAACCTAGCAATATCTATCATCAAGTCCACTGCGACACTTGTAAAATCCTCTGAAATCTCCACATAAAGTCGGTTTCCAAAATCTCCACCGTGAAATGCAATAGAATATTGGTTTGCCAAAATCCAAACAAACTTATGTTATAAAGAAAGTTAAATTAGGTATTTTATAACGTAAAATAAGGTTGAGGGACCTTAGCCATCAAAACATATTATTGTGAACCTCTCCTCCTATTAAAAGTTGGACAGGGATCTTAGACCAATTTTTCCTAGATATAAAATGATAGTTTGGTTGCTCTAGGAGATAATAAATGCATGGACCTATGGCAGCGGATGTCCTTTTGAACCTAAACAAAAATCGCGTGGTTCTATGACCGGATAAATATATAGAAAATGACGTATGGCCTGAGCATCTTTAATAATATTGTTAGTATTTTTTAAGAAAAATTATCACTAAATTACTTGAGGTTGATTTACTAAGTTGGGTAAGTTTATAATTTTGCCCTTAAAAATATGGTACATGACACTTATGTGCATATTTTTCATTAAAAAAAAATACGGGTAAATCACACTTTGCATCCATGCATTTTGCACCAAATCTCATTTTGACCCCTACATATGAAATCATGATAGTCAACTCCATGCATACGGTCAAATCTCACTTTGTCTCTGCACATGAAATTGTGACAATCAACCCCTTACTTTTGATAAAATCTCACTTTGGTCATATACAAGTGTCAATATCCCTTTATTACTCAATTGTTTAAATTTGTATGAGAATCTAATCATTGATAAGAATGTCACTCTGAGATGATGGTAAAAAAGGAAAATCATCTACATTTTCGCCATTATACACTTTATCCCAAAATTTATATCAAAATATGATTGTATTAGGCTAAAACAAAAAATAAATTGTGAATAATTAAGAAGATAAATTAGGGTTTTTCATAAATTAGAATCACAAATTCTACTTGATTTTTTTTTTTTGTATATTTATCTTTCTTTCTCTTCAATTTCTTTGTCACGTTTTTATATATATATATTTCAAAAACTCTACTTTCTTGCATTTTTATCACAATTTTTAGCATACAAACATATATATATATATTATAACTCTCATGTTCTTATCACGTAGGACAAAGTGTATTGGTAGGAAACATAGATGATTTTCCTCTCTTATCCTTATTTCGTAGTTACATTTTTGTCGCATGACTAAATTTTGTTAAAATTTAAACATAAAGTAACAGAAGAGGGACATTGACACTTGTGTAAGGACCAAAGTGAGATTTGGGTAAAAGTCACGAGAGGGTTGACCGTCATGATTTCATGTGTACGGATCAAAGTGAGATTTGATGCAAAGTGTAGAGGTGCAAAGTGTAATTTACCCAAAAAAAATATGCTAAGAGTCATAACCAACTGGAATAAATTTAGACAAAGTCATAAATTCAAGGTCAAAATTGAGCCAATTAAAATTACAAAAACTAAAATGATAGAATAACTAAAGTACAAGACTACCGTCGAAATTTGTCCTTTATAATTATATCCGTTAAACCAACTATCAATATTTATGCACACATAAATACTAAGTACTTACAAATCATTGTAGACCTTATCTCTTTTATTCCCCAAAAAAAAAAAAAATGAAAGAAAGAAAGAAAAAATCATTGTAGACCTTATCACCACTTAGCATAAGGCCCACTGAAGACTTACGATAATAGTAGTAAATGGACAACTTATGGGCTAGACTGGATCGATGATGGTGGGCTTCCTCTCCTTCAAACTTGAAAAAAAAAATAAATTGAGAATTCGCCAGTTGGTGTCCTTCTCAAAAGCTTTCCGACAATCAAGTCAAAGATGCTTGGAGAAGAAGATAATCAAAGAGTAATGTAAGAGAGAGTGTACCTTTTCTATGACTAAAGTGTGGGTGTATATATAGGACTCATCTCTCATGGTTGACATCTCATCACTACAAGAAATGTCACTTTTGGCTACCAAAATATTGGTTGCCAAAGTCCAAAATTAATTGAAACCATTTAGCGACCAAATTTTTTTAATATAAGCCAGTAGCCTATACCTCGCGATAGTATTGGCGACTAAATTATTTTTACAGCTGAAAGTGAGCGTTTTGGCTACTAAATTTTAGTTAAGTCGGCAAAGGTTATGTTTTAGCGACCAAAATATTAATAACCAAAAGTAAGCATTTGGCTACTAAATTGTCATTAGTCGGCAAAGGTTATGTTTTGGCTACCAAAATATTAGTAGCCAAAAGTAAGCATTTGGCTTCTAAATTGTCATTAATCGGCAAAGGTTATGTTTTGGCTACCAAAATATTAGTAGCCAAAAAGTAAGCATTTGGCTACTAAATTTTAGATTAGTCGACAATAGTGACATTTACTACTAATTTTTAGTCACTAAAGTTCTACATGAAAATTTTAACCAACTATTCATTACTTTTTGCTACTAAATGTTTTAGTCGCCAAATGTTTTTGCTTCTAAATTATTAGTAGCCAAAAAATTCCAACTATGTATTTGGCTACCAAAATATTTGGTGGCCAAATATTTTCTTTTTTTTTTTTTCCCAAAAAAATTCTAAACAACTTACATCCATGTTTAATACAACCTGAATAGTTAAAAAATATCTTAATAACCAACCATCCAAAACATCCATCCAAAACATTAAAAATAAACGTGTACCCTAAAATATATTATCAACCATTAAAGTATTCAACATAATACATGAATAACCATGATTTAAATCCATACATAATACATGAATAACCAACGTCAATAATTTAAATTACAACCTGTACCCTGTATAAACAATATAATCCATCAACACTAAAATATATTAGGGTCAATAATCCATACAAATTGCATACACTCCAAGTCTAATCCAACGTCAATAGTTTAAATCCATACATAATATATGAATAACCAAATTAATTTGTTCGAACCACTATATATCTGAGATAGAAGTATAAAAACAATGCCCTCCCGTAATTGTCAAAAAATTATATATCCACATTTGTATGTCCAAAATCATCTGCAAAAAAAATAAAATTCATTAGTTTTGTGCCTATAAAATGTTAAGAAGGCTTAAAAGCTTTCCCTGTTAATGACATAGATATTCTTACATATAACACTATTATGTTGAGATATCAGTTCCACAAATTAACTCTACATTTTAGTTAAAATAAGGAGAGAAACAATTTATAAAATTAAATGTCTCAGAGAAACAATAGAAAAATAATGATATTCACACAACACTTTTAGAAAAGGGCCACCACATATGTGACCACACTCAAATGTCTACCAACTTCCTTTATTAAATAATCAAATATAGGATATATTATGGCAGAATGATCTATAATCACCGAGAGCTTCAAATTCTTACCATCACACAACACAATAATCTGCTACCCTCTCAATCAAGAAAGGATGATATACTGGAATTGGTAAATTCTATATACCCAAAGTGACCTGAAAGGTAAAAAAATGAACAAAACTTTAGCAATCCTTCAATGTGTCCAGCGGTCATGACCATTCAAACTTCTCAATGTAATCAAAAAATAAAAAGGATTAAAACATGAAAAATACCTTCGCATGTCCCGGGTTCCATGACACCACATGATTCACATTTTCGATTCAAGCGGCAAACCAAGGAGCAGTTTGAAAGCTGACTAGCATGGCCTATAGGGAAATCACTATTGGATGATGTGCACTACCAAAAAAATAGGTCTTTGGAATCATAGTCCTAGACTATCACATCATTTTTTATTCCAGCCACTCATAATCGGCTACCTATTGTAATGTTATTTGAAAATATAAATTGACATAAACTAGTAAAACTCTTGTGATGTTGACAAGAAAATCCCATAAACATAAGCATGCATAGCCAAATGTATGCTAAGTAATTACTAACAAGCATACATTTAAATTTGTATATTACACACACAAGTATTGTGATGTGCATATTGTTGGGGTAGTGTAGATCCTAATAAGTATTGGACACTGACCACTCAATCATGAATTTAAAGTAAAGGTATTTTACTTTAAATCCTCTTATTAAGACTTCTGGCGTAAGTATCCCTATATTTTAATTGGTATATTAAATAGGTCTTACATCAAAATTGGAATGTAAATCTTGTTTCTTGATTAAAATGTTTGTTGGTATATTCTGGCATTTGTGCTACAGGGGGGCCACAAAAATATGAAACCTTATCTAAAACTGACCAATGGAGGGACAAACTTTCACTCAAATTTACATCCAACACTATCCATCCACACTACTCCCTCCAACTCATACTCATAGTTTGTTTTCTGCATCACCGGAAAAAAGTGACTTTAAAATATCAAATTCATTTGAACTCAAAACACATTTCCACTTAACATAACTGATATATACAATCATGGTCCATTCATTAATCCCTGTACCAGGAGCTACAGCACCACCCATCTCAATATCAACATCATCATCATCATCATCTCATTCTAATTCTATGAAGAAAACCCATTTACCATCATCTTCAGGGTTTCACAGAGCCTGGGCTTGTCATCAAGCTCCTTCTGATCAACCTACAACATACAATTGTCTACCGCAGGTTTATATATGTATTAGTTTTTTTTATGTTTTTATTTTGTCCATATAACATTTTTTGATTGAGGACAATTAGAGCTTAGTAAATCATATGTGGCTGCATTTGATCTTTGATAAATTAGTATTTAATGGGAATGTATATATATTACATGTGTAACTAATGAAATTGAACAAAATTTAAAACATACTATGTCATATGTGAGTATAACATATGAAATTGTGTGTGATGGAGTTAATGTTGCAGGAGTACTATTGCATTGGGCTTGGCTGGTGCAGTGCTGGGCTTGAACATTGGCAACCAGAGTGCAAGTGCCGCTGCTAGGAGGCCACCACCACCGCCCCCAGAAGAAAAAGGATCCAAGTGTGAGTGGTCTTCAAGCCAAAATTTTGGCTAGCAAGAAAAGGAAGGAAGCCATGAAGGAAGCAAAGGAAAAGCTAAGAGAAAGAGGAAAGCCTGAGAGCAGACCATCTGAATAGTTTTTGAACAAAATCATGTGTAGTTGCAAGTTCTACACCAATCTTATTTTGATGGAGATTGGAGATTGAATGTGCCTGCTAATAATGGTGAATATTGTGGAAAATTTAGGTTCATTTTGCAAAAGTGATATTAATTTGTGAAAGCATACAAATGCTTCATGGTCATTATTATTGGCTTGAACTTCTCAATAATGAAAAGCACTGCCCAAAAAAAAAAAAAAAAAAAACAGAGAAATGGAAAAGAGAAAGAATGAGGGCAATTTTATTAGCTGAATTATTATTATTATTATTATTATTATTATTTTTTTTTCTCCCCATGGATACATAGCCATCTTATATAAACTTGCCAAACTAGACAAGTGGCAGCAAGAGAGAACAAAGCAACAACTTAACCACCTCAACATTGAGGAATTTATTTTCTACCAGATAACCATGAACTAGAAGCAAGTATTCTGTAGAAAAATCAGCAACAACCTGAGGTAAAATAGGGCCATCTATTTGAATTTGAATTATCTACTAACATTCTCTCCTTTGATTGAGTGGTCAGTGTCCAATACTCATGAATTTAAAGTAAAGGTATCTGTCATGGAAAAGCTCTGTGCTGGTATTGGAAATGTGGGGTAAGGGAGGGATTGGGCCATGGACTTTATGTCCCATTGAAGGAATCTAACAAAAAAATGTGACAGAAGTGTTTTGCCTAGCATGCTAATAATTCAATGACTTTATAAAAATCACATATATCAGCAAAAAATAGTGATTTTTATATGGTTCTAAATTAATGATTTAAGCTTAAGGAAAGGTACGGAGTTTTTGCCTAACCTCCACTCATTATATTGAAGACCCTACAACCAAAAGGTGCATCAAATAACATCACAACAATCAATGGTGGAGCCAAGAAATTAATCCAAAACAAACATAAAAAAACTAGTCTAACATTGTAATGCATGTGGGCAAAGTAAAAGGATAACTATGGAAATTTCCCCCCTCCCCAACCACCACACGAACAAACAAACAAACAGAGGGAGAAAAAAAAAATACGAAAAAAAAAAAAAAGAAAAAAGAAAAAAAAAAAAGAGAGATACTATATAATAATTAAAAATAAAAAATTTGAAACAACTTGCTCACAGGTAATACCAGGTAAACAACATAGACTTTGTAATTCAAGTTCATCTTCTGAATAGAGAACAATAAGGCGACCATAGCACAAAGGATTTTAAACCACAAAAAGCAACAACAATTTATATAATTAAGGTAAAAATGCTTCAAAAGAAGTATAAAAGAAATTACTTAGTTGAAAGGTCAAACATGTTCAGAGTTGTATTGTACATGCTCTTTCCATCCTCAAGGATGTGGCCAGAATCTTGCAAGCCAGATGATTCATGTACAGCATTTTGCCCTTTCACTTTAACAATGACCATGCCAGACTCTTCTCCGATGGCTTCAATTGTGTACAGATCAAAAGGAAGTTTTTGGTCTTTTGACGCAATCAACCAGATAGTCCTCTCTAATGATAGGTATTTTCATCCTCCTATTCCAATGAAACCACTACAAGTCAAGAAAATGACTAATAAATAACTACACTTAGAGGCCAGCAATTAGGGACAGCTTTACCTTGTCTTCCTCATGTGAACCTCTTTATTATCCAGCACTCCACTCACAACTAAGCAGTGTGTGTCTGTAATGTAATTTTTGAAGTAAGAGTGCCTAAAGACATCTCAAATAAATGAGAAGAATTCAGAACTCAGTACATAGACCATATACCTTTCTTGATCTTATTATGAACATGTCCACCTGCTCCCTCAATTTTGCTCTAATCACCAACCATGTCCAAAGTTAAAACAAAAAATTATAAGTAGTTACTCACACAGCTGCCACATATATCTCTACACCTCTACATATGCACATAAATGACACAAATAGAGGCAAAGAATATGTATATAACTGCAAAAATGAACCGAGAAATAATTTGTTCCAAAAACATATATAATTATAAGATTGTGATTAAGCTCATAACCTAACCTTGAAGCAAAGCAGAATTCAAACATTCAGATAAGAGTCTAAATCGATCAAACCATATAAAATACATTCCATTTTAAAAATAAAAAACAATTCTAAACTGCTAGGGTTTTTACCAAACAGAGATGAAAAATGTAGAAAATAGCAGAAATCGGTGAGCTGAAAATGGTAAAAAGGAGAGGCAAATCGAAGAGTTGATAGAGGAGAGAGGCAAATCATACCAGAGAGAGTCGATTGGGGAGCGAAAATCAGAATGACTTTGGTTCGTCTTCGTACAGAGGTTTCAGAGAGGGAGAGCCGGTGAGGGAGAAGGAAGACGCCGGTGATGGAGAAGGGAGACGTCGGTGAGGGAGGAGCGACGTCGGCGGTGAGAGAGCAGCAGTCGTGTGAGCAGAGTAGAGAGAGGCGATGTGTCTATGTGAATATGAACCTAACCCTAAAATAAGTCAAAAAGATAGGAGACATACATAGAAAGAGGGGTATGGTAGTAAAATACATAATCACACTTTTTATTTAAAATCAAATTAAAATGTTTTATACAATCACACTATTTGGGAGTGTGATTAAATATATATATATATATATAATTACATTTATTTAAAAAGTGTGATTAAAAATAAATATTATTATAGTAGTGTATACATAATCATACTTTAATTAGAATGTGTGATTAAAAATATATATATACAATCACACTTTAATTAGAAGTGAGAGACGATAATAGGAAAAAAGCGAGTTCACGAAAATAAGAGGCGATAATGGGGATAGCGAGATAGAGAAGAGGGGCGGAGGTTGGAAAAGTGAGAAGAGGAAGAGAGCTTAAGCGATAATAGGGAAGGAGAGAGTGAAGTAGCGAGGCGAGAGAGAGAGACCTTTGTAGGAAGCGCCGACGGTGACATGCGAGTTGACGATCGATAAAATGAAACAGAACATAAAGGTGTTTGCGATGTAGTGATGAAGGTGGTAGAGGAGATGGGTGGTGAGAGAGAGTGATAAGCGAGAAAAGAAACATAGAGAGAAAAGAGTGGGCCGAGAGAGATAGAGAGAGATGGCGAGAAGAGAAATGAGCAAGAGAGACATAAAGAGAAGAGAGATGAGCGAGAGAGGCAGAGAGAAAGATAGAGAGAAGAGATGAGCGAGAGAGCAGAGAGAGATAGAGAGAGATGAGTGAGAGAGACATAAAGAGAAGAGAAATGAGCGAGAGAGCAGAGAGAAAGATAGAGAGAAGAGAGATGAGCGAGAGATTAATCGCGACTAAAATTTAGTCGGTAAATAATGAATTAAAAAATATATTAAAGTTACAAACAAAATTCATTATTTAAAAAAACTTAAATAAAATTAACAAATATATTAAAATTATATCTAAATAAAAACATAAGTAATAAAATTATAAATTAGAAATATTATATTTACTTAAGAATTTGTCATAATATTTTTTTTACTGGAAAATATAATAATATATTTAAAAATTTTATATTCTTATATTCTTATATTATATATATATATATATATATAAAATAAGAAAGAAAAGAAAGAAAGAAAATTAAAAATAAAAGAAGGAAAATTTTTTTTTTTTAAATTCTTAGCTAGCTCAACCCGTGTTTTTTTAGTCGCTAATTACTTTTATAAATCCCTCAAATTTAAATTAGAAATGTCTCCCTCCAAATTTAAATTAACAATAGTGTTTGATTATTGTTAACCGTGTATAACGTAAAAATAATTTTAAAAAGTTGAAAAAATTAATTATTAAAAAATTAAGGAAAAATTTAAAATCTGAAATAATATCAATAAGTCTTACAAATAATTGGGATATTTTGTCTTTTATTTGTGAATTTTGATTTATTCTTAATTTATTAGTGTTATTGAAATATGATGATGTAAAAAATATAAATAGTTTAATTGTACTTTTCATCTCAAAATAATAGTCTATTTTTAGAATTTCATTTCTTTTTATAATACAATTATTACATTTTAAAAATATTAATTTATCAAAATTACCTTTTGATAGTATATTTTTTTAGAAATATCAATTGTCATAATTGTAAATTTTTAATTATTAATGGATTTAAAAAAAGGACAAAATAAGAAATTCATATTATTTTAATAATTAATTTTTTAAAAATTAATATTTTTTGGATGGTAGGTGTACAACCTCTTCATAAAAATAAAAATAAAAATAAAAATAAAAATAAAAATAAAATAATTAAATTTTTTATTTTCATTACTACCAAAGATTTAGTAGCGAAAGTAGGTTTTAGCGACTAAAATAAATTTGTAATTAGCGAAACTTGACATTTAGCGACCAAAACTTTGGTGGAAAGATTAAAATTAATTTTTTATTTTCATTAAACTACCAAAATTTAGTAGCGAAAGTAGGTTTTAGCGACTAAAATAAATTTGGTAAAACTTGACATTTAGCGACCAAAACTTTGGTGGGAAAGATTAAAATTAATTTTTTTATTTTCATTTGGCTACCAAAGATTTAGTAGCGAAAGTAGATTTTAGCGACTAAAATAAATTTGATGCGAAACTTGACATATGGCGACCAAAACTTTGGTGGAAAGATTAAAAATTAATTTTTTATTTACATTGACTACCAAAGATTTAGTAGCGAAAGTAGATTTTAGCGACTAAAATAAATTTGATGCGAAACTTGATATTTGGCGAATAAAAATTTGGTGCAAAGATTAAAAATTAATTTTTTATTTTCATTTGGCTACTAAACAATTTAGTAGCTAAAAGGTACCTCTCTGACTACTAAATTTTTTTTAGTAGCCAATTGTGATATGTTTAGCTACTAAAAATTTTTTAGTATCTAATTGTAATATCTTTAGCTACTAAATTTTTTTAGTAGCCAATAATCAACATTCCTACTAAAAAAATTAGTAGCTAAAAAGTTGACTTTTGCCGACTAAAATTATTTTTGGTAGCCAATTCCACACTTTTGGCGACTAAATTTGTTTTGGTAGCCAAAATAGTAAAAAGTGTGTTTTCTTGTAGTGCATATGAGGAATAATTTTGTTAGCCGCATGTCTCATCATAATGAGGAGTGCTCAACCTATAAGACCGTTCTCTACTAACAGTGTGTGGCGGTGAAGGGACCCTACGTGTTTTTGCCACGTGTTGTGGCCGTTATGATCATAGAAAATGTGACATGCCTAATCGGGTCATTACAGTTAGCTTCTTGTCGGTGGCTCTTCTAGTTAGGCAGTGCGCTTCTTAACTAGGTGGACCTCCTAGTTGAGCAAGTCACGAGATCTTGGAACTAGACCTTGGCAAGGACAAGCTGACCCGATCCTTGAGGCAAAACTAACCTCCTCCAAGCTTGGGTTAAGATGCCACGAGCTTCTTACATTCATAGCTACAACCCGATCATCATCGGGACTCATCAACTTATAATAAAAATAAATAAATAAATTATAGAATTTGACTTTTCGTAACAAAATAAATCTTGAATTTTCAATTTTTCAATTTAAACCATTATTTTTTAGCTTATTTTCAATCTAAATCATCTATCTATTTATGTTAACTAATATTGGTGAAAATAGTATTTGGTCATTCAACTCAATGAAAAATATATTTTAGACATTTTATGTATACCGACATTGAATTTAATGACTAAACTATTATTGTTTTCATTAGTTTTTACTTAGCGAAATAACGAGATGGTTTAAATTGAAGACAAATTAAAAAATTAATAAAATTAAGAACTCAAGATTTATTTTGTTATAATGGTCAAATTATATGATTTTATTTATAATTTTTCCAAACTAATATGACAATAATCAACCAAACAATTAAAAAATGAGTTATTCAAATGTGAGGTCTGTGTCAATGCACACCCTTAACTAATGAATATACTTGCCTAATAGTTAAGGCATGACTGATTTTGAAGATTCGTTTTTCAATATGATGTAGACAAATGGTTGGCATTATTTTTCAAGAAAATTGGCCATAAGCCCCTCACACTATAGTTTCCTTCTAAAAGCCCAAGTTTTAAATCTTTAATGCATAAAGTCCCTTCTGTCAATATTTTTAATGCAATAAATTCATATTCTAATAAGACTATAATTTTATGGGCTATTTTGCCCTCCTTCTATTGACAGTTACATTAGGGGTGTAATTTTGGCCCGGCCCAGCCTGGCCCATCCGGGCTCGGGCCGGGCCCATGTCGGGCCGAGCCAGCCCACGGACCAGAAAACTAGGCCCAGACGCTGGGGTATTCAGGCTTTGGGCAGGCCAGTGGGCCAGGCCCCTGGGCTTGGGCCTAGGCTCGGGCTTTGGGCGGGCCTAAACAATTTTTTATTATTTTTTTATTTTTTCCACTAAAATTTTATTATTTTCCATTAAAAATAACACTGGGCCTCTAGTGGGCTAGGCCTCGGGTTGGGCTTTTGGGCGAGCCTTGAGTGGGGGTGATGGGCCGGGCCACGTGCCAGGCCAAATGAGCCAGGCCGGGCTTCAAAATGATGGCCTAGTCCCAGGCCCAAGGCCTCAGGATGGGCTTGGGCTCGGTCCTTAACGAGTCGGGCCCACCTCGGGGCTGGCCTTGAGCTTGGCTGCAGACCCGCAGGCCAAAATTACACCCTTAAGTTACGTGTACATACAGCACATTCATCTAATCCAAGTTGCAAACACATATAGCAAAGCGAAAAGAAATGAGGGTCTCAGTGAATTCTTCTTCACCTTTTTAGGCCTCTCTCTCTCTCTCTCTCTCTCTCTCTCTCTCTCTTTCTCCATGTGATTGCTTTTGATTTGCTAAAAAAAAAAATTTGAATGAAATCATTCATTCATTTCACACCCTTTCTCCAAAAACCACATCATCAACCCTCATCACTCTCACTCTTCCTTCCTCTCTACTTAATGATTCGATTGGAAACAATTTGTGAGAAGTAATAGAAATATTTAAGATGGTGAAGATCGATTTTTCTTTTTTTTTTTCTTGATTGGGAGCAATTGCTTTGAAATTCTTGCATTTTTGTGATTGATTTTAAGGGTACTAAACTAGTTCGAGTTCCTATAGATATGTATTTCGATCATTAGGAGTGCTCACTGATCAATTTTTGATCGTTTGGTTTCTTGACTTGGACTACGCCCGTATATGTACGTAGTTTGGATAAAATTGAATCATAACCACTACATGTCTGAGTTGTAATTTGTCTTGGATAGGGTTTGCAGATGTGCAGGCAGTTTGCAGATTAGGCTTTTTCCTTTAATAATTTATTTTGGGGCTTGGATTTCCCTTTGTTTAAATATTCGTTTTGGATCTTTTTCGTCATTTCCATAATTTCATCCCACTTTCCTAACAATGCATCTTTAGGTCCATGTGTGGTGTCAGTGGTTATTCTTCTTCTTCATTTATTCATGTCTTTGACAGAGTACTGTATATAATGCTACATCTACCAGACACAACAAAACACACTCTGAACAACATTATCACAATGACGACATCAATTGAATTCAATAACCCCCTTCTCTCTTTTTTTTCAAACTCAAGATTAATAGAATAGAATACATATCGACCTAAGAAGAAGATAGAAGGAAAAGCAAAAATCTAAAGACAAATAAAACATGAGATAAATAAATACACAAACAATTGCAAAATGATGATCAAAATCGAAAAAAAAGTAACTGCAGGAATGTCGCATCGCTCGGGGGTACCCGCGGGTGATAAACAGTTCAGACCCTCGGTCTCTTTGATCTAGTGTCATGAGTGCAATGTAAAACGTAGATGAGAGTCCAAATTTGCAACTTTTATAGAAATTCCATTTTATTGCAAAAATCTTTTCCAAAATGGATTGCGTTATCAGATCTCAAAGTGGCCACCTAATATTTTGGAAAAATTAAGAAACTCATGACTCGTGCCAAGGCCATTGTCCGTCGTAACCAAGGATGCTTGGCTCGAAACCTTAGGTATGAGAGGGAAAGGTCATTAATTGAGCACCCCTACTCACCTAATCAAAGATCGGCCTCGACTAAACCATGATATGATTTTTATTAACAATATATGCTCATATTGTGATTATTAAATAATCCTAAAAATTACTATGTGAAACAAACAAGTATAGACCGTGTCATTTATTTTGGAACGATTTGAATTCATGTATTTTGAAAAGGGTTTTGAGTTTTGTACAACTCATAATTAAATTGAGCCCACAAACATAAAAATGAAATTATTTCCAAATTAAACAACACAACCTCCATCCACTAGCAAGTATAGAGATATATCAATTAAACTTGTAGCCACAAGGTAGGATGCTAGACATAGCAAGAAAAACACACACACACACAAGCAGGATGCTAAAACATAAACACTTAGATAGTATTTACTAACTTCCTGCAGAAAGCTGCAAAACAAAGTTAGAAAATATGCATGATCCTAGATGTAAGAATCTAATGCAATACATTCACAGAAATGCAGCTAAAAATTCAGCTACTAATACGTGACATGTGAATCATCTCAAGAACATGAGGTAGCGCACACAATCACTTAAGAATTGATTAAATCCACAAGCATAAGTGAGCGAATTTAAATGTATGAAATATGGATGTAAAGCATAGATATGATGAAAAAAATATATATGTGATACTTATTTACAGATATGGAAAGCAAGTACATAAAATGGATAGAAAGAAGTGGGTTTGGAAGACATACATAGAAAGGGATACAAAGAAGTGGGAAGGGGAAATTATTACAACACCGAATATTTACAAAGCCAAATAAAAGACATAGGGCTGTTAATTATTACAACAACATCATAAGAATATATAGAAATGATTTAACAGAAAACTACAATTATCCGTAGGAAATTGCCTTGTTTGTTGCTTGGAAACTACTCTATTTTGCTCATCTGGGAATTCCTTTTTTTTTTTTTTGTACCAAAACCAAAACAAAGCAAACAAAACCTTTCCAAGAGATGCTACATCATACGTACAAAAAGCTATCAAATGGAAAATCTAACAAGTATGTGAATTAAAGTTAGGAAACACCAAACCAAAGAAAGAAAAGGAAACTCAACATGATGTTTATAACAATTTATCAAATTAAATAAATTAAAACAATAATAAATTCAAGCCTAAGAAATAGATGGGAACCTACATCAATTTCTTTGTGAATAAAGGAAAATTAATACCCAAATCCATGCTATTAATTGGAGAGTGTAGATTAGTGCACATCATTTCTTAGTGGAAGCTTTGCTTTGAAAGTAAGAGATGCATCAAATTTATTGAAGACTCCTCTTCATCTCATGGAATAAGAATGTTTCCATCCCTTTCCATGTTAAAATGGTGAAGAGAGTTTTCAACATCTTTGACCAAAAACCTCTTACTCTACTTCCAAAAAACAAAATATCAACAAAATGAAAACCAACAACCTCCTTAACACCAAATCTCAAGATTCATCCAACTAACTCCATACAACAACCATCACTACTCATTAGAATTGAGTTTGGATTGAAACAAATGAGCCAACATGTTTGGTGATGGGATGAATGATGAGAAAGTGTATAAAAATGAAAGAAATTACATTGCATAATCAAATATTCTAAAAAAAAAAAATCTACAGAACGGAGGTTCGGCCTTCCATTTCTACAACCTAAATATCACATATTTAAAATAATAAATAAAGTGCAAGAAAATAAATAAATTACATATAAAAATAAAGAAACTACATATTTAAAACAGTGAAAAAAATTTAAGAAAATAAATGAGAAGATTAGAAAAGTTCACCTTTGTAGAAATAAAGATGAATTTTTTGATTATTGAACTTTCTTCTTTAGACCCTCACGGTTATGGTGTATGCTTCGAAATTTCAAGCATATGTTTCAAGTTTTAGCTTTAATGTAGTTTTGGGTGGTATAAACCGGTGGATTGAAAAAAAAAAAAAAAAAAAAAACTTTGATTTTTGAAAATCAATTCACTTCCCTCACAATTTTTTTTGAAAACAAATTCTTTTCTTTTCTTTTTTTCTCTCTTTTTTTCTCTCCCACTTGTTGAGTTCCCCAACTCTTAGCCTTTTTTTTTCACCCTCCAAACTTCAACCCAAGCCTAATATAATATATCTATATATATAATAACCGTTTAAATTTGCTTGAGTTTAAATCTTTTCTTTCCGATTTTGTCATTTCATTTTGAATAATTTACTAATGGTGGCCTATATGTTGCATGAATGTTTTTTCATAATTACGCAACCATTCTTGGTCATTATACAATAGGTTTTTTCATAATTACGCGAACATTATTGGTCAATTATGAAACATGTTTTCTCGTAATTACACAAACACTCTTGGTTAATTATGAAACATAAATCTTTTATTTTTTGAAAATTACAAATACACCCATAAAATTTGTTTAACATAAGAATTGGTCCTATAATACTAGAAATTACAACTACCATTTGTTATAAATTTTTATTTAACACAATACTCAGGGGGAGAGAGAGAGAGAGAGAGAAAATTCTCCTATGCAATAATAAATTATCAAAATTGTTTATTGAAAATTATTTCTCATATTATTAAAAATTATTAATCGACTTAATGATTTATTTATTAATAAAATGGTTAACTGAAAAATATTTTTCATATCATTACAAATTGTTAATTTACTTAATGATTTACTTATTAATAAAATTGGTCATTCATTATGCGAGTATGATTTATGTATTAATAAAGTTAGTTATTTGTAAATATATGTATTTTCTTTTGCTTCTTTATTAGTTTAGTAAATTATCTTAGTAGTTTTTTTTAGATGGGAGAATTATTTTATTATTTTTTTTATATTTATCTGTTCAGAAAAATTACATACCATAATTTCTTTCTTTTTTTTATTATAAATTCGGAAGAAATGTTAAAGACTTATAAATTTACCCAAAATGATATGGTAATAAAATTAGAGTCTATATCATTGATTGTGTAACAAATCAAAAAATGATACATACCATACAATATAATTATATTATATATCTAATGATTTATTTTATTTAATTTCATATAACAATATTTTAATTTTTTTTTTTGTAAAAATATTAAAATGCGAAACTTAAATATATTGTAATATCGTGCCTTCTTGAGCATTCTTAAACTAATAGATATATATATATATTCATAACTTTGGTGAGCCGACCTCAATCTTTGTTTTCTTTTTTAATTATTTTTTATTTAATTAATTTTATTATATAATATAAAATATCTAAAATATATTATTTAAATCAATTTGTATAAAAACTACCTAAAATATGTACAAACACATAAAATTATGTAAAATTATAAAATATCACAAATTAATTAACTAATAAAATATATTTTAGTGGTTTAAAATAATTTGGTCAAAAGGGGTGAAGGTTGAGATTAAAGCTTAAAATCAATTTTTCTGTTGAGAAATTCATAAACTAGCATATTCCAATTTTCATCACTAGGTATTTGGAAGAAAGTGCCTAAGTCTCAGAGCCGGTCAAAAATGGGGTGTTTGCAGTTGTCCCTCTTTGCAAAGCTCGACACGTCATTTCATAACGTGAGTGAACGTCAAAACCCGAAGATGACCCTTTTGACAAGGCTGTAAGACTTGGGCAAACAAATAAGATACAAATGCAGTTAGTTGAACCTGAAAGTTGCCTACGTATCCCTTTGCAAAGAATCAAACTAGTGTAGTTTAGGGGCAGAATGCAAATGATATGTTAATGCAAGTGAAAGTTGGACTTACGCGCCTCACGAAGCTAATTTTGAAAGTTCATGATTTATGCAATGCAATGCAATGCAATGGTGATAAAGACGTGAAGATGACAATAAGAGAGGCAAGCCCTGTGCAAATGACATGAAACATATTAAAGTGCAATGCAAACAAACGTGTTTCACACGAGTGAAAGAAAGCCTAAGCATGCCTAACTGCGTCTCACACAGAAAGGGACAAGGTATAACGAAGTGAACTTGAGATCCAAATGTGTGTCACGCAAGGGGAGGAAAAAGGATTTGAGATCCAAATGGGCCTTATGCAAGATGAGAAAAGGTGAACTTGAGATCCAAATGTGCCTCACACGAGAGGAGGAAAAGTGTGGAAAAGGTATGACCAAGTGAACTCGAGATCCAAACGCGTTTCACGCGAGAGGAGGAAAAAGGATTTGAGATCCAAACGCGCCTCACGCAAGAGGAGGAAATGTGAACTTAAGATCCAAACGTGTCTGACACGAGAGAAGGAAAAATGAACTTGAGATCCTAACGCATCTCATGCGAGGTGAGATAATGTGAACTTGATAGTCAAACATGTCTAACGCGAGAGGAGGAAATGTGAGCGGAGATCTAAATGCATCTAGCATAAGATGAAAAAGGTGAACTTGAGATCGGACCCATCTAGCGAGAGGAGGAAATATGAACTTAAGATCCAAACACGTCTAACACAAAAGGAGGAAATGTGAACCCGAGATCCAAACGCGTCTCACGCGAGAGGAGGAAATGTAAACTTAAGATCCAAGCACGTCTAATGTGAGAGAAGAAAATGTGAACTTGAGATCCAAATGCGTCTAACGCAGGAGGAGGAAATGTGAACTCGAGATCCAAACGCGTCTAACGCGAGAGGATGAAATGTGAACTCAAAATCCAAACGCGTCTCACACGACAGATGGAAATGTGAACTTGAGATCCAAACGCATCTAAAGCGAGATGAGAAAAGGTGAACTTGAGATCCAGACACGTTTAATGCGAGAGGAGGAAATGTGAACTTGAGATCCAAATATGTCTAAGGTGAGAGGAGGAAAGGTTAACAAACAACCCGAACAGGGGCTGGTATTAACCAAGGCTATTGTTAACCAACAACCCGAAAAGGGGATAGTATTAACCAATGGTGGTGTTAATCAACAACCCGAACAAGGGATGGTATTAACCAAGGGTTGTAACCAAATGTTTGAATAATTCTAACTAAATGATGTGAATAGATTATATCCAAGTGATGCAATAGTGTGATAGTTGTAACCATGCAAATGATATGCTAATGCAATTGAAAGTAGAATTCTTCCTTTTTCTTTTTGAAAATGCATGATGTGTGCAATGCAAGATATAATAAATGGTGACGCAAGCCTTATGCAAGTGAAGCAAAAAAAAAAAAAAATGGGTGCAATCCAAACACAGTCACATGAGAGAAGGGGAAAAAAAGGTTTTAATCAAATAGCGAGACCTAGACCATACCTCAATACGAAATAGGAGATTGATTTCAACCAGGTAAAGGAGTAATGGGGTCTTAACCAGCAAGCGAAACCTAGACCGTATCTCAATACAAAATAAGGGTATGGTTTTCAACCAGGTAAAGAAATAAGGCATTAACCAACAAACGAGACCTACACCATACCTCACTATGAAATAGGAGGATGGTTTTTAACTGGGTAAAGGACGAAATTTTGTAAGAAAAAATTGGTACGACAGTGGTGCGAATGGATTGTAAGCATGCATAATTGATGTAATAGACAATGCAAGTGTGATAGTGAATGCAAAAATACAAAGGGGCAACGTGAGACATACAATGACGAATACACAACAATAATATGATGAATACATAACAATAATATGATGGATGCAAAGTAGATGAATACAAAAATGATTTATTTTAAAAATTTTAATCATTTTTTTATTTTTTTTATTTTTTTTATTTTTGTCTTTCAAAACTCTTCTTCTTTTTAACATTTAATTCTCAAAATTTTCTTCTTTTGTTTTCTTGTTTTTGATTTTCTTGTTGTTTTTTTTTTCCTTTCGATTTTTTGAAAATTTACTTTTGATTTTTTTTTTTTGAAAATGTATATACATACCATATATACATATACAGATACAAATAATATACAAAAATACGTATTGCATACATATACATATAAATACAAACTATATATATACGGATACATACATATACATATATATACAAAATAGATACATAATATATCCATACAGATACATACACATATACACACATACAAATACATATACGGTATACATATATTCAGATACGTATACAGACACAGACATACGAATACAGATTGTCATGATCCAAACCCGCCCCTATAGGTTTAGCGTCGTAACCGGCCAGTAATCCTGGGATTACCAAAGGCCTCTGAACAATTGTCACATATTAAGGGGCTAGCGGAAGCACACATATATAAACATACATAGTCCATTGAGCTGTGTAGACATACATGGGACAGAAATTTAAAACTTTCATATACACAATTGACATGCGACGACATATACACATCCATCTTACATCATCGCTAGACATATAACACAAAGAGTTGTTCCCTTAAAACGGCAAAGTCTTAAACTTGTAACTGATTCACAAAACTCAACCACTTCACAAAAGGGGAACCTCCTCGAGAGGCATCGTGGCTAGCTGATAAAAACAAAACTCTCCACACGGCAGCTTAGGTCTAGTCACACGCCTGTTCACCTATATACATAAATAATACAGTGAGGTGGAGCCCAGTGAATAATAACAAAGTAAAGGTTTTAATGAATGATGTCTGTAACAAATTCGTGACAGAAATAGAGTTTCGTACGTAATCAGATTTCAAATCAGAAACATATTCATATATACATTCATATTTGTAGCAATCCCAGTTTTGCCACTTATTGAGTATGTCGGGATCGATTTGCCGATCATTTCATGAGTCGGTGGCGTCCTTGGTGGGTCTAAAGCGCCCTGGCGGAGTTGAGAGGCAGTGCCCCGAAGCAAAAATGCAAGATGCATTAGAATTTTCTTGTTCACTCGAGCGGCCGTTTATGTGCTTGAGCGGAGAATGTTTGGTTCTAGAAGTTTGACCTGTCTGCAAAAGTACTGGGAAGGTGTATTCAACGCTCGAGCGGGGCTTTCCACGCTCGAGCGGACCATGTTATATCAGTTCGTGAATCTGATATTTTAAATCACTTTTGTATATCTCTCTAAAAGCCATTTCCTCTCCCCTCTCTCTACATTTCCCTATGCCAAATTGGATCAAAACCTTGATTTCTCAAGATCCATTAGAGTTCTGCCATAGGTTCTTCATCAAAGTTGGTTAACTTATCGAGATGTAACAATCCTCACTCCATCTTGGTCATGCTAGCATGCAATTAGATGTTTTCGTCTTGTTAAGCTTGCATTTCGAAACTTGTCTTGTTTTGCTTAAGTGTTGTTTGCTTGTTTCGCTTTGATTGTTGCTTGGTGTGTGTAGCCGAGGTCATCTTAAGCCTAGGTCACCTTTGAACCTCTTATGCCTAGGACCATCTTGGAATCACCTTAGCTGACCTTCACCTTTACCCTGGCATATTGGCCGAGATGTCACTATCTGGAGGTGTGCATCACCAAGGCGAGATGTGTATTATCTAGGCCGAGATGTTATCTTTGAACAAGTAATCTTGTTCTGGATTGGTGCGACCTAGGACCGAGGTGTGTACAGCTAGGCCAAGTGTTGTCCTTCCTAGCGAGGTCATTGTCCCTTAATTACCGATGCCTTTTTATTAGCCGATGTCATTGCTTGCCGATGCCTTGACCTTAGCGAGATCATTACCTACCGCAGTGCCTATGCCATCTTGCTTGTAGAACACACTTTGTCATAGTCTTGTCTTTTCACTTTCGATCACCTTTTTAGAAGAACCAACGAGCCGATACCACGTGTCCCAGCTGAGTGTTAAGTCAGCCGGCAAACCTAGAGATGTATCATTTGTTATATTTCTTTGTTCTTGAGGAGAGAGAAGTTCTAGAAGAGATAGAAGGAGTTCTTAGAAAAGGATTAGATTTTCAAGCTTGATCTTGGGTGCTTGAACCGTTTGATTCGTGTTTTGAGGTTAGAATCTTGATCTACTCTTGTTGTACTTATTGTGCATCTAGCTGCATTGCATGATCGAGCACGATTTGTAAGCCATGCATTGATTCAAAGTTTGGTTTTAGAAAGAGAAAGCGGCATTCATGTGTTCTTGAAGAAAAAGCCTTGTTTGATCCGAAAGTTTACATTAAGATTCATGTTTTTGTGTTTGTTTTCATAAGACCTTTGAGTATGGGTACCCAGGTCCATGTTTTTGAATTCATAGCATGAAATCCCAGATTTTGTGATAACAAGTTGTGATTGAGCATTCATGTTTTTCATGTTCTTCATGTTCGCGTTCTTCATGTTCTTCAGCAGAGGGAAACCCAGATTTTCCCGACTACATTTCCTTGAATGTGGCCATCGGGACCACACCTCGGCAAGGAGGTGTGGGACCTCAGCCTAGACTTGGTTGGTGCCCATTAGGTCTTCCTGAGATGGAAAACAGTGTTTTGTTTGGTCCGACTTAGTTTTGAAGGAATGCCGAGATCATTTGCATTCATGTAAAGCTTGTTTTAAGGATGCATTTCATGTCCATCTTGAGCATCTCCCCTTGCCTTGTTGAAATGCATTCAATAGGATTTGTTATGTGCTTGTAGGCCGTGGATCTTTGCTTGTAACCCCGACGTTTGAAGACCTGTGTGAGTGGTATTTTTAATAAAGCTATGTTATAATGTTTTGACAAGCTTTGCTTTGCTTCGTTTTGAAAAGTATTTGTCAAGCATGAATGATTATCCCTATTTTGAGTATCAAGTATTAGCTTTGTTTTGAATGACAACCTTTGAAAGTCCGTACGTGCTAGGGGACTATAAGCATTTGTAGCACAACCTTTGAAAGTCCGTATGTGCTAGGGGACTATAAGCATTTGTAGCACAAGTCCTTACGTGCTAGAGGACTCTAAGCTTTTGTAGCACAACCCTTGTTGATGTCATCCCTTGAAACTCGGAAGCCTTGAAAGACTTTGATTGATGAAGCTTGAAAGATTTGTTAGATGAACTTGATTTGTCTTTGACCTTGTGCAAGATATATGTGTATTGCTTTGTTAAGGATCTCGGATAAAGTTCATGCAAAACCTTTATTTCTAATATCATTCACTGAGTATCCAAGCTCACCCTCTCTATATATATATATGTAGGTGATGAGCAGGACGGCGGCAACGCCTAGATGTGTATTGCCGATATGTTTTTTGGATTCGTATATTTTTGTAGCATCTTGAAGATCATGCTTCTTAGCTTATATTCCATTATGTTTTGTATATGTCGGCTTGAGAAGCCTTTTGGTCAAGATGTATTTTGTATTTCATTTTATTGTATCCAAGTTGTAAGACCTTGTAAAGATGTATGACATTTCATTTGATGTATGCACAGCTCTTACGGACTACTTAGATTTAAATATATTGCTTCCGCACATGTAAGCCCCATATGTCTACTCTGATTGTGTGTGAATCTTTGTAAGTTGGCCTTTGGTAATCTCGGATTACTGACCATCACGGCACCATTCTACACTACAAAAAAATCAAGATTTAGTAGCGGCCAAAACTGTCGCCAAAAGCAGAAAAAAGCATCGCTAAAAACTAGAACACCTTTACCCGCGGTTGCAATAGCGACAGCCAAACCGCCGCAATAGCCCCATCAGCAAATCCTTATAGTGACGTTTTCTACAAACGCTGGTATAGTTATCTTTATTGCGACGGTTGATGTAGTGACAACTATAAATGTCGCTATACCTTGATTTTACCAATTACTTGCTAACTTTATAGCGACAGATCGACTGCCGCTATATCCTTCACTTTTGCGACATTTTGTGAACCGCTACTAGATTTTGACACTATTCCATCAGTTTTACAGTGTCGCTATATCCATAGAATTCGTTTTGAATTTTATTTACAGCGACGGTTATTAACCGCGGTTGTACGCTATTTTTTTTTTTTTTTTGGAGGGGAAGGGAGGCGAGGGTGAGTAAGTCATAAATAAAACACAAATAGATACAAGTCGTCACGCATAACATAACCTGGTTACATTGAAAAGTTCCAAACAGCAAAAGAAACTAAAAACAAAACTCAAAAGGCCATATTACAGAGACAATTTGATTAAAAAAATGATAAAAACAGACACCATAACCCCCAAGGCGGTATACCAAGCGTGGGCAAAGCATTGACGATAAACAATAGCCATAGCACCATGCACCAATAGCAATGACACTAGGCATCAAAGCAAACAACGGCTGACCAACAAAAAAGCCAACAACTTTGCTCACATTATATATCTATAACAACACTATTTTATTCTAATGGCTCAATACTCAATAATTGTAAAAAGTAAAAGAGTACGCATTTTCATAATCCCAAAATATCCAAAACAACTTAATTAAAAGGTTCATTACATAAACACGTAATACAAAAAATATCAATGTTTCTAGCAAACTAATACCCACACCATAATCCAAAAGATAAACTTGTCACATAACAATAGTACTCAAAAGTATTACTCATGGCGCCATTTTATAAAGACTTCCATGAAAAATGTTCAAATCAAGAAATGATGTCCATTATTTGATACTTTCATATTGTCTTATTTCTGCAATAAAAATAATTGAATGAGCATAAGTATCATTTTCAATTTTAAAATCTATAAAAAAATTATATGATCCAAACAAAGCTGTAAATCCTCGAGTTGTAAAGTTCTATGATTATGGAACTCACCTTATTTAAATGATTTTATGTTAAATATTAACTAAAGTACATGACATTTTCTTTACACCCTTGAATCACAAAAAACTACATAATTGAAATTATTCTTTTTGTATACTTGATTCGACTAGTTGTTGCAATAGTTAATTATTGAGCTATCAAAGCGATCGTAATTTTAGCCCTTCCTATAACTGAGTCAAATAATTGATGGTTGATCGATATATATAACGACAAAAGTTAATTATTGAGCTATCAAACTGCTTAAATTTCTATACATTTTATTGTGTACTAATCAACCATTGTTCATTCTTTTTGATGCGAAAGACTGGTGGTGCTGCAAAATCATGGCAAAAAGTTGTTGCAAGGTTAAGTTTGTGGATTAAGAAACAATTGGAACATTAAGTTCTTATCAAAAATAATTGATCCAATTATAACAAAAAGTGATAAAGAGGTTTAGTTGCCTATAATAGTCAAAAGTCAATTTGATCAATATCTACTAAGTAGCTATGTAGCGAGTTTCATAATTCTCTGCACATCAACAAAAACAGAGCAATGCTACAAATGGGAATTGGATGTCAACCTTAGTGTTCTTGGATGGTTTCCCAACTTATGACAGACCAATAATACAACTTCAAAATTTTCAGAGCATACTAGCATATAAATTTAACTGAATAATAGCGAGGGATTATGTGGAATAAGGCATGCAGAAATTATTACAATTATAGTTGAATATTATTAGGGTAAATTACAAATTCAAGACATTCACTCTTTTATCTTGAGAAATTACAAATATCCCTCTCCTTGTCAAAGTTTGACTATTAAAGATTATATTACTTGATCATCCTCCAATAATGAAAGAAAAAGACTCTATTACTCTCACTTTCTTTATCCTTACTTTCTACTTCTTTCCATTCTTCCTCACTAGAACCAACACAGTTGTTACTAAAAGTGAGGGAAGGAAATGAGAAGAATACGGATGAGAAAGAGCCAAAGAGTGAAGGAAGAAATGAGGAAGGAGGCAGTGGGTTTTGGTGGATGGAAGACTTGGAACCCCATAATTTGTATTGCTAGATGAGCCTATAGGAGTGCCAATCAACCAAGCCACTGGATTTAAGAATGAGGCATGATGTAATAATTAAAAGTATATTGGACAGTGGACGTATGGAGGATTCAAGGATAGAGTATTCCATGTTCTAGAATTTATCTATTTAGTTTTAGTTGAGTAAACAAAGGATCCTGGTCCATAATAATTGATGGTTGATCTGATATATATAACAACAAGCAATTGCTCTTACTTTAATTTTCTGAAACTAAGAAGTAAAACATAAATATATTACCAAACTAGAGAATTATTGATAGCTTTTCGTGATAAAATACTATTCTTCTTACTCTGTCACTTGTGCCTTCTTTCTACTAAAATGGAGAGGGAGTAGAATTCAAAGACATGAACATGCTTTTGAAGGTGGTGGGTGTGGAACTTGTTGCCAATTCTCTTTTTCTATATGTGTGTGTGTAAAGGTATTTGTTTTTTCTTTTTGTCGAAAAAAAAAAAAAAAATTGAATTAGTTCAACTCATGTTCTTGGAGTATGTTGCCTCTGTGATTGTTTTTAGGCAAATAATTGAGGCAAGTTCAATTCGGTATTTATAAACTTATTTTTAACTCTAAAAACTCAATCTCTAAAAATAGTGTGCAATGTACTAGCAAGGCAATTAGTTTCAACAAAATTGTTCTTAAAAAAGCAAAAACAAAAATAAAAATTTCAGCATAGTTGCCTGTTTTTCGTGGAAATTTCTGAATGAAGACATTCTGTTTGCATTCACTTTTAGTAAAATGCAGCAAGTAGTAACATAAATATGTTATTGATACACAAGAATTAAAATAAAATAGTTGGCTGTTAGAGGTTTGTGGTTTTAGACGTCGAATGGTTCCAAAGTATGCTATAGATCTTATTCTTGTTTGTGTCTCAAATCATCCACCTACCTGAAATTTAAAAACATCTGAGTATAAATTCTTTAACAACATAAATGCTGGTTTATTGTTAATAATCACTCTTGTCGATTATACAAAATGACTTTCTATTAGTTTGAGATGAATGTGAAGTCAACTTGCCAATATTAGCAAAATTTTGTTCGATTGCCCAATTCTCTATTCACTGGTTTGTTTGGTATTTTTACGGATGCCAATAAGGGAAGCAAAGTAGAGAAGTCAACCTATCAAATCCCAATTTTGTCTAAACTAACTAACAATTTATTGGTAAAGAAGTCATTAATGATGGTTCTAAATTTGTGTCAATATATGTGTATTGTAATGATGACTTACCCCGATTAGAAGGTTGCATTTCATGACTCCCAAAAGAAGATCTTTGATGTGCTTGTAGAGAAGCTTGGTCCGGAATGCCACTAGATCTATCTGTCGCCTAATTTATACAATACAATTTACATAAGCATGCATAAATTTAGAAAAGGATAACATATGATAAATACATCATATAAAAGAATATGTTATATGTAGTTATACCTGCAAACCACTAGAACTGTGTCTCTGACTCATCAAAAATGCTACTTGCTCTTTCAAAGAGTTTATTACAGCATCTTGAGCTTGCAACTGAATACCTTGAGTTTGCAACTGCTCACCTTGAGTTTTTAGTTGTTCCTTCAACTCAATTATATTGTCTTTGTCTCTTATTCTCTCTTCATCAGAAACCATTCTTAAGTGGTCAAAACTATTACACATGAAGCCATGCTTGGAAGGAGTAGGCCCAAATCCTAAACCTCGAACATGACCATGATGCTCTTTACCCATCACTTAAGAATAAATATCATTTGGTGACCAAGATATACGGCCACTAACATTTCCTTCGGAGCTACTTGGTTGTGAGCTCATCAAAGCTTCTAATTTTTCCTATAGCATAAATTGGGGGGAGGGGGGGGAATAAGAAGACAAAGTGATTGTTTGCCACAAACACATTAGAATTTTGAAAATGTAACTTATTAAATGGGCATACAATTTTTAAATTTCTTTGCTTCATTGGTAGTGTCCCATCCTTCCTTTTGTGAAGCGGTATATATAATTTTGCTCGATCTAGTGCAATCTTATCTTTTTGCTCCTATGTAACAATCATATCGTTTCAGAATAAATTTATAATACAATGTGCTAACCAAATTCAAAATATAAAACAAGGAATGAAGTTTGCAATACCATATCATATGCATGTTGTGCATAAGTTTTAGATCCTGCTGTATGTGCACTTGTTTGCTCTCGCCGGCTTTCCTTATTGGTTGTACTAAGTTCCTTCAGTCATAAATGCATAACAATATGTTTAAAAAAAATGATATAATGACATTGTATTATTTGATATAAAACATAAATCTATGCATACATGTCCTTCCTTTGAAAACCAATACTGCGACAAAGGTCGACATAGTGCTCACAGTTAAGCTATTAAAAGTAAGCGCATAGCTACTATCTGTGCTGCTGTCTTTGTCTCATCATAGTGCTTTGCTTTTAAACTACATTTCCAATTTCTCCATTTATCTCCCATTGACTTCAATGTTCGATGCCTAATCATATCTCTTCTCTCATCTTGAGGAATGGCAAACTTGGACTACAATTTTATGTTTTTCATGTTATGAACATTCTTAAAATTATCAATACAATAATATAAACTAAATTTGTGCATTTCTTTGCCCAATTCTCATATTTTTATTTTCACTTCAACTATAATAGCATGGAAGATTGTCTTTTTCACATGTATATGATCTCTCTTATAGTAGAATTATCACAAAATACTTGTAGTTAGAAAATTACCTCGATAATATTCCAACAAACTTCTTTATACTGATCGGCACTTCATGCCAATTCTTGTATAATTGGGCATAAGTGTGGCTTCCTAGCGATAGTGCCTATGAAGCGTTGAACATACCACCCTCTGTAGAAATAGAACGCAAATCCTTGTTGAAGGTGAGCATAATGCGTTCTTAAGTCAAATTCCACACTTCAACCATCGTGTAATTCCCGTGTGTTTCGCTTGGTCAATGTATCTATTGCAATACAACAACAAAATATATCATGGAAGTGAAGGTTGACTTGTAATTTGTACCTCAACTAAAAATCTAATAATACATGCGTTGCATTTCTTCTTCCCTTAACCGGTCCTCATCTAAATCATCTTCAAAGCGAGGTTAACCTCGATTCTTGAGGTTGAGGTGTGGAACATGTGATGGAACATGTGAGGAGGATGTGACCAACTAGGTTGTGAAGAGCCATTTGATCGGTAGGGTCTTGCGGTTTCATTTGGCCGATTAAGCTGTGAAGAGGCATTTGAACGACTAGGTTGTGAAGTTCTATTTGGCCTGTCCAGCTATGGAGAGCCAATTGAGTGACTAGGTTGTGAAGTTCCACTTGGTTCGTTCAGCTGTGAAGGGTTATTTGGCTGGCTAGGCTGTGAAGAGTTATTTGACTGGCTAGGCTGTGAAGAGCCATTTGATAAACGCTTGCAGGACTCATTCTCAAGATTGCAAGTTCTAAATCGTTTCTTTGCCATATATGCTAGATAAACGATAGACGTAATTAAGTTTACACAAAGATATTAATCAAATTAAATAATCATTTATCATACAGTTTAGTAGTTAAATGTTAAAACCAAGTTTCATTGCTGAAATAAAAATTGTGTCAGCAGTGCACTGTGCCTTCTTCTATGACATATTTTGGGTGTTAGTTTCTAAGAAGTTGTTCCATGAAAGTGTGATGATTGTGATAAGTGATCCTCTCAATATTGCCGCACTATGCTAGAGCATGATTAAGCGGTTCGAATAATATCACTTTTGAGTCATTAATAATTTGGAACTTTATAGGTAGCTTGTCTTTGATAAAGAGTTGAGGATGGTATTCCAATGCTACTAATTGTCAGCACATCCACCAATTCATTAGAAAGAATAAATAACTTTTGATTAGAACAGGAAGACAAAATTAGAATGCAAGAAAAATAAGTGAATATATGTTACCCGGTTAAACAAGAGAATAAAATAAATGGAGCCCTTTAGTCAATATTCCACAAACAAAGTCAGAAGGTAAGTAACAAGAACCAAGCACAGGATGTGTAGCATGAGATTTAAAAATGTTGACTAGCTGCAACACTACAATAGACAAAACTACTAAATCAAGCTTGTATATGGTAGCAACATAACAGACACAACTGCTAAACCACTACGTGGCCTCTCCTACATGATCAATTTAGGACATCCATATGAAATACTTAAATTGTAGAACCCTTCAAATTGTACATTCAGCAAATGACTAAATAGACCACAAAGCCATAATCTCTTTATGAAAAACAATACAAACTTTATGGTTGAGGGGAAAAAAAAATCTTAAAACTGATGAACTTTGGTGACTAAATGTTAGCAGTACAAAGTCATAACACCTAAATAAATAAAATCACATCCAATCTAATTTAAATTAAAAACCTGTGACACAATTCCAAACAAATAAAAAACTCAAGTACATAGATGTATAAATAAATCAATTTTATCTTTACAAAAACTAGTATATGTAATTAAGTGAGGAAATTAGAGTGAGTTTTTTAAACTGACATTTGTTCTTGTATCTTTTGCAAGGCCAATGGAGGTAAAAAAAAAGAGCAACCTCCATAACAGATCACCCATAGCCAATTGGCTACATTCCAGTGAAAGTAGTAAAATAGGGCTACACTTAGCTCCGCTTCCTAATACAATAACATAACATGACACAATAATACTACTACATTCAGACAGGTGTGGACATACATGACTATACTTACCTCTCTTAGACAGGTGCGGACTTCTTTATTCTCAAGATATGATATACCTACATTCACAAACTAAAAGTTAAAACCAAAGAGAGCATAAAAACAATATTGTCAAGATGCTGATTTTCCAATCCAAGTTTTTAATAGCTATATTTAACAACAAACATTAAAAAACCATCAGTTATCTATTAGAAGAAATATACATGTCCTCATTAATAACCCATACAATATACTTCAATGGCAACTAGACAATTGTCCTGACAAACCCACACAAATTTGAGATCGGATACAAAGTAGCAAATTGATGCAAACACAATCATAAAGAAGAAAACAGTTAATTTACCTGGTTTGGCTTACGCCTACATCCACAAAGGGTATGTGATTTTTAAAAAAAAATGCAAAACATGGGTTGCCATACATATATGAAACTAAAAAATTTGAAATTTATATTCAAAACCAAATAATGTTTCAAAGATTAACATGAGAATAAATAAATTAAAATCAAACTAGTTAAACTCAACAACTAGACATCCTCATCTAAATCATCTTCATCGATCAGTTGGTTATCAAGTGGAAGTGGTATATTGATTGTTGTTCCATCTATATCATTTCTAGCCCAATTGAGGTTTTCATTCGCATCCACATGAGTGTCTTCAACTATCATATTATACGGCTCGTTATCATAGTAAGTGTCAACATCACCATCACACAATTCACTAGTACCAACATCAAACACATCCCTCGCTTTTGTTTTAACAACCACCAACCAATTTTCATGCCTTACATCTCCCACATAATAAACTTGTGAAGCTTGAGATGACAAGACAAATGGTTCATCATTTAACCGTTCTCCAGTATGTATCAAATGCGAAAAATTTACAAGGTTAAACCCATATTCATCTATCTTGTAGCCTCTGCCTGTGTTCACATCAGCCCAATTGCATTTGAATAATACATATTTCAACTTGTCAAAATAATTGAGCTCAATGATATCAAATAAAACACCATAATACATGGTGCCTCCTTCGGTGGCCACACAAACCCCACTATTTTGAGTTTTCTTATTTGCCTCGTAATTTTTAATTCGGAACTTAAAACCATTAACAACATATCGTTTGAATCGTCTAGCTAGAGTGTTTGGGCCTTGAGCAAGCCACTTGATTTCATCAGTAAGTTGTTGCTTTCTTGTGTCATCCATAGCTACGACCTGATATATTATAAGATCCATTAAAATGATTACATTAATCTCTACGCTAAAAATTGTATATGGTAATAGTATTATTTAATAGCTACATACTTACATATGATCTAAACCACTCACAAAACTTTTCCATATGCATCTTATTAAGAACTTCATCAGTTAGACGACACGGATGATTTTGTCTCTTTATATGCTCCTTGTGTTCTCTGTATATACAAACCTAACTTGTGTTACTATTGCAAGTATTAAAATGGGAAACTCAAACTTATTTATACACCATAACTCATAAATATTGCTTACATCCGATATGGTTGAATTTGATCATTGTTAAATAGCACATAACGATGTGCTTGTATCCATGACTTTTGATCAAGTTCGATATTCATTATTGTCCCTGTAGAATCTTCAACATTTCTTAAGGGTCGATTGAATATGGTTTCAACAGATTCCAAATATCACGAACAAAATATTAAGCACTCTTCAGCTATGTATCCTTCTGCAATAGAGCCCTCTGGATAGGCTCTGTTACGAACATAAGATTTTAGTCGTTGGAGATACCTACATGAAAAACAATATAATTATAGATCGACTAAATTGGGATGTCAATGTGATGTAGGTTAAAAACACAAATAGATACAAGTCGTCACGCCTAACCTCTCAATGGGATACATCCATCTATAGTGAACTAGGCCAGCAATTTTAGCCTCAGTGGCCAAATGGATGACTAAATGCACCATAACAGTAAAAAAGGAGGGAGGGAAGATTCTCTCCAAATTGCATAAAGTTAATACAATTCGAGATGCAAGTCGGTCAAGCTCTTCCACTTGCAAGACTTTAGAACATATTTCCCTAAAGAAACAAGATAACTCAATTAGAGGTAAAGCGACTTGTTTTGGTAATGCTCCTCGTAATGCGATAGGAAGAAGTTGCTGCATCAAAATATGACCATCATGACTCTTCAAACCTATAATCTTACGCTGTCGAAGTTGGATACAACTTGAAATATTTGAAGCATAACCATCCGGGACTTTTACCCCTTTCAAAACTTTCAAGAAGTCATCTTTCTCTTTTAAAATCATAGAGAAGCAAGCTGGAGGCAAATATGTCTTATTGGAACTGATCTTTTGTGGGTGAAGTTCATGCCTTATACCCATCTCTTGTAAGTCAAGACGTGCCTTCAAGTTATCCTTTGTCTTCCCATCTAAATTCAACAATGTTCCATATACATTATCAATCACATTTTTCTCTATATGCATCACATCAAGATTGTGACGCAATTTTTGATTTGCCCAATACGACAATGTAAAAAATATACTTCTTTTCTTCCATGGTTGTATCTCATCACCATCTGCTTGTTTCTTTCTTTTTTTGTTTTTTTCATTTGCCTTTGTCTTACCAAATTTGTAATCAAGGTCTTCTGTTTGCATCATGATCTCAAAGCCAGATAGCATATCGGGAGCTGGTTCTATTTCTTGTTTGCCATCAAATGATGCTCTATCTTTACGAAATCTATGATCTTTATCCAAGAAACGCCTATGACCCATAAAACAATATTTTCCTCCATGTTTTAACCATCGAGAATGAGTCTCATAATTACAAGAAGGACATGCAAGAGCACCCTTGGTATTCCAACCAGACAAATCACCATATGCGGGAAAGTCATTTATAGTCCACATTAGAGCTGCATGCATTTGGAAGTTCTCTTTGGAAGATATATCATAAGTTTGTACTCCAACATCCCATAATTCCTTCAATTCTTCAACTAAAGGCTGCATGTACACATCTATGTCATTCGAAGGGGAGCTCGGACCAGGAATAAGCAATGATAGGATGAAAGAAGACCTTTTCATGCACATCCATGGAGGCAAATTATATGGGACCAATATGACTGGCCATATACTATAACTAGTACTCATATTCCCATAAGGGTTAAATCCATCTGCTGCCAACCCCAACCTGACATTGCGAGAGTCAAAGGAAAAATCTACATATCGAGAGTCGAATGTTTTCCAAGCCATAGAATCGGCGGATGCCTCATTATGCCATCATTTTATGCGGCCTTGACATGCCATTTCATAGAAGCTATTTTTGAAGACATGAACAACCTCTGCAATCGAGGTTTCAAGAAACCAAGTAAAACCTTTCGACCTTTTCTTTCTCTTTTTAGATGAAGTACTCATATTTTCTTTTAAATCATTCTCATTTGTTGCCCACCTTGAAGCACCACAATGACACACTTCATCATTTGTATGTTCCTTCCAAAATAACATACAATCATTAGGACAAGCATGAATCTTTTCATAGCAGACCCAAATCCTTAATAATCTTCTTAGCATCATAAGAGGTTTTACAAATTTGCATCTGAAGGAAGCATATCTTTCAAAATTTGAAGCAACATTGTGAATGAGTGGTTGCTCCATCCATTAAGACATTTCAAGTGATCTGAGATGCACAATTCGACAACTTGCTAAAATTCTTGTACCCTTCATACAAAGGCTTCTCAGCATCTTTCAGTAAGTCGTAAAATTTTTGTGCATCTTCATTAGGATCTTCTTCAGGTCGTTGCACGCTTGGACCTTGATCAGATGGTTCTGGTAAATTACTTTCTTCAGCATATTCATCCATATTTTGGGTGTGCATGGGAAACACATCCCGCAACATGTCACGTATATCACCATACTCGGGTCGTATTTCTTCAACATGGCTTTGACTAGCTCTACTACAAGTCGTTGCAGACATAATCTCCCCGTGATGATACCAACAATTATAACCCGGACTAATTCCATATGATACCAAGTGATCATGTACAATTTCTAGGGTCAACATGTATGAATTCACACATCTCATACATGGACATGGAATTGTTCCATCATTAGATACATTGTGAGAAGCAAACTCCAAAAATTCTTTAATCCCTTGCATATAATCTCTTGACAATCTACTCTTCTTCATCCAACTCTTATCCATTGATAATTAACTAAATTGAAGTACCATGAAACAAAATAAAAAGTTAAAATATATTATATAAAGAGTTATCTATACTAACATTAAAAAGCATTACACAATTTAGTGTAGGTACACATAATTGAATTATTTATATATGACTTTTCCTGTATATATTTTCCTAAAATTGAACTATTTTATATTGATACGTTTCAGATTCATTTCAAATCAATATCTACAAATTTATAGGATTAGTTGATCTAAGTTTTTTTTTTTGTTTATGTTTTTTGTCTTTGTTTTTGTTTTCACAGTTCTCATCTAATGAGTAAACAAAACTTCTTTTTCTATGAGTTCAAGGTTTTTGATTTACTATGTTTTTGTACTTTTTGTCCATAGAATTCAATGACATGCTTTCCAACCAGAGTAAACAGTTTTAGGTTTTGGGAAACATAACAAACCCATTTCTATGATCTCACCTAGTGTTCTTGCTAGGCACGCATCAAAGGGACGAAGGTCATCGGACCACGAACACGTGGATCGATCGACCCATCATCCATTGATCGTATTGGCGAGAATCAAAATTAATGGCAAAATAAGACGGTACATGACTTGCTTCTCTGTCGTGTGCAAGAACGTGAGGCCTTGAGCTACTTTTATAGCTATATTAAATGCTTGTTTGGCATGTGCTAAAATAGCACATGCTATTTTAGCACATCATCTTATTTGAGTCACAATCATCTTACTTGGGTCACATCACTTCTTATTTGAGTCACATCACCTCTCTACCACATCACTTCAAACCCAACCCATATTTTACATTTTTTCATAAAAAGTCAAAATTTATATTAATCTAGCATTTCCCAAAGGAATTAATAATCTCAGGACTAATAGTCTTTGGAATGCTAATCCCATCTAATTCAGTCCGCTTAAAGAGTTGCTTAAAGGACGCTTAAGTCATTTAACCTTACCTTCTTGAAAAAGGCAATCAAAAATGAACTATCGAGCACTAGAGTTATGGACTTTGCTCCATGGGCACAAGAATCACAAATCTGGATTCTTTCTACATCTAGGAGTTGCACATATTGCAATCAAGCGTTGGTACTCAACCAAGTCTTGAAGAAGAATTCATCAAGCTGGATCGGGATGTCAATTAGAGTTCGTTTGGGAATAAGTTATTTTAACTAAAAGTTAAAAGTCATTAAAAATCAAAAGTTCACAAATAAATAAATAAGATTTAATCCATCCAAAAAAGTCAAATATTCTTTCCTATTCACTCTACTATTTGCATATTTTTTGCAAAAAAACAAAAAGTCCTTTCCAAACATAATTGGTATTCACCTCATACTTTAACCACATTTAAAAAAAAAATCACTTCCCAAACGGGCCTTAATCACTGTCCAGTTGGAAATCATGAGCTAATGCTATAATTACAGGTGCATTTCTTCCTAAACAATATGACTTATATTGAATCTTGGCTGTAGCCATTATTACTGATCATCTCGGATGCTTCTGAAATGTCTAGGCAATTTATTAGCAATATGCTCTTTTGATGTCTAAAAGAATGAAAAGCTTCAATGAGTTGTTTGAACTCTGATGGAAAAGAGCCAATGGGTTATCCATAGATTCCTCAAGACTTCCTTTTCAAGACACATTTGACATGATTTGTTATGCATTTTACAAATTTCCTACTTGGACAATTACAATCATTGAATATAGTTATTCAGAATCAAGAAGTATTAACATACACATTTCTGCTCCATACAAGCATCATTGAAATGACCAAAGAGATCAATAAGAATCTCACATATTTTTATTGGGTGAACTTTAAGATTTTCAAAGGAAAAATAAATAAATAAAGGCAGATGAACACATGCAATCGTCCCAAGTAACCCTATATCACAGTCGAAATTTCTATGATGAACACATACATTTTCCCATCAACTATAATTTTCCTGGAAAATTTCTGTGAAATAATTAATGAGAACCAACTATAATTTCCCAGCGAGTTTTGAACTCTTCATAATATTCCGACTCTTGAAGAATAGTGATGGCATATGTTCCAGCTCAATCTGAATTTGACCTTTTTGTTTATGGATCGGCAACATGAAAATATATTAAACAATATAAAAGCTGAAATCCAAATGAAGTCAGTCCACCAAAATTGAAAAGGAGATAAAAAGAAAGAAAGAAAACAATGATCCTCACGCTCTACATTTGAGCAGTGTTTCTCTGCAATGCTAATCTGAATGAACTGGGAACTAAGAGGCAGACCTAACTCATAATAAACTAGCATTTCCATAGGGTAGGAGCGTAAAGATAACTGCAGAACTCTACAGGTTTGACAGATCAGGGTAGAAATTCTTCCCTATCCTAAACAGCAAGCCGATGTCATTAGTCCATCCCAAGAAAGCCATATATGTTCTCGAAATTGTCCACTATAAGCTCTTTCTTTTTTGTTCTAATTTTCAGATCTTTACTGTCGTCTATGATCCTTACCAATCCTTTAAGCAAAACAGCAAACTGAAGAAATAAGGCCTACCAGACTCGGTCCGGGTTACTCTGTTAGTATGGAATACAGAGCATAGGTTGGGTAGTTAAATTTAATTATTTAAGTAGCTAGTGAATACTGTAACAATAAGTTGTGATTTTGTACTCATAATTTATCCATTAACAAATTTGATAATCGTTCCTTGGTCTCTTATATTATTTTTCTTTTAAATCATATGTTGGTTTATGAGATCATATGCTCAGAGTTCACATTCAACTTCAAATTATGTTTCTTTTTTCAAAATTAATTAATATTTTTAAATTTTAAAGGCATTTAATTTTAGACAACATGATTAACAATATTGAGTACTATGATTTTTAATCTTGAAACTCTTATAGACAAATTTGATTAGGGTTCATGAACTTCATAGTATCCAGTTAGATGTTTGTTAATAAATGGACAGAAAACTAGCAGTCATAGATAAGCTTCTGTTAGTTAGTTACTGCTATTGGATGTGATAAAAAAAATTTTGACTCTCAATGTATGCTTTACAGGTCATAGACAACAAAAAATGAATTTCTTAATTTAATTTTCAAATTACATTCCCTTTCTATTGTTTTGGTTTGGCTTTTTAAGGTTAACAAGGTATTAGATGTATGCATATCTACTTGTCAGTTTCAAGATACATTTTTTTGTGGTCATGCAGAGATTTCCTATATTGGAAACGTTAGAGGCCTTTAATGATATGGGAATGGCTGGTAACTTCCCTCAAGTGCAGCGTGAATTTAATGAGTAGGATATCATTTTATACTTAGATTCGTTTACCTAAAATCAACACGTTTTTAATATACAAAATATTATTTTGTATTTTCTTGTTCATTATTGACAATTATTGTTTATTGGAAGAAGCTACTGCATGATTTTGTTGTTGTACTGCTATAGAAGTATATGTATATTAGTATTCTGAAATTCACATCAGGATAAGTCTAATCCATACATTCAACGTTCGAAATATTTTTTTCCAGCATAACAATACTCTCTTAATTTGTCAAAGATTGCCCTCTCTTTCTTCCAAATTTTTTTAATAAAATTGAATTAACAAGATAATTTCATTTTCTTGGTATATTAAATTCGAAACATGTGATCCAAAAATTGAAGACATTAATTTTTTTTTTAAATACCCCTCATTGGTCTCCATTTATTTGTTTTGATTGCTTGGCACCACCTAGTTAGAGTCATCATACATATATGCATGAAGCATACCCTAATACCAAGAATCAAAATACAAGAGGATAAATCCATGAAGAGATAATGAAATAAAAGTATCTATTTGGCCATTAATTTATGATATTAGTTTGAAATGGATAATTAATTACATTTTAGTTTTTTTGGCTCTAAAGGATGAATAATCTTATACCATATTCGAAGTTTAATAATGCTATATTTACTATCTTTTTATATGGTATTTAGTATATCATCTTATGTGGCAAATCTAATGTTCTTGATAAAATGGGTCTTACCTGAGTTTTGTTAATACCCAATGGTACACATCTACAATTCTTAATGCAATGGATCCTACATGAGTTCTGTTAATATCCAACGGTTGTGGATGTGTCATATGAAATGACAAATGTGGTATAAATATGATAATGTACGTATTATTTAGGAGAAATTACTCTAACCTCCCTTGAGGTTCAGAGAAATTATATTGAGTCTCATAAGGTTAGCACAATTATATTGAGATCCCTTATTGTTTTTGTTCACATAACCCTTAACATCTTTTTCATCCGTAATTCGTTAGTCATATGGATGGAAAAATAATATTTGCATCTTTTATTATATTAAATATGTATTTACCTTGTTTATCCATGTGTCTAAACCCCATTTACATTAATTTTGAACACGTGAAACCAGTATAATTATGTCAAATTTATGTGATTTATTGTAGTTTTTTTAAATCTAAAAATGCTCAATGTAATTTACCCTATTATTTAATATCAAGATATTATCATTATCTGATAATAATTAATCTCAGTAACAACTAACTCATATCACAATTTTTGTGTGCTCTCATTTGTAGACATCTGATAATGTATACTTCAATTTGAACAATAATGATCAACTGTGTGTGATAGGACCATGAACATAAACCAGAGAATATGGTCCCCCATCAACTTGGGCCAAACATTGTTATTGACACATACTTATCATTCCACCTAAGCAAACATAAACCTTGGTTAATAAAATAGTTGATTTGGATGTTGTAAGTTTGACTTGAGGTTTAATAAAGTGAGCCGTTTGTAGCTAACCTTGCCATTTATCCCTTGTGGCATTTTATCAAATACCTAGCATACATAATGATTCCTCAAGTATGAGATTTTACTCTGTAGTATCAACAACAATCCATTCACTTCATTAATTAAATTGGTTAAAATATGAATATCATAGATGATCAAATATATGTGTGTGTGTGAATATCATAATCAGAATGCAAAACATGTTAAAATATCTATTTTATAAATTATTTTCCCAAATCAAAATCCTTCAAGATAACCGACCTAAATCAAACAAAGTAGAGTGAAAGGGTTTTGCTAATTGGTATGAAAGGAGTAAAGAACATGAATTGGGGTGTAATTTGAAACAGATGATGAGGGAGGAAGAAGGCGGTGAGGAGAAAGAAAAAAGAGCAGAAGAAAGAGGGGGAAAGAGAAATTGAGAGACATAAGAAAGAGGGGATAGAGAAAGAAAGCAGATAGAGTAGACTAACCTTCAAATCACGGTGGTAGCTTGCCGTCGTCAACACGCCATGATGGAGGATGAAAGAAGGTCTTTGGTACTTCGCAAAGGAGTGTTGATAGACTAGGGCACAAGTTGTAATCAAGGAGAGGTATAGAACGGTTTTGTTTTTTTTTTTTTAAGATTGAAATTCTGATATGTTTAAAAGAAAAAAAAAACTGATCTCGCGCGAAATAAAAAAAAAAATTTGGCGGGCCTTTTGCTTGGTTTTTTGTAACGTTTGAGGTCAACTGTCACTATAAAAAAATATATGGCAGCGTTTTAGGGAAAAAATGCTACTAAAAATTTTATTTTTAGTTACAGTTAATAACCGCTATAATAGCCCATCTATAGCAGCATTTTTCAGGCTGACACAATAAAAAACGCTGCTAAATCTTGCTTTTCTTGTAGTACTACTAGGGGCGGAATGGGGTTGTGACACGAGGGCTTCGTTGTGTGCGGTGAAGATCGAGTTTCAATATCGTCAATTTTGGGAGTTTCATCTCATTTCCTCTTCAAAACATGAGGTAGGGATTTTCTTAGAGTTATATATATATATATTTGCAAGATCTATATGATTTTCGAAATCAATTTTTGATAGCTTTGAAAATTGATTGTTGATTTAAGAAGTTGAGCGATTTTGAAAGTGGGTTTGTCTCTTGTTCTTTTAAAATGATTTTATGGGTTTTAATCTTCGTTGATTGAAGAAAATATTATTTTGGAAAGTTTTCTTTTAAAAAGATTTGAGTTATATAGTTTTGGTGACAAAAAACCTAAAATTTGGGGATTTTTTTTAAAGTATAGCGACCCTGATTTTGACCCGTCTCTTGTGGTGTTCTGGACTCGGATTTGTATTTGTTTGGACGATGGTTCATGTCTTGCTTCCCTTGTCTTCCCCTTAATGTTGGCTATTGGGTTGTAGTTGTGTGTTTGGAACAGGTTGGATGCTTGTTTTTCCAAGCCTTTGTTGCACAGAATTTGGCCCTTCCGCTTGAGCGGGGATTCTAACGCTCGAGTGGGATTAAAAAATTTTGCTCCACGCCGGCGAATTGACGCCGAGCGGAGGGATCAGATCTGCAAAAAATCTTGGGAGAGCATATTCACGCCGGCCTTGAGGTTTCACGCTTGAGCGGAGTCATGTCTCGGCCCGGCGGGGTTTCACGCCGGCGGACCGTGTGATGACAGCACACGAAAGTGATATTTTAGATCATTTTTTTGCAATCCTTTCTCTCTCTAAAAGTCTCAAATCTACAGATCTAGAGCCTCTCTCTCTAGAAATCATCTTTTTCCTTTGATTTCTCCAAATCCGTTGGGATTTTGGCCATAGTTCTTTCGTCAAAGTTGTGTAACTTCTCGAGGGCTTCGTTGTGTGCAGTGGAGATCGAGTTTCATCATCGTTGATTTTGGGGGTTTCAACTATTTTCTTCTTCTGCACTTAAGGTAGGGATTTTCTACACTCTAATATGATTTTTAGATTAGTTATTTGCTATTGTGTATAGATGATGAGATTTAGTTGTGGTTTGGACAAATCTAAGATTTGGGTGTGAAAGGAAAAGAGGGGTTTTTGATATATAAGAGATAAATGAGTATGGGGTTTGAATATAAACTCTTGGTGTGCCAAAATAGTTGATTTTGGGTATTTGGGTTAATATTGGAAAAAGGGAGATTTTTGCCCTAATTTGATAAAATGATTATTTTGTATAAATAATTGGAATTAACATTGAATACGTTAAATTGGATGATTATTGATATAAATGGTGATATTGGATATGTATTATCTCACCAATGGAAGTTTTGAATAAACTATTGAATCCGATAATGAATATATCTTGGAAATAATTATATTGGTCTATCGGTGGAGGATAGCTATGATTGTTGTAGAAATTGTATGAGGATTAGGCGACTTAATGCTAATCTATGGTTGGTGTCATTGAATATGACCATGTTGTAAATACATTGTATATGTATGTTTATTGGGAGGAGAAAGGAGATGGACTCCATAATATGACTATGTTTTAAATACATTGTATATGTATGTCTATTGGGAGGAGAAAGGGGATGTACTCCATATGTGATTATTGTTTATAAATACATTGCATATGTATATTTGTTTGAGAAGGAGAAAGGGGGATGGACTCCATTTAAAGCAATTTGGCCGGAGTGTCTTGGGTGAAAGACCCGAAAATGTATATAAATGGATACTGGTTCCCTCAGACGAAATATTTGTAAAATGGCAAGATTGAAGTGTTTATGTGTGGGTTTTGCATAATTGGAGAACCATTGAGTTGTAGTCTCATTTTGGTTGATTGAAAGATAATGAATTTAACTCATGAATTGAGTAGCATATATAAATTGGAAATAAACTGATGGACAGTGGGATAAGATTGGCCTTAGTGGCATTTGGATATGTAGGCCTTGTGGATGCTTTTATATCGGTATTGTTTGTACACGTGGTATTTATACCTTTGCTAAACTTCATAAATTGTGTTAGATTATTTCTACTGGGTTGTTGGCTCACCCTTTAAGGGAATACCATTTTTCAGGTGCAGATGAGATGCTTCCTCCAAGGCAATAGCGTGGATGGACTTTCAGGAAGCAAGAGCTTCTTAATTATGTATTGTTGTGTGTTTGTTGGTATTTGTAAAGCCGAGGGCTTAAGATGTGATGAGCGAGACTCAATTTGTGTAACCAAGCAATGACTTGGAAAGATGTAAGCCTACAGGACATTTAATTGTTTGTTAAACAGCAAACTCTGATGTATGAAAGCATGTTGTTTCTCATATTTATTCCGCATATGAGTTATCTTTATTGTATTATTTTGGGGGCGTTACAACTTGGTATCAGAGCGTACTGGGTTTGAATACTTTGGGTACGTGGGAAGTGGTTAGTACCACAATGGGTTTGTCTCGCTTGATTGAGACGTTAGCATGTATTGTATGCTTATGTAATAACATGCTTATGTGCTTATGTGAGTATGGGATTTGGTTCCTAAGATGTTGATTGAGTCTACGGGTTTCTGGAAGTCCTATTGGAAGGGCACTTGATCATTGCTATTTCTAATTGGAACTCTAGCAATGCAGTGGGACGGTCATTATCTAGGAATAAAATTTGTATGTTTTTCTATGACTATGTGCTTACATGGAATGATTTATTATTGTTCAATGTATTAGGACACAAGTGAGTTAGCATCGTCACATATGTGAATGTGCTAATCTCCTATTGTTACCTTTATTAGGATGTTTAGACGTGGACATGGTGGTGGTAGGGGTGGTAGACCTTTGAGGCATGCGATGCCGATACCGGATGACATTCTGGCACATGAGAAAGGAATTTGCCAAGCCAATGTGACTGAACCAGTTGGTCATCAAGCTTTGGGTGCCTTAGCCCGTGAAATGGCCGGAGCATTGAAGGAATCTATGGACATTCTTCAAGCTGAGAATCAAGTCCAGGCCCAAGTAGCTAAAGCAGGGCTATCTTTTCTGAAAAGAGAGTTCTTCCGGTCGAATCTAGATGAGTTTGTGGGTGATCCCAGAGAGCCACTGAAGGCAGATGAGTGGCTAGAACAGTTAGTAAAGACATTCGAGATGTTTGGCATCGAGGATGATCAGTTGAAAGTGACCTTGGCGTCTTTCCAGTTGAAGGGGAATGCGGGTCAGTGGTGCAAGTATGCGCGTAGCCGTATTGGAGGGACTTGGGAGGCTTTTGTTGAGGCTTTCCAGGATAAGTTTCTACCTCCCACGGTTAGGGAGAAGTTGGGAGATCAATTCTCTAAATTGAGTGAATTGAAGATTCAACTCCAGGAATTGTTAGATAAGGGTTTTATTCGCCCTAGTACTTCATATTGGGGAGCGTTGGCTCTCTTTGCTAAAAAGAAAGATGGAGCATTACGGCTTTGTGTTGATTATAGAAAGTTGAACCGGATTACTGTTAAGAATAAGTACCTAATGCCTCGTATAGATGATTTGTTTGATCAGCTAAAAGGGTCTTGTTGTTTCTCTAAGATAGACCTAAGATCGGGTTATTATCAGTTGAGGGTAAGGGAGGAGGATATCCCGAAGACGGCATTCCATACGTGGTATGGCCATTATGAGTTTCTTGTGATGCCTTTTGGGTTAACTAATGCTCCAGCTATGTTTATGGATTTAATGAATCGAATCTTCCGTGAATTCTTAGATCATTTTGTGGTTGTCTTTGTGGATGATATTTTGATTTATTCACCTTCTGAGGAAGAACATGAGGAACATTTACGAGTAGTACTTGAGTTACTTAAAGCCCATAAGCTATATGCTAAGTTTGGAAAATGTGACTTTTGGCTGGAAGAGGTTAAATTCCTAGGGCATGTAGTGTCAAGGGAAGGGGTGACTGTAGATTCATCTAAAATTAAGGCAGTGCAAGATTGGGCACAACCTAAGAATGCTTTCGAGATTCGTAGTTTCTTGGGATTGGCCGGTTATTACCGCCAATTTGTGAAGGATTTCTCTAGACTAGCTTCACCTTTGACTAAGTTGACTAGAAAGGAAATCAAGTTTGTGTGGAGTGAGACTTGTAAAAAGTTGTTCCAAGAGCTCAAGATTAGACTCACCACTACTCCAGTATTGATTATACCGGAGAGGGGTTTAAGTTATTCAGTTTATTTTGATGCTTCACAAGAAGGTCTAGGTTGTGTATTGATGCAAGGGGGTGAAGTGGTAGCCTATGGCTCACGGCAGTTGAAAACACATGAGAGAAATTATCCTACTCATGACCTAGAGTTAGCAGCAGTAATATTTGCCTTGAAGATTTTGAGGCATTATTTGTAAGAAATTTGAAGTGTTCTCTAATCATAAGAGTCTGAAATATCTGTTTACACAGAAAGACTTGAATTTGAAGCAAAGAAGATGGATGGAATTCATAGAGAATTATGATTTTGAGTTGCATTATCATCCCGGGAAAGCCAATATTGTGGCCGATGCTTTGAGTAGAAAGCCTATTAGCAATGTAGCTTCTATCGCCATCCGAGAATGGGAAATGTTGGGTACTCTTAATGAGTTGACTTGCAATTGGGCGAGTCTGTTGAATTCGCAGCTTTGTTTTTAGTAGTTGCACAACCTATACTTGTGAATCGAGTGTTGGAAGTACAAAAGGGTGATCTTGAGGTGGAATCTTTCCGAGAGAAGATTTCCAATGGGAAGGTAGAAAGAGGTTTGACTGTGTATCCCGACCAAAGTGTGAGATACCGTGACCATTTGTTTGTACCGGAGTCTTGCCAAGAGGAAGTACTTCGAGAGTTTCATCATTCACGCCTTGCGGTGCATCCGGGAGGCACCAAGATGTACCATGATCTTAGTCGCCAATTTTGGTGGAGAGGTATGAAAAAGGATATGGCTGTGTTTGTATCAAGGTGGCTTACTTGTCAACAAGTGAAAGCCGAGCATCAGAGGCCAGCGGGTTTGTTGCAACCCTTGCCTATAGCTAAATAGAAGTGGGAACATATCACGATGGATTTTGTTGTGGGTCTTCTGAGGACTCAACGGGGTAGTGATGCCATTTGGGTGGTCGTTGACCGATTGACTAAGTCGGTGCATTTTATTGCTATGCGCGTAAGTGACTCGGTGGATTATCTTGCCGACTTGTATATTAGGGACATAGTGAGGTTGCACGGGTTCCCTGCGAAGATTGTTTCAGATAGAGATCCGCATTTCACTGCTCGGTTGTGGCAGAGTTTGCAGGGTGCCTTGGGCACTAGATTGACTTTTAGCACTGCGTATCATCCTCAAACTGGCGGGCAGTCCAAGCATACCATTCAGATCCTTGAGAATATGCTTAGAGGCTATGTCATTGATTTTAAGGGTTCATGGGAGAAGCATTTTCCCTTAGTGGAATTTGCCTATAACAATAGTTTCTAATCGGGTATTGGCATGGCACCATTTGAGGCCTTGTATGGTCGACTGCATAGATCCCCTGTGTGTTGGGCCGAGGTGGGTGATGCACCTTTGTTAGGTCCAGAGTTAGTTCGAGAAACAACGGAGAAAGTGGCACTTATCCGTAAGAGGCTAACTACGGCTCAGAGTCGCCAAAAAAGTTATGCCGACCGTAGGAGGAGACCTTTCTCTTTTGAGGTGGGAGATCATGACTTTTTGAAGATATCACCTAGACGGGGTTTGATGAGGTTTGACAAGAGTGGGAAGTTGTCCCCTCGGTTTATTGGCCCTTTTGAGATCCTTAAGCAGATTGGGGAGGTTACTTACCGTTTGGCATTACCGCCACAAATTTCCGGGGTTCATGACGTGTTTCATATTTGTATGCTTCGGAAATATGAGCCGGATCCATCGCACGTGTTGGATTGGACCGACTTAGAGGTAGATGAGGGTGCTTCGTATGAGGAGAGACCGGTGAGGGTCTTGGATAGACGGGATCAAGTTTTGCAAGGCAAGACAATTCCCATGGTAAAAGTATTGTGGAAACATCATGGAGTCAAGGAAGCGACTTGGGAACGTGAATTAGAAGTCCGAGAAAAATATCCGGATTTTTTGTTGATGCATGAGCATGTGTTGAGAATTAATTTTGTTAATGAAAAGTATAAGCATTGTATATGTTTTAACTTGTAAGAACATTGTACATGTTATAATTGTTTGGGAAGAACATGGATTCAATATAAACATTGTATATGTTTTGAGAATGTGGAATATTGATGATGTTGTATCATTTTTGGAAGCATTGTATATGCTATGTGCGATTTTTGAAAATTTGGATTTTTTTCAATTTTCTGTTTATAGTTACAAAAATTTTAAAAACTCAAATAAAAACTTGTTTGGTAAAATTTTTGATTTATAAATCAGTGATCTCAGTTTATAAATTTGGCCAAAAAATAAAAACACAAAAAATGTGATTCCGTTTTGAGTTTTCAGTTTTTTTTTTTTTTACCACCCAACACTAGCCACCACCTGCCACCATTTTCCACCACCGTCTTCCGCCACCACCACCCATTACCCACCCCCTACCACCACCACTCACCACCCACCTGCCACCCACTCGCCACCACCACCCACCCCTCGCCGCCGCAACCACCACATCACCACCACCACCCATCCACCTATCATCCATTCTCCGCCACCCGCCACTACCATCCAGTGCTCGCCATCACCACCCGCCACCTACTTGCCACCACCACTCACCACTCACCTACCACAACCATCCACCACCTGCCACCACCACCACCAACCACCGACCAGCCACCACCCATCTGCCACTACCACCCACCACCCACCACTACCACCACCCACCACCTACCACACCCACCACACCCACCTACACCCACCACCACCACACCCACCACCACCACCACCGCCCACCACCCACTCACTACCACCACCCACCACCCACACCCACCCACCACCATCACCACCACCCACTTGCCACCCACCACCACCACCACCACCACACGCCACCACCACCACCACCACCACCATCCACCACCACCACACTACCACCCACTACCACCACCCTGCGCCACCCACCACCTACCACCACCACCACCACCACCACCACCACCCACCACCACCACCTGCCACCACCACCACCACCACCCACCACCCACCACCACCAGCTACCCACCACCTACCGTCACCACTTTCCACCACCGTCTTTCGCCACCACTTGCCATTTCTCACTCTTTTTTATATTTTTAAATTTTTTAAAACATTTTTTCAATTACCAAACGCATTTGTAGTTTATGTTTTTCTAAAAATAAACAAAAACTAGTTTATAAAATTTTTGTAAATATAAACTGAAAACATAAACGTTACCAAACACACCCTAACTGTTTTGGGAAAATTGAAAATTTCATTTTAATTTGGGACTTGTGAATCGAGTTCGTGTGTATAGATGACCGGAGAATGAGTCATGGTGTTGAACTTGTGGGGGATAACATGGTTGTGAGTAGTCCAATTATGTTTTAGAGCCTGATTTGAAATTTCGGAGACGAAATTCTTTAAGGGGGGGAGGTTATAGTGACCCTGATTTTGACCCGTCTCTTGTGGTGTTCCGGACTCGGATTTGTATTTGTTTGGATGGTGGTTCATGTCTTGCTTCCCTTGTCTTCCCCTTAATGTTGGCTATTGGGTTGTAGTTGTGTGTTTGGAATAGGTTGGGTCTTGTTTTTCCAAGCCTTTGTTGCACAGAATTTGGCTCTTCCACTCGAGCGGGCATTCTAACGCTCGAGCGGGCTTCACAAATTTTGCTCCACGCTCGAGTGGGAATTCGGACGCTCGAGCGGAGGGACTGTATCTGCAAAAATACTGGAAGAGCGTATTCCACGCTCGAGCGCAGGGTTTCACGCTCGAGCTGGAGTCTATGTCTGACGCTCAAGCGAGGGTTTCCACGCTCGAGCGGACCACGTGATGACAGCACACAAAAGTGACATTTTAGATCATTTTTTTGCAATCCTTTCTCTCTCTAAAAGTCTCAAATCTGCAGATCTAGAGCCTCTCTCTCTAGAAATCATCTTCTTCCTTTGATTTCCCCAAATCCATTGGGATTTTGGCCATAGTTCCTTCGTCAAAGTTGTGTAACTTCTCGAGGGCTTCGTTGTGTGCGGTGGAGATTGAGTTTCATCATCGTTGATTTTGGGGGTTTCAACTATTTTCTTCTTCTACACTTGAGGTAGGGATTTTCTACACTATAATATTCTTTTTAGCTTAGTTATTTACTATTGTGTATAGATGATGAGATTTGGTTGTGGTTTGGACAAATCTAAGATTTGGGTGTGAAAGGAAAAGAGGGGTTTTTGATATATAAGAGATAAATGAGTATGGGGTTTGAATATAAACACTTAGTGTGCCAAAATAGTTGATTTTGAGTATTTGGGTTAATATTGGAAAAATGAGGATTTTTGCCCTAATTTGATAAAATGATTATTTTGTATAAGTAATTGGAATTAACATTGAATATGTTAAATTGGATGATTATTAATATAAATGGTGATATTGGATATGTATTATCTCACCTATGGAAGTTTTGAATAAACTATTAAATCCGATATTGAATATATCTTGGAAATAATTATATTGGTCTATCGGTGGAGGATAACTATGATTGTTGTAGAAATTGTATGAGGATTAGGCGACTTAATGCTAATCTATGGTTGGTGTCATTGAATATGACCATGTTGTAAATACATTGTATATGTATGTTTATTGGGAGGAGAAACGGGATGTACTTCATAATATGACTTTGTTTTAAATACATTGTATATGTATGTCTATTGGGAGGAGAAAGAGGATGTACTTCATATATGATTATTGTTTATAAATACATTGCATATGTATATTTGTTTGAGGAGGAGAAAGGGAATGGACTCCATTTAAAGCAAGTTGGCCGGAGTGTCCTGGGTGAAAGACCCGAAAATGTATATAAATTGGTGCCAGTTTCCTCGGACGAAATATCTGTAAAATGGCAAGTTTGAAGTGTTTATGTGTGGGTTTTGCATAATTGGAGAACCATTGAGTTGTAGTCTCATTTTGGTTGATTGAAAGATAATGAATTTAACTCATGAATTGAGTAGCATATATAAATTGGAAATGAACTGATGGACAGTGGGATAAGATTGGCCTTAGTAGCATTTGGATATGTAGGCCTTGTGGATGCTTCCATATCGGTATTGTTTGTACACGTGGTATTTATACCTTTGCTAAACTTCATAAATTGTGTTAGATTATTTCTACTGGGCTGTTGGCTCACCCTATAAGGGAATACCATTTTTCAGGTGCAGATGAGATGCTTCCTCCAAGGCAATAGCGTGGATGGACTTTCAGGAAGCAAGAGTTTCTTAATTATGTATTGTTGTGTGTTTGTTGGTATTTGTAAAGCTGAGGGCTTAAGATGTGATGAGCGAGACTCAATTTGTGTAACCAAGCAATGACTTGGAAAGATGTAAGCCTACAGGGCATTTAATTGTTTGTTAAACAGTAAACTCTAATGTATGAAAGTATGTTGTTTCTCATATTTATTCCACATGAGTTATCTTTATTGTATTATTTTGGGGGCGTTACATAAAGAAACTGAAAATCCATGAATGATATTGTTATATTTATTTTGTGTGTCAAAATAAATGGATGTTTGGAAAATTTCTTATTTATATTTATATAAATGATGAATTTCAGGAAATATGAGAATTGTTGTTCATTTTGAAAATTATTATTTAAAACGTTGAAATAGTTTTGAAATGACTAATTGTTGAGGGTACTTGAGAAGAGAGCGTTGTGTTATTCCTTGGATGATGAATTAGAATGAAAGTATTTATATTCATCTTGCGTTATTGGCATATCAATTCATTTGATTACATTAAACTTTGAAAGTTGATTTGAAAACTTGTATTGAGAAAAGAATGTTGAGAAACAAGTTTTCATGGAATGGTTTTGGGGGCAAATACGTTGGTAAGTCTTGATAGGTGGTATAGATGATATTGAATAAGTTAGCCTGAGAGTCCGGGGTGAAAGTCCGAAAACCTGTACGGAAAGGTGTCGTGCTTTCCGATTAATACCGGTAAAAATGACAAACTGGTAGTACTTGTATAGTCTACTTGCAAACACCAACCTAGAGATTACCAAAGTCGTATTTACCGCTCTTGAATTGAATTGTTAAGTTTTGAAGAATTGAAATTGCATGACATCATTGAGCATGATGGTTTTCAAAAGATGAAAATGTGATTTATCTTCAAAAAGGGTATAGCATGGCATGTGCATTTCATTTCTTGAGACTTTTATAAAATGTATATACTTTGTTAAGGATTTCTTACTGGGCATTATGCTCACCCTACGGGATTTTTGTGTAGGGATCCTAGCTTTGCCACTTCGCTAAGTATGTTGGGGATCGAGCTACCCGGTCAGCTCGTGGGAGTCCAGGGGGCAGTGCCTCTTGACGGGTCCTAGGGCAGCGCCCTAGTGGGGTTAAGGGGTAGTGCGCCCGAAGCAAAAATGCAAAATGCATTTGAAGTTGCTTGTCCGCTCGAGCAGCCATTTATGCGTTCGAACGGAGAATGTTTGGTTCTAGAAGTTTTACTTGTCTGCAAAAGTACTAGGAAAGTGTATTTGACGCTCGAGCGGGGCTTTCCGCGCCCGAGTGGACCATGTTATATCAGTTCGTGAATCTGATAATTCAGATCACTTTTGTATATCTCTCTCTAAAAACATTTCCTCTCCCTTCTCTCTACATTTCTCTACACAAACTATATCAAAAACCTTGATTTCTCAAGATCCATTTGAGTTTTGCCATTGTTTCTTCATCAAAGTGGGTTATCATCTCGAGGGCTTCGTTGTGTGCGGTGAAGATCGAGTTTCGACACCGTTGATTTTGAGGGTTTCATCTCATTTCTTCTTCAAAACTTAAGGTAGGGATTTCCTTAGAGTTATATATATATATATTTTTGCAAGATCTATTTGATTTTTGAAATCATCTTTCGATAACTTCGAAAATTGATTGTTGATTCAAGAAGTTGAGCGATTTTGAAAGTGGGTTTGTCTCTTGTTCTTTTAAAATGATCTTATGGGTTTTGATCTTCGTTGATTGAAGAAAAGATGATTTTGGAAAGTTTTCTTTCAAAAGATTTGAGTTGTATAATTTTGGTGAGAAAACCTAGAATTTGGGAATTTTTTTAAAAAAAGGCTAAAAATCCATGAATGATATTGTTATACTTATTTTGTGTGTCAAAAAAAATGGATGTTTGGAAAATTTCTTATTTATATTTATATAAATGATGAATTTCAGGGAATATGAGAATTGTTGTTCATTTTGGAAATTATTGTTCAAAACGTTGAAATAGTCTTGAAATGACTAATTGTTGAGGATATTTGAGAAGAGGGAATTGTGTTATTCCTTCGGTGATGAATTGGAATAAAAGTATTTATATTCATATTGTGTTATTGGCATAACAATTCATTTGATTACATTAAACTTTGAAAGTTGATTTGAAAACTTGCATTGATAAAAGAATGTTAAGAAACAAGTTTTCATGAAATGGTTTTGGGGTAAATACATTGGTAAGTCTTGATAGGTAGTGTAGATGATATTGAATAAGTTGGCCTGAGAGTCCAGGATGAAAGACCGAAAACCCGTGCGGATAGTATCGCGCCTTCTGGTTAATACCGGTAAAAATGACAATTTGGTAGTACTTGTATAGTCTACTTGCAGACACCGACCTAGGGATTACCAAAATCGTATTTACTGCCCTTGAAATAAATTGTTAAGTTTTAAACAATTGAAATTGCATGACATCATTGAGCATGATGGTTTTCAAAAGATGAAAATGTGATTTATCTTCAAAAAGGGTATAGCATGGCATGTGCATTTCATCTCTTGAGACTTGTATAAAATGTATATACTTTGTTAAGGATTTCCTACTGGGCTTTATGCTCACCCTGCGGGATTTTTGTGCAGGAAAAGATGTGGTGATGCCGCCTAACTAAAGGCAAGGAAATGTGTGTTGAGAGTATGAGACACTCATTTTACTGTGACTCTGTGTGTAAGCCAAGGGCTATATGTGTGTGGGTTTGAATAACCATTTTGTGTAACCAGGCTCAAGCCTTGGAAACTTGCAAACCCTTGGGGGTATTTATTTGCTTATTTACTTGTTGTTGAATTAATGTATTGTTGCATGAAGAACTATTGTATCATGTAATGTAAGGTTGGAGATTTATATTCGGCTTTCCTTGAAAGAGTCGTGATTGTTGTATTATCATTTGGGCTAGAAATTTGGGGCGTTACAGAGGCCCGTTCTCGCACGTCCGGCCATTACCTCGCAGCCAAACAAGGCCTAATCTTCCCGCACGTATGAAGGGTTTTCCTGCACATGCGGTACCCTTTCCCGCACGTGCGGTGACCACTCTTGCACGTACGACCATAACTCGAAATTTGTGTAGTTGTTTTAAACCTGTTTGAAAGACAGAGAGGTATAAAAAGACAGAAAATAGGCTGGATTAGGATTCAGAAAATTCCAAGAAAAAGATGGGGCTAGGGTTTGGAAGAGAGGATTCTCAAGCTAGCTATTCCATGGATGAATCTTCTCCATCTACCTCTTCCTACTCCTCTATGAGTGGCTAGGCTCCTCTTTCTAGGGTTTTGATGAAGCCTTAGCTATGTAACTAGGTTTTCTCTTTGCTTTTTGATTATGTAAAGGTTTGAACAAATTATATGGTGTTTACGAAGTTTCAAATATTTATTTTCATTATCTCTTTAAGTATTCTACTTTCTGTGATTATTGAATGCTTTCCATACAATGGTTTTCCATTCTTTCATATTTAAGGTATGAGATGAACCATACTATGAGGGACGAGTCGTGTGCTATCCTAGCTTAAAGTGAACGATTCATACTTGTAACGCCCTCAAAATAAACCCGTAATACATACAATATTGACATGCATTGACATAAGAAAATAACCTTTATTCCATTCATCAAAGTATACTTATTGAAAGACAATACATGTAAACGAAAGTAAGTGCCCTACGGGCGTACAGTTTTCCAAGCTAACACTTGGGCACAAAAGTGAGTACTAACTCAATTACAGATTAAGCCCTTGGCTTGAATTTACATGTAACATCAAAATAAACAAATAACTAAAAAGAGTCTTCAACTCCAGATCCTTCTAAGCTAAGTCCTTGGAGGTAGTATATCACCTGGACCTGAAAATGATGTTCCCATATAGGGTGAGCCACAGCCCAGCAGAGATACACTAAACCAAATATAAGAATTGACTAAAGTACTAGCATTCAATAGATGGTTAACACTCAAAAATCCATTTTATCCCAACACAATTTCATGACTATTATGTCCATGATACGTTTCACTTTCCTTTATTTAATCAACTTTCCATACTACAAACATGGCTCAGAACCTGGCCAAACAATAAATTGAGACCACATCTCATATTAATTTTACTTCCACTATCAACTATTCGAATGAGGCTAAGGCTCATACTAAAACACTTCCATACATCAATAAGTACACATATTTGTTGTACTAATACACTTCCATAAATCAATAAGTAAACATAATTGCTGTACTAATGGAGTCCATCCCCTTTCTCCTCCCAAACAGGTTTGAGAGTCCATCCCCTATCTTCCCTCAAACCCGGGAGTACATCCTCTATCTCCTCCCAAACAATATGCATATACAATGTATTTAACACTTGTCATATACACTATTCAATCAATACACGTATTTGCTGTATTAATTCAACCGTCATCTTCAATGACTTATTGAATGTGATTAGTTTCAGTTTTCCCTAATCAGCATGCAATGTCTACAACAATCACGACTATCCTCCACCAATAGCCCAAAACAACTATTTTTAAACAGGAAATAAATGTAACAACAAATATAATCTCAACATTTTCATAGGTGAGTGATTAAATTATCCAACTACACCAATTAATCAATAATTTCTCAATTTCATGGATTTCAACTAAATCCCATATCTTTCCCAAATTAATTATACCAATTAATTTATTACAACAATTAGGGCATTTTCCCCCTTTCATCAACAATCAACATTAAGGTCCAATTTCCTCTATTTGACACTATAAATGCCATTTTTCAAGTCTTACAAACACATGGAGTTTAATATATGAAAAACCCCCTTTTTCCCAAATTACAAAACAAACCCTAACTTTTCCCAAAATTACCCAACAACGCCAACATATCAAAATGACCAGAACTTATGACAAAACGTATAAAATGAAGTAGGGTATCCCTACCTCGAAAACAGAAGCCCAAAGGAGAAGATGATGAAAATGCAAAGTGCTCCAAATCCACAACTTTTCAGATTAGAATGTAGCCCACACAACCCTCTACCTTTCTTACAAAGAACCTAGGGTAGAAACCCACTCTATATAGATCAATCCCTAGAGAGAAGGTAAGTGTAGAGAGAGAGAGAGAGAGAGACGGTTCTAGGGTTTGAGAGCAAAAGAAGATAAAAGAATGAAGTGTTTTCCCGCTGCTGCCTACTGATATAACACAGGCTCGCTCGAGCGAAGGAGTGGTCGCTCGAGTGACCAGACACAAAGAATACTCGCTCGAGCGTAGAAAGCCTCGCTCGAGCCAACAATACGATGCTTCAGGTCTGCAATCCAGAAGCACGCTCGAGCGCAAGAACGCTCGCTCGAGCGAAGAAACTCAAAACATACACCTCGCTCACTCGAGCGAAGGAAAGCTCGCTCGAGCCAAGAAACACTGCTCTCAGGTCAAAATGAGATGCAGACGCACGCTCGAGCGCAAGACTTCTCGCTCGAGCCACCAGACACAAAACTCAACTCTCGCTCGAGCGAAGGAACCCTGGCTCGAGCGAAGGATCTAAAACACAAAGCTCGCTCGAGTGAAGAACCAAAATTCTGGGCAGCAACCATTTGCTCCCATTCACTCCCAACCTGTAACAATCCTGCCCATAACATGCTATAACTCAAAAACAAAGTATAGAAAGACGGAAACAAGATATAAATCATAACTAACATCCACGGAACCAAGTCCGGATCACTATACAACAAGGGGTAAAACCTGGGATCGCTATAACCTCCCCCCTTAAGGAATTTCGTCCCCGAAATTAAGTACAAGTTTTCAAAAACAAGTTTTTCTCAATTTCCAACAACATGATATTACAATATTCAATAACTTGACCCATAATTGGTCATTCCATCTCTTATCAAGAGGCATCTCACAATATGTAAAACGACATATATTTCAACCTGCATTATTATTATGCAATTTCCTTTCAATTTCAAAAATTTTCAACATACATGATCCACAATTTCATATCATAACTAATGTTCATGATACATTTCCATTTCTACAATATATTCAACATATGCAATGTTACATTTAAACTTCCATTTCGAGGCAAGTTTCAAATTTCTTCCATTAAACCCAAAACATTTTCAATGTTTCACAACTTAAGACATATATAATGCTCTTAAAGTTCGATAATATTACAAAAATCTTAATACATGATTACACATCAACAAACATGTCCGGATATTTCTCATGGACTTCCAACTCACGCTCCTAAGTGGCTTCTTCTATTCCGTGATGTTTCCATAATACCTTTACCAAGGGAATGGTCTTGCCTCGCAAGACTTGATCCCGTCTATCCAAGACCCGAACCGGCCTCTCCTTATACGAGGCATCCTCATCTACCTCTAAGTTGGTCTAATCCAATACATGCGATGGATCCGGCTCATACTTCCGAAGCATACTCACATGAAACACGTCATGAACTCCGGACAACGGCGGCGGCAAAGCTAAACGATAGGCAACCTCGCCAATCCTCTCAAGGATCTCAAAAGGGCCAATAAACCGAGGGGACAACTTCCCACTCTTCCCGAACCTCATCAATCCCCGCCTAGGTGATATCTTTAGAAAGACATGATCACCCACCTCAAATACCAACGGTCTCCTCCTAAGGTCGGCATAAGATTTCTGACGACTCTGGACTGTAACAAGCCTCCTACGGATAAGCTCAACTTTCTTCGTCGTTTCCCTTACCAACTCCGGACCCAACAAAGGTGCATCATCCACCTCGGCCCAACAAACTGGAGACCTACACGGTCGGCTGTACAAGGCCTCAAATGGTGCCATACCGATACTAGACAGAAAACTGTTGTTGTAGGCAAACTCCACCAAGGGCAAGTGCCTCTCCCACGATCCACTAAAATCAAGGACACAACCTCGAAGCATATCCTCAACGATCTGAATAGTACACTCGGACTGCCCGTCAGTCTGAGGGTGATACGCCGTGCTAAAGGTCAACTTAGTGCCCAAGGCACTCTGCAAACTCTGCCACAACCTAGCAGTAAAACGAGGATCTCTATCCGAGACGATCGTCACTGGGACCCCGTGCAATGTCACTATGTCCCGAATGTACAAGTCGGCAAGATGATCTACCGAATCTCTCACGCGCATAAGGATAAAGTGCGCCGTTTTAGTCAACCGGTCTACAACCACCCAAATAGCATCACTACCCTCACTGAGTCCTCGGAAGACCTACAACGAAGTCCATAGTGACATGCTCCCACTTCCACTCGGCAATAGGCAGGGGTTGCAACAAACCCGCTGGCCTCTGATGCTCGGCCTTCACTTGCTGACAAGTAAGGCATTTAGACACGAAAACTGTCACATCTCTCTTCATTCCCCGCCACCAAAACTGGCGACCCAAATCACGATACATCTTAGTGCCTCCCGGATGCACCGCAAGGCGTGAATGATGAAACTCTCGGAGTACCTCCTCTTGGCAAGACTCCGACACAAACAATCGGTCTCGGTATCTCACACTCAAGTCGGGATACACAGTCAAACCCTTCTCAACCTTCCCATTGGAGATCTTCTCTCAGAGGGATTCTACCTCAAGGTCACCTCTCTGTGCCTCTAACACTCTAGTCACAAGTGTAGGTTATGCAACAACAGAAAACAAGGCCGCAGCCTCAACGGATTCGCCCAAAGACAAGTCAAACTCGCCAAGTGCACCCAACATCTCCCACTCCCGGATGGCTATACAAGCTACATTACTAATGAATTTTTTGCTAAGGGCATTGGCCACAACATTGGCCTTTCCCGGATGATAATGCAACTCGAAGTCGTAATCCTCAATAAACTTTATCCACCTCCTCTGCCTCAAGTTTAAGTCTTTCTGTGTAAATAGATATTTCAGACTCTTATGATCCGAGAATACCTCGAATTTCTCACCATACAGATAATGCCTCCAAATCTTCAAGGCAAAAATCACGGCTGCTAACTCTAGGTCATGTGTAGGGTAATTCTTCTTGTGTATTTTCAACTGACGTGAGCCATAGGCAACCACTTTCTCCTCTTGCATCAACACACAACCCAAACCCTCTCATGAGGCATCACAATAAACAGCATAGCCCAAACCTCTCTCCGGAATAATCAAAACCAAAGCGGTGGTCAATCTAACTTTCAGCTCTTGAAACGAATTTTCACAAGTCTCACTCCATACAAACTTGACCCCTTTCCGCGTCAATCTAGTCAACGGCGAAGCTAGCCTGGAGAAATCCTTCACAAACCGGTGGTAATACCCAGCTAATCCCAGAAAACTGCGGATCTCAAAAACACTCTTAGACTGTGCCCAATCCTGCACTGCCTCAATCTTGGATGTATCAACAGATACCCCTTCCCCGGAGACTACATGGCCTAAGAACTTCACCTCCCTTAGCCAGAACTCACACTTCTCGAACTTAGCATAAAGCTTATGGGATCTAAGCAACTCGAGCACCACTCTCAAGTGTTCCTCGTGCTCCTTCTCAGAAGGTGAATAAACCAGAATGTCGTCCACGAAGATGACCACAAAACGATCCACGAATTCCCCGAATATCCGGTTCATGAAGTCCATAAACACTGCCGGTGCATTGGTGAGCCCAAAAGGCATCACCAAAAACTCATAATGGCCATACCGCGTACGGAATGCCGTCTTCGGGATATCCTCCTCCTTGACCCTCAACTGGTGGTAACCCGATCTCAAGTCTATCTTAGAGAAACAACGGGAACCCTTCAACTGATCGAACAGATCATCTATACGAAGCATAGGGTACTTATTCTTGACCGTAGCCCGATTCAATTTCTGGTAATCGATACAAAGTCTCAAGGCACCATCTTTCTTTTTAGCAAAGAGGGCCGGTGCTCCCCACAGCGAAACACTAGGACGAATATAGCCCTTATCTAGCAATTCCTAGAGTTGAACCTTCAACTCACTCAACTCGGCTGGGGCAAAACAGTAAGGTGCCATAGAAATCGGCGCCGTGCCGGGCACTAGATCAATAAAGAACTCAACCTCTCGATAAGGTGGTAAGCTAACAAGGTCCTCGGGAAAAACATCCGAACACTCACAAACCACTCTCGGCAATACCGTATGGGTCTCATCACACTCATTACTCATAAGGCTAGCGAGGAGACCACTAAGCTCACTCCGCCGTCGCGGATCATACACCGGTGGCAAAACACTACCAACCCGATCCCCTAAGAAATGGAAACAATCCCCGCTCAAGGTACATACAGTGGCCCTCTGGCGGTAACAATCAATAACAGCCCGATATGACGATAACCAGTCCATACCCAAAATAACATCGAAACCCGACATAGGCATAACCACAAAAGGAAATGGAAGTCGGCGGTCGGCGACCTCTATATCACAGCCCCGACACCCTTGTTTCAAAATCAATTCACCCCCAACAGGTGATATAACACAAATAGAAGATGCTAGCTGCGCCAACTCCAACCCCAAAACAGATGCAAATGCAGCAGATATAAACAAATGAGATGCACCCGTATCAATCAATACATTGGCAACCGAGTTGCAAAACAAGAAGGTACCTCTCACGACAGATGAAGCAGGCACAAGATCCTGTATAACGAGATACACGCATACAGACGGTCTCGATCTACTGCTCACCTCTAGGAGCATAAGATCGCTTTGCCTGTTGGGACGATGAAGCCCCCTGATTGGCCCTCGAGGCCTGAACTGACTGAGCTGGCTGATGGCTCTAAGTCTGCCTCAAACCAGATGCACCAGATATGCCACTCAACTGCGGGCAAAACCTCTTCAGGTGCCCCGCCTGACCACACTGGTAACAAGAGAGCGGCTGGCCTCTACCCTGACTCTGGCTCTAAGGTCGAGCTGAAGATGACGCTGCTCTCTGTCCTCCTCCCTTCTGCGGGCAAACTAGAGACTTGTGGCCCAGCAGACCACATTTGAAACAGATAATGTCTCCCTGACTGCCTTTCCCAGAACCTACACTCGGCACTGGAAAGGTCGATCTAGTAAAACCACCCTGAGACTGCTGAGGGTTAGAACCCCTCTGCCTCCTGCCATCACCCTGGCCATCCTGACTCCTCTTGGAGACCCTCTGCCCCTCCTCCTCCTGCATCATGATCTCCATATGGGCTGCAGCATCAACCAGACGCCCATAGTCTCGAATCATAGACCCGCCAACTCTCATCTTGAGGCCACGCCTCAACTTCTTCTCGAACTCAATACAACGGCGTTCCTCGGACGCCACAAGTTCAGGTGTAAACCTGGACAAACTGGTACATGCAGCCTCAAACTCGGCTACTGATGAACTCAACTGCAAAAGCTGGCAGAACTGGTCTCTCAATTTCTCCCTGACAGCTGGAGATAAGAACTTCTCCTGGAAAGCACCTACAAAGGCCTCCCAAGTCCCTCCTATACGGCCCTTCGTGAACTTCCACCACTGACCCGCATGCCCCTTTAGCTGGAAAGATGCTAAGGTCACTTTCAACACCTCGTCTTCGATGCCAAGCATCTCAAACGTCTTCGTTTTCTGTTCGAGCCATTCATCCGCCTTAAGTGCCTCTTTTGGATCACCCAAAAACTCGTCCGGGTTAGATCGGAAGAATTTCTTCTTCAGAAAAGAAGGCCCTGCATCAGCAACATGAACCTGGGCTTGATTCTCAGCCCTGAGAATGCCCACGGACTCCCTGAATGCCCCTGCTATCTCGTGGGCTAAGGCACCCATAGCCTACTGACCCGCTGGTTCGGCCACATTGGCCTGACCAACACCCTCCTGCTGCTCCGGAATCTCATTCGGTATGGACATCTCCTGCCTACCACGCCTACTACGTCCTCGTCCTCGTCCTGACATCCTAACAAAGGTAACAAAGACGTTAGCACATTAACAAGTGTGCCGAAGCTATAACACTCGCGTCCTAATGCATTGGACAACAGTAATTCACTCCACGTAAGCACATAATCACATAAGCACCTACGAATTTCATTCCTGGATAATGACAGTCCCAAGGCGTTGCTAGAGTTCTGGTTGGAAACAACATCGATCAAGTGCTTTTCCAACAAGACTCATAGAAACTCAAGGATCCAATCAACATCCTAGAAACTACATTCCATATCCACATAGTCACATAAACATGTTATCATATAAGCATATAACAGTACAGCGAAGTCTCTATCAAACGAGACAAACCCATTGTGATACTAATCACTTCCCACGTACCCAAGGTATTCAAAACATACACCTCGCTCGCTCGAGTAAAGAAACATACACCTCGCTCGCTCGAGCGAAGGAAAGCTCGCTCGAGCCAAGAAACACTGCTCTCAGGTCAAAATGAGATGCAGACGCATGCTCGAGGGCAAGACTTCTTGCTCGAGCCACCAGACACAAAACTCAACTCTCGCTCGAATGAAGGAACCCTGGCTCGAGCAAAGGATCTAAAACACAGAGCTCGCTTGAGCGACAAAAGTCTCGCTCGAGCGAAGAACCAAAATTCTGGGCAGCAACCATTTGCTCCCATTCACTCCCAACCTATAACAATCCTACCCATAACATCCTATAACTCAAAAACAAAGTATAGAAAGACAGAAACAAGATATAAATCATAACTAACATCCACGAAACCAAGTCCGGATCACTATACAACAAGGGGTAAAACCCGGGATCACTATAATACTATTTGCGATGGTTCGTGCCCATACATTGAACGTGATGATTTTCTTGATAAATGCTTCGAACTTGTAGTTGTGAAGTATTATTCCGCTTGAACTGTAACATAATTGAATCTCAAATTGAAGCCTTATTTATGTAACTAGTGGTGGACTCATTACCCTAGGCTTTTCCCAAAAATCAATAATTCTAATTTTATTTATAATTCCTAGTTTAATCACTTTGTTTAATTAAACTATGATTAGTTTATGAATCCCTCAATCTTTTTATCAAAATTAATTTAGGAATTTAGTGTTTAAATTAGTTTAATTTCTCATTTGACTATGTGGATTGATACCTGGACTTGTCATTATTCTAAAAGAATTTGGTATAGTTTAGTATTTATTTTTGGTGTGTGAAACGGCTCATCAGCTTCCAAACCAATTCCCTTTAATTCTCTAGCAAATTCCTTCCAACCTCAAGTTTTGATCTCAAATCCTCTTGGTCTCTTCTTCCTCTCTCTCACATTTTTTTTTGTAGGCTCAAAATTGATGAAGAAAAGATGACTCAAGTGGTGTATAAGCCTTATATAGGCTTGATTAGGGAATTAATTAAACTTAACTTAAGCTAATCAAATTGACAATAATTCTCATTTAATTCGTTCCGAATCGAATTTCAATTAAACCTACCATAGTTTTCTAAAAATTCTAAATAACACATATACTGTGTCAATTTCGTGTTTGGATGTCGATAAGGCCTTCAATTTGCAGAACAAAATAGAAAGACAAACAGATATTCCTACAACAGACAAACATAAACACAAATAATGCAATACACATGCAATTAATTCAGAATTTCATCTTAATTACTTATTAGGCATATTTAATCATGGTTTATCAACTAATCATAGGTCGGGGTTGTTACATAGATACACAGACAAAATATATACAAATTATATTCACATATATACAAATACAGTATACATATACATATATATATATAGAATATATATACATAATATATATATACAAATGCATATACAGACCTCTCTCTCTCCCCTCTGTTTTTCTCTCTCTTTTTCTCTCATCTGTCTCCGTTGAACGTCGCGTCTAGAGCGATTTTAACAATCACAATGCGCCTGATCAACAACAACTAGACCAGTGTAATGTCCCAAACTTTATTACTCGAATATTATTATCTAATCCCTAATTATAGTCCATTTCCGTAATAATAAAAACAGAAGCAAGAATAAATAGCTAAGCGATAAATGTTCTCTCTCGTATGTACGGTGATGAACTGTTCAACTATAATAATTTATAACATGTGCCCTTAGGCTTACATGGAAGAAAATAAAACAAACAAATAAATAAAAAGGGATCAACCCTTATTACAATAAGACGGCTTTCCGCCTGCAAGTAATAGACCCCGTGGCTAACAAATAAGGAGACTCCATGGTCTTGAACAATATTCCAAACTTCTCACCTAAAAAAAATGGTTAACAACGTGGGATGAACACTAATGTCTAGTAGAGATCCCAATGATTCTAAACAATAGTATATTATAGATATATATGATCATGAATGCTCCAACTTAATAAATATATATAGATAGTGTTGTTTTCCATACCCAAAATATATATACATACGTATACTTTTTCTCAAAAGAATCATTCTTTATCATTTCAAGAAAATCCATTTTCAGACCTTTGTAACTTATCATTTTCAATGCAAAAAGATTTTCAAACCTAAATCACATCTCGAATATCATACATACATTAACCATTTTGGCAACTCTACGACTCATCTTTTATAATCCAAATGATTTCATCACATTGTTTATTTTCAAAATCAATCCACAATACTCTCGTGGTACTCATTTACATCAAACAACACTCATATTATTACCGAATTCAATATCCACCTCATAACACAATCTCAACTATATTCTCAATACATATTTTCGTCAACAATAATCTCTACAAATATACACACATTAGTGTAGACATCCCATTTTTGATCGCCTTTACGGCTTGGGCACCATTACTTGCACACTCAATGATGAATATATATGCTTGCCAAGTGCTCCAAAGTCCTCAGCGGAATGCCACAGCTCTGAGCCTCAAAACCCTACAAACCTTGTGCCTTGTTTTTGCACCAAAACCCTAGCCTTTCAAACCTAAAAAACTTGGGACCTACAGGCCCATTTTTGTAGGTTGTCAGCCATCCCTTTTGGCTGTCGGCTACCCTTGTGCCTTGCCAACCAAGTGTGTGGCTTGCCAACCAGAATTGGTGGCCTGCCGGCCACAAGTGTGTTATGCAGATATTTTGCTACCAGCTGTTTGCACAAATGCTTGCATCTGCTCCCACATGTATGGATGGATGTTTCTAAGGGAGTGGCTTGTTTTTCTATAAATATAGGACCTCCTCTTCCATTTTTTAGGGTTAGACAAATTAGAGCAAAATTAATTTTCTCTCTCTACAATTCTCTCTCTCTCTCTCTCTCTCTCTCTCTCTATCTCTCTCTCTCTCTTGAAATCTCTTCAGCTTTTGCTTATACACTCTTAACCAAACCTTGCCATCTTTGAGCTGAGGTACTTTTGAGCCTAACTTGAGCTCTTGAGGGTGTGTATGTGTTGAATTATTGCTTAAAAGTTTTCTTCTCTTCAAGAGGTATAAGGCTTTGCTCGTTTCATTGCTTTAGTTTCTTCTTTTCCTATTGTTTTTCCACTGTTTTTGGCCTGTATAAACTCTGTATTTTTGGACTGAAACTTGTGGTCAAAGGCCTTAAAAGGTGGAGGGGTGGTTCACTTTTCTTTCCACCTTGCTTCTCTAGCCTTTACCCTTGTGTTTCCTACCTTTACAATATCGTTTTTTTCAGCTTTTAAATACTGATTTTCAATGTTATTTTAGTGGCTTAAGACATGTTTTGAAGTCCAAAATTAGAGAGGTTAGCTTCCCCTCCTTGTGTCTTGTTTACTAGCCTACATAGCTCCATGTTGTAGCTTATTATTTTAGCCATTTTTGTTTTGATTCCAGCATTTGTCTTGCATGTTTTACGACTGTTTTGGGACTGTTTTAGGTGTTCATTGCATTTATGCTTTGTTTTGCATGCTTGTAGTTTAGTTGTCCTCATAGGTTTGGTGTTTTAGGCCTTAGCCACCAACCTATTTGAGTTAATAGAATTTATTTCTTGCTTTTCTTAATTGTTTTCACCTCTAATCACTTCTAAAACCTCCCTCCTTTCCTGGCTTTTGCTTTTCTTTGAAAGTTGGTTCAATCTAGTTGCTTGTTTAAAGCATGAGATTGAGGTCTTATGCTTAATGGTTTAATCCCTTTGGGGGTTCATTTCCAACGGCATGACACTTCTCTCGTGCCTAAAACCACTCTTGGTTTGATGCTTCTTTTCATTAGAGGACTTAAAGTTCACCTTTGGACTTAATAAATTATAGAATGGAAAGGTAATTTAAAATGGAGTAATAAAACTTGGACTAAAATTATGCAAGATAATAACTTTTGGCTTCAATCAGACATTAATTGAACCCTTGAGTCTTGAGTCGTTTCATACTCATTAGTAATGAAAACGGTTCAAGAGTCATTGTCAACTATTTCCCTTAATCATCCATGATAGGGAGTGGGTTTGAGAGTTTTTATTTGTTACATTTATTGAACTTGCACACTTTAGTTCATAGGCCATCACGCAATAAAATTGCATCCATTGATGGTTTGTGAATCAAATTTACTACTCCTTTGAGCTGTTTGATAATAAGGAGGGATAAGTTGTGCAAACAATCCTTGAGAATACCCTGTGCACGCTTTGCTTGCTCTCTGTTGCAACAGGAAAAACCAGGCATCAATGGCCGGCAGGCCACTTTTGTGGACGGCAGACCATCATTTGTGGCTAGTAGGCCACCACTTCTAGCCGACTGACCACCTTTGCAAAACCCAGTAGTGTACTTTTCTAGCAAACACAGAGTTGGTTTTGAGGTGAAAAATAGTGCAAATGTTCTACTATGTAACAGAGGCATCTGGCAGCAGGACAATGGTCTTTTTCGAGTGGAAATTCTTACATACATGAGCACTCCTCATTTCCCGAGGTGGAGTAATTAGAATAGCTAACTTATTACTTCTTTCATGTTTAATTAGTTAATTTGTAATTGTTTAGTTAGTTAATTTGTAATTCATTATTTAGTTCTAATTTGTTATAATAATTAATTAGCTTGTTTAGTTGATTATTTCATTCGTTTTGTAATTCGTAGTAATTAGCTTAGCTAGTTGGTTTATTCGGACCCTCCTGTGCGAAGGCGCAAATGTTGTAATAACATGTATGTCTTCCAACCCGACATCTTTCTCCCTTTTATTTACCAACTCATGATGTTTAGTTTAGAAGCATCATGTTTCATTTAGCATCTCTCATGTTTGCATCCATTTGTATTGCATGCATTGAGGCTCAGCGCATCATTCTAACTTGCATTGTTAGTTAAATGCTTCTTTGAATACGTGCTTAGACCGCATGCTATCAAATTGATTCATATGCCAAATTAGTAGTCGAGCCTAGTAATTGCATATCACATGCGTTGAATTAGTAATATTGCATTAGTTAGGATCATGCATTATTTTTCTAACTCTTTTGTTTATTTTAGCTTGGAGCTTTTATGCCTAGTACTAGGTGAGCTTTTATGCGCTGTAGCATATTGCATGAGTATGATTATTGTCATATCCAGTATGTTCACCGTGAGGCTAATTGCTTAAATGATATAACTGTTTGAATGCCTGTGGATGAAGGCTAGTTGCTTGACTTGGGATAATTTGATTAATGTCCATTTTAGCCCACTTTTTCAAGTGGCACATTCACAAACTCTTTTCAAAATAAAACATGAAATCAAATGTTCCAACTCTTGCAAACTTAGTCTATACTTGTGCACGCATCACATAGTAATGTTAGACTAATAAATCAGAACAAAAGCATATAATGTAAATAAGAATCATATCATGATTAGTAGAGGCCGATCTTTGATCGGGCGAGGGGGGTGCTCAATTCATGACCTTCCCCTCTCGTACCTAAGTTCCCAAGCTGAGACAACTTTGGTGATGACGGACTAATGGCCTTTGGCACGAGTCTTGGGTTTCCTAAATTTCCCAAAAATATTTAGGTGGTAACTCTGAAATCTGGCAAAGTAGTCCATTTTTGGCATTTTATTCAAACATCGATTTTTCAAAAAGAATTGCCAGATTTTGACTTTTTTGTGTTTTCACTGTTTCACATTGCACTTGTGAAATCAAATTCATAACCACAGGTAGAGTCTGAACTGTAGGGCTAGTCGTCTTCCGAAAGGAGCCCGAAAAGTCAAGCTACAATTAGCAATAAAATGTCACAATAAAATAAACTTGTGGTCTCGCCAAGCCTCATATTACCATCGTGGTCTTGCCAAGACCCATGTCTGTCTGCTTTACTAGTTGCTAGTCGGAAGGAACGCATTACCTCTATATAGCACAACTTACTTTACTAGGTGCTAACCGGAAGGAACGCATTTGCTCTATATAGCACATCAACTTCTTTACCGGTTGCTAGCCGGAAGGATCGCGTTATCTCTATATAGCACAATCATATTTCATAACACGTGCATCTCAATTTCCTTCCATTCATTCTTATATAATTATGTAATTATGTAGTTAATCAACAACACATAAGGTTTCATATCAACCTATTTCACATCAATTCTACAACAAGTAATACCATCCTCCACTAATGGCCAAGGAAAAAACCTCTAAGCATTTAATAGTAATAATATAAATTCTTATAAACAAGATAGTGTGATTCTCATAACATTTCCATACCTCAATATAACCAATATTGTCTAGCATTAGATTAACAATTATATCATCTAGTAATGTCCACGATTGATTCCACTACTTTCAATCACCAATATTTACAACGTAAGCCAATTTCATGATAATCATTTACTTCATTCTATTTCTACTTTCCATTTCTAGTTCACAATGATTATTACAACCATCTATTAATTACTTTTTAACTATCACATTTCTCAATTTACCAATAACAATACCTAACTCAATCATTCATAAACATTAACTCTTTTTCATACTACATAACCATCAAATAAAAATTAGGGTTTTCCATTTTAAACTTCACAACTAACTTTTAATAGCATCAATTCATCATATATTAACCAAGACATCACAAGATCAACAATTTAAATTTCTTTCTCTTTCCATTTTACATTTCTTATTCAAAAAAAAAAAAAAAAAAGAAATCATCATAATTCAATATTTATATATATATATATAAAAATCTTTTCCTTTCATTCTCATAAACATTAAATTAAAAATTAGGACTTTTTATTCAATTATCATAAACATGTTCTATTAGCTTAAAATTTCCATAATCAACAACAAAATATACGATTAAACTATTTGATTCAAAACCCTAAATCTCATCTACATGTATTTCAAAAATCACTTACAAACTCTTTTTTTATTTTATCTTTATGAAATAGAAAGTACCACATAGCCATCTATAGTGATATGTTGAAAAGAATCAAAAAAATCCCTACCACAAAATATGAAGAACGAATCCAAAAATGCAGAGCTTGCCGGATCAAGAATTCAAGACTATCGGTCACTACAACAAAATTGACTTTTTACGGCACCACATCAACGTCATACAATAAATGCAAGCCATAGTTTCTCACTTTTACAACTTGCCTTTTTTGCACGTCGTAAATACTTTTCCAACCACGGCATGTCTATTGCGTAGGCCGTGAATCGTAATAACGATTATTTTTTTGCGACTTGCAATGGATGCCGTAAATAATAAAACTTTCTACGACATGCATATAGCGTGCCGTTAATATCATATAAAGAGGTGGATAATTGTGTGACTCTGTTTTCCATTTCTTTCTTTCGTTGTAGGTATCCTACACTACATGTTATGGGTTTTCAATCCAACAGTTCAATTTTATCGGATGCTGTTCGTATTTTCCAAATTTTGAAAAATTTGGAACCATTACAATTGTTCAAAGATATTTGTTGAACTTATCACTACATGAACACATGCATATATATATATATATTTGGATGCTGTCAATGCCATAAACTTCTCTGTTACATCTTTTTACGTGCATGTGAGAGAAGTGTATGGCACCATATTTTGGTGCGTGACATGTTCATTTCCCTTTATATTTATTAGTTTTTGGTATATGTCTGGTATATTGAACCATGAATATTGTAACTAAGAATTAATGTCAATTTTGTTAAGTGGGCTCTTGAGTTGCTTGTATTCTTTATTTCTGTTTGCTTGATTGCTATATATCTAGAGCATTTCTGAACTTTTCTAAATTAAAACCATGTTGGTAGTTTTGATCAATTTTGTTTTGATGTATTTAGATGACAGATAGGGCACGTTTCATTTTATTTAAAGGTTTTAAGAGTCCTTTCCTTTACTATGAGAGGGATGTGGATCTTGGAATGATTGACAACGGAATTTTTTATTTTTATTTTTTTATGTGTATGAATTTCTCATTGCAACAATGCCACCATGAATGGTGTTCTTACTGAATAGTTGAACTGTTTGCGCTTTCTACATTAACATAAAAGGGTGCCCTTTTTTTTTCTTTGTTACAAGAGAATTGAATGAGAATTAGATTGGAGAATTAACAAGGTATGGAGAGATAAATTCATCAGTAAAAATGTTGCAGTATGTGCTGGTTGCCCCAGGATTTGATAAACAACAGCTGATGTTAAAGACTCTACCCAAAAAGAATAATGATTGGTCCTCATTTTCTGATTTTCTGTTCCTAGTTATGTGAATAACTCTTTGTTGGATCATCGTAGATTTTGGACATTTCTTTTCTGCTCCTATTTATACTATGCCTTTTGCTAGAACGATGGCAACTGTTCTTAATACCTCAAGAAATATTTTTGTCGCTGAGTCGTTGGCTTTTGTACTTACGTGAAGTTTCTTTTGTCATGCAGACAAGAAATGCAACAGGGTTAGTTACTCTAGCTATTGTCACGGGTTTAGGTGCCTCAACACATACATTGGGTACCCTCGTCCCTGTGATAGGAACAAGTGGATTTGCTACAGCTACAGCTGCAACTGTTATAGGAACTATTGTCGGTAGTTCTTCTTAATAGTTGTCGATATGTTTAGAAAGTTAGATATGCATAGTTTTGGATGGCTTAAACTTTTTGTATAGTTTAGAACTTAAGGATATAGTTTTCGCATGTTTGGAATGTATAGACAATTGTTGAATGTTTATAATTTATGGATATAGTTTCTTTTTGATGTTTCAAATAATATTTTGGTAGTTGATTGATGTTTTGTGATGCTTGTTTGTAATATTTGTTAGATTGTACAAAATTGGTCAAATAGAACCCTGTTGAATTTTAAAAAAAAAAAAAAAAACATTGCATATTCTACGGCAGGCATAATAAGTCACTATATTACATATTTTACGGCGCGCAATCAGAGTCGTTATTTGTCTCACCAATTAACGGCGTGCAAAAGTAGTCGTAGAAAAAGTAACAACGATACACAAAATCTGTAGTTAAATAGTTTTTAACGGCATACTATAGCATGTCATAGAAAAAGTAACAACAACGTACAAAATCTATCATTAAATAGTTTTTAACGGCGTACGAAGCATGTCGGTGAAAGTGAATGACTTTCCATGACTAGTCATAATACGACGTGCGTTGCACGTCGTAAAAGGGTTTTTACGGCGTGCATTGCATGCCATAAAAATCCTTTTTTGTTGTAGTGACCATTACATAGAGTGCAACGAGCTCTCCAACTTCCCTTTACAAAGATTGTGCAAAATCTGACTCTGAGGACTCCCACTCTAAGCTCAAAGCTTGAGCAACAATGGTGAAACTTTAAGAAAGAGAGAGAAAGAAAGAGCCGAGAGATAGAGAGAGATAGTCTACTCAAAATAAGAAATGAAAGACAAAATAAAGAGAAGGGAAATGAGAGGGGGCAGCCACGTGGCTTGCTCCTCTCCATTTATTTATATATGTATAGATATGTATTCATCTATATATACATCTATATATACATTAATTAAAATTATTTTAATAATACCTTAATATTTTATAATATAATTAACAAAATGATGTAAAGTTTTTTTCGCCATAAAATATATATTTCGTTAGACGGTATTCATAACTCTCTTATGATGACAATAATAAACAATTATAGATGAGATATAATTTAATCAATTGGGTCCAAAATGAATGAAATTTTACAATCTAAAATAAATCTCTAATTGAGACTATAGTTCCAAATACTTTAAAGGGACTCAAGATGGTCCCCACCACTCAATTAAAAATAACCAAACAGTTAAATATGGGTTGTACAAACTCAAATTAAATTAATTCTAAATCATTGCTCTTGAATTAAATTTCTACCCATAAACCAAACATGGCCCACATATATATAAAACTACACCCAACAAACTTTATCTCAAGTAATGGTCTAACACTCAAAATAAAATCGAAATTGGATCATAAAAATTCTGTTACGTCAATTTATCAAATACCGATAAGTCCATAAATTTTATAAAATTAAATATTCATCCTTTCATTTTGAAAATTTTGCCAAATATACTAGATTAAAATGGGAACATCATATAAAAATTTTATAAGCTTCTAAATTGTGAAACTATTTTTAAAAGTTCATAGAATTAGAATCTAAATAAAAATTTTAAATTTTTATTGGTCATTACAACCGGCCTTGATTTGTCAAAGACTGCCTCGACAATCCGCTCTTCTTTGGCCTCTTCTTCCTCCATCCTCTTCTTAAATGAGCCTTGTGAGTTTCAGAGCACAAAAAAAAAGCTGCAAAATCCCTCTGCCATTACTCTGCCAATCTCTCTTCTTGGCATAATCCTCCCTTAAAATGGCCTCTTCTCGCCGTCCTCTCACTCTTTTCCTAGACCATATTAATTCCCCAATCGAGGTTGCTAACACTGGCTCCTTTGCGCCTCGACAAAGTGCCCCTTCCACTTCCCTTGCCCTTGTTATCAGCTTCAATGCGCTATCAGTCGAGTAACAGATGGCAGTACAATCTAACATTGACACCAATCACTACACGCTGAAGTCCTGCGTAGAGGCCGCAACTAAAGTCTCCAATTTTTTCCCGCAGGATACAGAATAGGACAAATCAGGTGCACCGACTGAAAGCACAATTCTCTCTACTCCGTAGCATGTTTCAAGATGCTCGAAAAGAGATCACCCAATTGAAAAAGTGCAACACAGAGCTGAAACGACATGCAGCCACTGCAGCTCGATTTGGAGCTTCTTGGGGCTTCCCATTTGATGGACGGCTGGAAGCTCTGCAAATGTTGAAGTAGAGTCTTCAAGAGCTTCCAAAAAGTGAAGATATGGCGAGCCAAGCAAGAAAGAGTCAATGAAGCCATCAGAAAATGAAGGTGGTTTTCGCTGAGCTGCCACTAGTGATCTAGGAAAATTCTTCCATCTTTATCTTTTTCCTCTTATTTTTTCCCCTTTTTTCTTCCGTGTATTTTTTCTTGGGAGTGGACACTTATAGCTTTAACTCTCTTTTGTATCACTTTGATCGAGGTTTGATCTCTGTTATTCAATAAAAAAAGTTTTGTTTGGCAAATCCGAATGGCATGAATGGCACTTGAGCTTGAAGACCATTTGTTTTGAATTTTGAAATTGAGAATAGTTGCATTTTGAATTGGACATCGAACCTATAACTGACCAGAAATCAGAGAATGACTCAATGAAAGAACAAAGAAAAAATAATCCAAAAACAAGACTAAAAAACAAACCGTTGATCCTATACAAATTCTGCAGTTTTCCATTTTTGATTAAAAAATTAGTGGACCGGCTAATTGATTGACTGGTCGACTGATTTGTTGTCCAACTAGCTGAAAAATTGACAGGCCGATTGATTCATGAACCGCCCGGCTGAATGAGCTGATAAACTAGTTGGAAAACAAGTGGCCGGAAATTAAAATCACTCAATGAAAGAAAAACAAAGCAAAAACAATACAAACACACCTATTGACACTTGCTGAAATAGAAACGACACAACATTTCAACACAGGCACAATTAGAAACACCGCGGGTGCAACGATCGGGAGTGCAGTTTAGAATATTACAAGCATGATACATTGCCGGAAACAACTATTACACACTTTCCGGCGAGTGAGTTGACAATGGAGACTTTCGAGAATATGGGAAAAAGACAACAACAAAAAAAAACTCTGACTCGACTGTACCCCTAGTTCATCGCTTTGACTATTTTTTTGGTTTTCTGCTAAAAAGATTTTGACCAACATGAGAGTTAGATTAGTATGCTTGTTCCACTCTCTGTTTTGAAATCATGTAAGTCACGTCGTGAGCACTGAAAAATTTCCTTTGTGAGCCCAAGAAATGGTTTGATTTTGGAAAAATAGAATAATTTTCAAGAAAATTAGTCGACTTCACTAAAAATCCTCAAAATTTATTTTCGCAAATGGCCACTACCCGACCAACATGGAATTAACCCTTGAGATGCACAAACTCAAATTAGATAACCCGAGCTTGATTTGTCTTGTAGTTGAATCTGTCATAAAGAAGAGATAGGACAATTGAACTGAATAAAGATAACCCAATTGAACATGGACAAGACAGCCGAGTCAAGTTAAACTATACCAATCAAACATGAATGGGATGAGTGAGTTGAACATGGTTGGGGCCGAACTTCAAGATGAAGTTGCCTATGTATCCCAAAGATAGGAATTAGGCCTTATGTAATTTCTGGAGGTAAGGCTCACTCAAGTATTAACACTCTCCTTTTGTACTCTAACTTTTGCCAAAGTCGCCCTTCTGAGTTTTCAGCCTTGCAAGCTTTTCTTCATTTTTTCACTTTCCTTTTTCTATTTTTTTTCATTTTTCATTTTTTTTTATTTTTTATTTTTTGTTTTTCTACTCTAACTTTTACCTGGGTTGCCCTTCTGGGTTTTGGCCCAGCAAGCCTCTCAAGGATAGTACCTTTGTAGCTTGTCCATGCTGATTGGTTGTGAGATCTCTAGGCCATCTAAATCCATGAGAGATGTCCTCTTGGCCAAAGAGACTTGATGATGTAGGGACCTGTCCAATTGGGTCTAAATTTGCCCCTAGTGTCATGGATAGGAACTCGATTGTCCTTCAACACTAATCTTCTTCTCTCAAATTTCGGGTTTTGAGTTTCTTGCTGATCTCAATTGGCTTGAGAAACGATCCAGTTTTGATTCTTTGATCACATCCAACCTTATGGCCCATAGTTCAAGGGCTACTTTCAATCCAGATCATATCCGAGCTTATTGCCCCTATTTCAAGGGCTACTTCCAATCCGACTATGCAAGCCTTACATGCTGGTTGATTATTGAACGTTCTGAATCAAAGGTTTGAAAGTTAGGGGGGTCAGGCCTCAAGTTGAGAGGGATCCTACGTTATACAATCTCAATATCAATTCCAGGTATGTCTTTGTAGGACCACGTAAAAACATTTTTTGAAATCTTTTAATAAAGCAACTAATCGCTCGTGCTCTTTTTAAGACAATGTAGAACTAATATGGACTAAGCCACCTACATTAATAGAAATGATCTCATCCATCAAGGGCTTAGCACACATCTCTTCCACTCAGTGGATCAAATTTTACAAATCCCAAGGAATTGCTTCCTCTTCATTTTTATTAAAGTTTTGGGGAAAAAAAAGTTTCAAAAATTTTGGTCAATGTAATGATTTAAAGGTACAGAGAAGTAGGCAGAAATTACTGTATTTTCATTCAGAATTTCTAGCTCAATGGTCAAAACAGACTTAAAATAAAGAATGAAAGGACAGACACAAATAGGATAGTGATGTCCAGGTTATCACCCATAAAATCACCAAACTTAGACATGCTAGAATAACTCAAGTCTAATCTCAACTCCACAAACTTTGTGGAATCAAACTTGGACTCAACGCTCAAATCAGAACTCAAAATAAAACCATTCTCAAATTGCTAGTTAAAGTGTGGGTGATCACCGCATTCAAAATAAAGCTTGTGCAATCAACAGGCAGTCATTCCCCAATCAAAAAAATGGTCGGATATCCCACAAGTTCTACTTATTTACACTAGTAGACTTTGTGGGATGTCAAACTTTTTTGAAGCTATAGTGCTACAACAACTTGGCAAAAACCAAAAATGAAACCCCCAATCAGAATTCCTACAACACTACGACTCAATTGATCATTATGCACACTGAAGTCAACCCCTCAAAATGATATGCCTGACCCACTGATCAGATTTGAGAACCTTAATTCCCATACATTGCACATAGAAAGAAAGAGAACAAACACCCCTATGGAGGGTGGGGTTATCATGTCCTAGCTTTGAAATGATCTAGAGCTTCACTATTCAAACAAGTGGTATCATACATTCTTGAAATGGGAGAGCATCATGTCCTAATTTTGGAAGGTACTATAGCTCACAATATGTACAAGGTTGGCTCTACTCTAAGCATTCAAGTCAAGGTGACGTTACCAAAGAGTCCTTTGGGTAATAACCAATGAAGATCCTAGGAAGTCAGAAGAGTCAATATAACCACTCTTCGAAGTCTGAGAACCTTAGATAACAGAGCTACCGTTTTCATAGATCTCAAAAGGTTATAACACAAGGCCTCAAAAGTAATGTAGAGATAGGTGTAGTATCATAAAAAGCTTGCTTGTGCTCCCACCATTATATGGGCAACACAAGGACTTTAAGTGCACTAAAGCATGCAATGTAATGAACATATAATTGAAAATAAAATTCATATCATGGAGTTCAAGTCAAGGTTTCTTAATGTCCCCAGCAGAGTTGCCTGAAATTGTCGCATCGCCCGGGCAATACCCACGCGTGCTAAACAGTTCAGACCCTTGGTCTCTTTGATCTAATCTCACGAGTGCAATGTGAAACGTGGATAAGAGTCTAGATTTGCCAACTTTTATAGAAAATTCATTTTATTGCAAAAATCTTTGCCAGAGATGGACTGCGTCATCAGATCTCAAAGTCGCCACCTAACATTCTAGGAAAATTAGGAAACCTGTGACTTATGCCAAGGCCACTGTTTGTCGTAATCAAGGATGCTTGGCTCAGAACCTTAGGTATGAGAGGGTAAGGTCATTAATTGAGCACCACTACTCACCCGATCAAGATCGGCCTCTACTAAACCATGATATGATTTTTATTGACAATATATGCTAATATTCTGATTATTAAATAATCTTACAAATTACTATGTGAAGCAAACAAGTATAGACTGTGTCATTTATTTTGAAACAATTTGAGTTCATGTATTTTGAAAAGGGTTTTCAGTTTTGTACAACTCGCAATTAAATTGAGCCCACAAACATGAAAATCAATACTGTTCCAAACTAAACAATAGAACCTCCATCCACTGACAATTATAGAGATATATCAATTAAGCATGTCGCCACATGGTACAATGCTAGACATATCAAGAAAAAAGAACACACACAAGCAAGATGCTAAAACATAAACACTTAGATTAGATAGTATTTATTGACGTCCCGCAGAAAGCTCCAAAACAAAGTTAGAAAATATGCATGATTTAGATGTAAGAATCTAATGCAATACATTCACAAAAATGCAACTAAAAATTCGGCTACTAATACATGGCATGTGAATCATCTCAAGAACATGAGGTAGCGCACATAATCACATAAGAATTGATTAAATCCACAAATGCAAATGAGCTGAATTCTAATGCATGAAATATGGATGTAAAGGCAGATATGATGAAAAAAATAAAATATGATACTTATTTACAGATATGGAAAGCAAGTATATAAAATAGATAGAAAAAAGTGGGTTTTGAAGACATACATAGAAAGGGATAAAATATGATACTTATTTACAGATAGGGAAAGCAAGTATATAAAATAGATAGAAAAAAGTGGGTTTGGAAGACATACATAGAAAGGGATACAAAGAAGTGGAGAGGGGAAATTATTGCAACACCGAATATTTACAAAGCCAAATAAAAGACATGGGGTTGGAAATTATTACAACAAGATCATAAGAATATACAAAAATGATTTAACAAAACGCTACAATCATCCGCTGGAAATTGCCCTGTTTGTTGCTTGGAAACTACTCTGTTTTGCTCATCTGGGAATTTTTTTTTTTTTTTTGTAGCAAAACCAAAACAAAACAAACAAAACATTTCTAAGAGATGCTACATCATATGTACAAAAAGCAATCAAATGGAAAATCTAACAATTATGTCAATTAAAGCTTGGAAACACCAAACCAAAGAAACAAAAGGAAACTCAACATGATGTTTATAACAATTTATCAAATTAAATAAATTAAAACAAGAATAAATTCAAGCCTACGAAATAGATGGGAACCTACATCAATCTCTGTGTGAATAAAGGCAAATTAATATCCAAATCCATGCTATTAATTGGAGAGCGTAGATTGGTGCACATCATTTCTTAGTGGAAGCTTTTCTTTTAAAGTAAGAGATTCTTCAAATTTATTGAAGACTCCTCTTCATCTCATGGAATAAGAATGTTTCCATCCCTTTCTATGTTCGAAATGGTTGGGAAGAGAGTTTTCAACATCTTTGACCAAAAACCTCTTACTCTACTTCCAAAAAACAAAATATCATCAAAATGAAAACCAATAACCTCCTCAATACCAAATCTCAAGAATCACCCAACTAGCTACACGCAACAACCATCACTACTCATTAGAATTGAGTATGGATTGAAGCAAATGAGCCAACATGTTTGGATGATGGGATAGATGATGAGAAAGTGTATAAAAAATGAAAGAAATTACATTGCATAATCGAATATTCTAAAAAAAAAGAAAATCTAAGGAACAGAGGCTCGGCCTTCCATTTCTACAACCTAAATATCATATATTTAAAACAGTCAAGAAAGTGCAAGAAAACAAATAAATTACATATAAAAATAAAGAAACTGCATATTTAAAACAGTAAAGAAAATTTAAGAAAATAAATGAGAAGATTACAAAAATTCACCCTTGGAGAAAAATGATGAATTTTTTGATTATCAAACTTTCTTCTTTACACCCTCACGGTTATGATGTATGCTTTGGAATCTCAGGCATATGTTTCAAGTTCTAGCTTTAATGTGGTTTTGGGTGGTATATATTGGTGGTATATAGTTTTTCTTTTATTGTTGATAGTTCACTAAATAAAGTATCGACATAGAGGATTACAACAAGTTAATAAAAAAAATGTTTAATAATAAGGGGATTTGATCAAAATCCATCATAATAAAATTTTAATGCATTAAGGATGAGTACAAAAAGTTTTTTTTGAAAAGTGTAACACATAGCACTATTATTAAAATATTAAACTTAAAATAATATAACTTTTGATCTAGATGTCGATTTTTAATAAAATTAGGATTTTTAGAATCCTCTCATCAAGATCTATAAAACAAGATCTATGTTGACAACAAAATTCTTTTAAAAAAATTTACTACTGTCAAAATTGATGTAAACAGTAACATGTTACTCTATCCCATAGTAACTTATTACTCTGACAATATTGTCTAAGAAAAAAAAAGTTATTTTACTTTGTCCTTGTTCAATTATGTGTTTCCTCCTTAAAGGGTTTATGAAGAAAAATAAGTTAGGATGTCCTTTTCACCAAACAAAATAAGGGTCCAATGGAGGGATTTTGACTAAATTTTTCTTGATAATCTAATTCAACATTTGAAATTAGAAAAATTTATTCATAAATTCTATATAGGAGAATATTGATCCATTTAGTCATAAGAGTTTTCTTATAAACCAATTAGTCCTTTTTGTTTTGGAAAGTTTTATTTATTTGATTTGGTGATATTTGAGTTTAAGTGAATACCCTTTTATGATTCATTTTTTGGATGGCAATGAAAAGGTGAGTTGTGAAAGATTTTTTTGGGGGGATTGGTTACTGAAGTGTTGGTTGTCAAGCGTTAAAATCTACATTTCTGTTAGTTTGGTTTTCTCGTGTTACATTAGAGTACTATATTTGCAAAAAATATACTAAGGATTTTTTGTGTGTTACATTGATTGGAGAGTTACATATGAGAAAACTACACTCATAATTTTTTTGGAAATGTTACATTGGAAAAGTACGCTAAGGCGTTTTTTAGTGTGTTACATTGGAGTGTTACGTTTGGAAAAAGTATACTAAGGAGTTTTTTTGGAATGTTACGTTATCACGTTTGGAAAAAGTACACTAAGACATTTTTTGGTGCATTACGTTTTTATAGTGTTACATTAGAATGTTACGTTTGAGAAAAATATAATAATGAGTTTTTTTTTTTAAGTGTTACGTTTTGTGATTTTGACATTATGAGAAAATCCACATTTATCCCTAAACACATAACACACGCTCGTTTACGTGTGGCCCTTTATGTAATTCACACTAAAATGAGACTTTTAGGTCCATAAGCAAAAATGGAGGATCAAATAATTCATAAAATCACTATTTGAGAATTATCGATATTTCAACCTTAAAATTAAATGTATTAAGCGAAAATTAATTAAGTCCGTTTGACAATCACAATTTAATATAATATACTACTTATTTAATGCTAATTGAATTAACTACAACCACTACAACCCCAATATCACCACCACGACACTATCCCTTCACCTCCACCATCACTACCATAACTACTACCATGCTCGCCTGCTCTACCATCATTAGGGGTGGATATCTGTAATGATCCAATTTTTTTTTTTTAAATAACCAGTGCATAATTTAATTGAGCAAATTTTGGAATTTGATTGCCGTGTAAATTCTGTGCGAAAACAGTTCGATTTTGTATTTTTTTAAAATAGTTCCCGATCTTAGAAAATTATGAAATTTTTATGTGTTGTTCCCATATGAGTCTAGCACGTTGGATAAAAATTTCATAATTTAATGACGAGTATTTATTTTATGAAAATTCACGGACTGATTGGTGTTCAGATTAAATTATGACAGAATTTAAAATTGAGTTTTTGGTGTTCGGACCATGATTTGAGATAAATCAATTGGGGATTTATTTTAAATTATTAAAATCTATTCATTTTGGACCCAATTGATTGAATTATGACCCGTTAGTAACCATGTAATAGTGTTGTGGTTTTATTATTACTATTTGACTACCATAAAAGAGTTGTGAATATGTATGTTGTGTACCATTAAACGAAATATATTTTGTGGTGAGAAAATATTATATTTACTTTTGTCATTAAAGATGTTGAAATGTATTTTTAATTGATATATATATAGGTATATATATATATATGGTTAGATATTTGTTTAGTTAAAAAAAAAAAAAAGAAATATCTATAAATAGTAACCAAATAGATATTTTGTTCAACTTTTGGGAATTCTTGGAGTTCTTGCCCTGAGAAAACAAGAGAAAAGAGGTTCCAAGTTGGTTTTTCTTGGGTTTGATCTAGTGTAAGTCATTTTTGACCCCTAGTGCTTTGGATCAAAATGTAGAGGGCGGAAAAGGCGTCGTTTGGCTCCAAAAAAATTTAATTTTTGTAGCCGAAAAATTTGAAAGTTTCTTGGCTCGAGGTAGGGATTTTTTCTATACTTCTTTATGTATTTTTACTTGATTATATAGAGCTTAGAGTTGTATATAATTTAATTAGAATTTTTGAAAAATTTGTGATTTATTTGCTTAAAAGGAAAATTTTGAGAAAAATAAAGAGTTGATGCCCAAATTGTGAAAGTGTAAACTTGGAATATGTTTGTAAGGTTATGAAAAAGTTATGTTTTAAATTTGAACAAAAACGGACTTCGATTCGATCGGTTTTGAATTTTTTACCGGTTTGCGACCAAAAGAGCATTTTTAAAGAAAACAAAGGAATTATGTTTAACTTTTGGGGCTTTTGATCAAAATAGAATGTCATAGTTGAATAATGCTTGGAGAATGAGTTTGGAAAGAAAATGATATTTTCTTGGGCATTAACAGTGTTATTTTGCTTAATGTATCTGTTAAAATAAAACCGACACGGTTAGAAATGGACCTTGAGAGGTTACCAGACGTGATTGTTATATGAAAACTAATGTAGTGTTTCATATTTGATGAGATGTGGAATAGATTGTATTTATCGAAATTTTTAGAATTTAACTTTTTAAATATTTGTTTAGAAATATCTGTTTTGGGCTATCAGTGTAGGATAGTCATGATTGTTGTAGAAATGAATGAGACTTAGGTAAATTGAACCACATTCCTCATTTGTTGCATTGGACAATGCATTACATTCATTTCATTGGAAATGTATCTATTTTTTGAGAAATGCTTGGAAATGTATCTATTTGCGAAAAGATGAATACTTGGTGAATTTGGGTAGGGGGTGTGTAACCGCGCGGTTAGGTGTCGAGCGTTCCAGTTTGGAGTTGGAGTTAGCACAGTTAGGTGTCTGCTGCATTCGCATCTATTTTGGAGTTGGAGTTAGCACAGTTAGTATCTCCTATTTGTGTAGTGTCACCTCTTGGGGGTGAATTGATTTTGAAACAAGGAGTTAGGGGTTGTGATATAGAGGTCGATGATCATAGAATCCCTTTTTCTTTTGTGGTTATGCCCATGAAGGGCTTCGATGTTATTTTGGGTATGGACTGGTTATCGTCATACCGGGCATTTATTGATTGCTACCGTCAGAGGGTCACTTGTTGTACTATTAACGGAGAACGTTTTCATTTTCTGGAGGACAGAGTTGGTAGTGTTTTGCCACCAGGGTATGATCCGCAAGGGCGGAGTGAGCTTAGTGGTCTACTTGCTAGCTTTGAGAGTAGTGAGTGTGATGAGACCCAGATTGTGTTACCGAGGGTAGTTTGTGAGTACTCGGACGTCTTTCCCGAGGATCTTGTTAGTTTGCCACCTCATCGAGAGATTGAGTTCTCTATTGATTTAGTGCCCGGCACGACGCCGATTTCTATGACACCTTACCGTTTTGCCCCAGCCGAGTTGGTTGAGTTGAAGGTTCAACTCCAGGAGTTACTAGATAAGGGCTACATTCGCCCTAGTGTTTCGCCGTGGAGAGCACCGGCCCTATTTGCTAAGAAGAAAGGTGGTGCTTTGAGACTGTGTATAGATTACCGGAAATTGAATCGAGTTACGGTTAAGAATAAGTATCCTATGCCTCGTATAGATGATCTGTTCGATCAGTTGAAGGGTTCCCGTTGTTTCTCTAAGATAGACTTGAGATCAGGTTATCATCAGTTGAGAGTCAGGGAGGAGGATATCCCGAAGACGGCATTCCGTACGCGGTATGGCCACTATGAGTTTCTGGTGATGCCGTTTGGGCTCACCAATGCATCGGCAATGTTTATGGATTTGATGAACCGGATCTTTCGGCAATTCTTGGATCGTTTTGTGGTCGTCTTCGTGGACGACATTTTGATTTATTCACCTTCGAGGGAGGAGCACGAGGAACACTTGAGAGTGGTGCTTGAGTTACTTAGAGCCCATAAGCTGTATGCTAAATTCGGGAAGTGTGAGTTCTGGCTAGAAGAGGTGAAGTTCTTAGGCCATGTAGTTTCTGGGGAAGGGGTGTCTGTTGATACATCCAAGACTGAGGCAGTGCAAGATTGGGCACAGCCTAAGAGTGTGTTTGAGATCCGCAGTTTTCTGGGATTAGCTGGGTACTATCGCCGATTTGTGAAGGATTTCTCCAGGTTAGCTTCACCGTTGACTAGATTGACTCGGAAGGGAGTCAAATTTGTATGGAGTGAGACTTGTGAAAAGTCGTTTCAGGAGTTGAAGGTTAGATTGACCACCGCTTCGGTCTTGATTATTCGGAGAGAGGGTTGGGTTATGCCATTCTTGTGACGCCTCACGAGAGGATGCAGGTTGTGTGTTGATGCAAGAGGGAAAGTGGTTGCCTATGGCTCACGCCGATTGAAAATTCATGAGAAGAATTACCCTCACGACTTAGAGTTAGCAACTGTAATATTTGCCTTGAAGATTTGGAGGCATTATCTGTATGGTGAGAAATTTGAGGTATTCTCCGATCATAAGAGTCTGAAATATCTGTTCACACAGAAAGACTTGAACTTGAGGCAGAGGAGGTGGATGGAGTTCATTGAGGATTATGACTTTGAGTTGCACTATCATCCGGGAAAGGCCAATGTTGTGGCCGATGCCCTTAGCAGGAAATCTGTTGGTGACGTAGCTAGCATAGCCATCCGAGAGTGGGAGATGTTGGGGACACTTGGGGAGTTTGATTTGCTTCGGGGTGAATCCGTTGAGGCTGCGGCCTTGTTTTCTGTTGTTGCGCAGCCTACACTTGTGACTCGAGTGTTAGAGGCTCAGAGGGGTGATCTTGAGGTAGAATCTCTCCGAGAGAAGATTTCCAGTGGGAAGGTTGAGAAGGGTTTAGCGGTGTATCCCGACCTGAGTGTGAGATACCGAGACCGTTTGTTTGTGCCGGAGTCTTGCCGAGAGGAGGTACTCCGAGAGTTTCATCATTCGCGCCTTGCGGTGCATCCGGGAGGCACTAAGATGTATCGGGATTTGGGTCGCCAGTTTTGGTGGCGGGGTATGAAGAGAGATGTGGCAGCTTTCGTATCTAAGTGCCTTACTTGTCAGCAAGTGAAGGCCGAGCATCAGAGGCCAGCGGGTTTGTTGCAACCCTTGCCTATTGCCGAGTGGAAGTGGGAGCATGTCACAATGGACTTCGTTGTGGGTCTTCCGAGGACTCAGCGGGGTAGTGATGCTATTTGGGTGGTTGTAGACCGATTGACGAAGTCAGCGCACTTCATTCCTATACGTGTTAGAGATTCGGTAGATCATCTTGCCGACTTATATATCCGGGACATAGTGAGGTTGCACGGGATCCCAGTGACGATCGTCTCAAATAGAGATCATCGTTTTACTGCTAGGTTATGGCAGAGTTTGCAGAGTGCTTTAGGTACTAAGTTGACTTTTAGCACGGCTTATCATCCTCAGACTGACGGGCAGTCCGAGCGTACTATTCAGATCCTTGAGGATATGCTTCGGGGTTGTGTTCTCGACTTTAGTGGGTCGTGGGAGAGGCACTTACCATTAATGGAGTTTGCCTACAACAACGACTTCGATCTAGTATCGGTATGGCACCGTTTGAGGCCTTGTATGGTAAATGTGTAGATCTCCTGTTTGTTGGGCCGAGGTGGGTGATACACCTTTGTTGGGTCCGGAGTTGGTGAAGGAAACGACGGAGAAAGTTGAGCTTATCCGTAGGAGGCTCGTTACAGCCCAGAGTCGTCAGAAATCTTATGCTGACCGTAGGAGAAGACCTTTGGTGTTTGAGGTGGGTGATCATGTCTTTCTGAAGATATCACCCAAACGAGGTTTGATGAGGTTTGGGAAGAGCGGGAAGTTGTCCCCTCGGTTTATTGGACCTTTTAAGATCCTTGAGAGGATTGGCGAGGCTGCTTATCGTTTAGCTTTGCCACCGCAGTTATCCGGAGTTCATGACGTGTTTCATGTGAGTATGCTTCGGAAGTATGAGCTAGATCCGTCACATGTGTTGGATTGGACTGATTTAGTTGTTGATGAGGATGTCTCGTATGAGGAGAGACCGGTACGGGTTTTGGATAGGCGGGATCAAGTTTTGCGTGGCAAGACCATCCCTTTGGTGAAAGTTTTGTGGAAGCATCACGGAGTGGAGGAGGCCACTTGGGAATGTGAGTTGGAAGTCCGTGAGAAATATCCGGATTTGTTTATTGATTTGTAATCTTGTACTTAGATTATATAATATTGCGAAACTTGAGAATTTTATATATGTCTTAAGTTGGAAAACATTGAGAATGTTTTGATTTAATGTTAACATTTTGAAACTTGCCTCATAATGGGAGTAGAATATGCCACTTATATGTTGAATATATTGTTTATATCATGGAATTGAATATGATATGGAAATTGTTAACATTGAAAGGGATAATCCATTATATTGATGCAGGTTAAAATATATGTTGATTTATACATACTGTGAGATGCCTCTTGATAAGAGATGAAGTGACCGGTGTTGGGTCAAGCGTTGTTTATTGTTTTATAATATCATTGGGAATTGAGAAAAACCTGTTTTTACAAACTTATGCTTAATTTCGGGGACGAAATTCTTTTAAGGGGGGGAGGTTATAGCGACCCCGGTCTTTTCCCATTTGATTATTGTATCCGGACTTATGTTCCGTGGATTCCGTTGCCATATTGTTGTTGATGTTGTCCTTTATTTCTTCAGTTGTGAGTTATGGGATTTGTTGGACAGGTTGATTGCAGGTTGGTTGGGTTTAGAAACCAAGTGGTGATGTTCGATTTTTGGTCGCTCGAGCGAGCTTCTCTCGCTTCGGCGAGGTCTTTATCTTTGGTTCTTCGCCGAGGCGGCGTTAAATCGACCTAGGCCTGAGAGCAGTGTATCTTGGCTCGAGCGAGCTTTCCTTCGCTCGAGCGAGCTGGTTTGTCTTTGGCTCGAGCGAGCTTCTCTTCGCTCGAGCGAGGTCAGTTTCTTGTGTATGGTCGCTCGAGCGACCAGGTCCTCGCTCGAGCGAGCTTGTCCAGTATATAAACACAGCAGCGGGATTTTTAAGCAGTTTTTCATCCTCTTTTGATTCCAAACCCTAATTCCGAGTTCTCTTCTTCTCTAAACACCTTCTCTCCTAGGATTGATCTAGTTAGGGTGTGTTTTTACCCTAGTTGCTTTACAAAAAAGATAGAGGAGAGTGAGGGCTTTCATTTAATCTGAACAAACTTGAATTTGGAGCACTTTGGAATTTGGGCTATCATCTTCGTCTTCTTCTTTTGGGTTCTTTGCTTCGAGGTAGGGATTTCCTACTCCATTTATACGTTTTAATCCTAAGTAGTGGTATTTTGGTATGTGGAGGGTAGTTTTGGTAATTTTGGGAGAAACCTTAGGGTTTTGTCATAGATTAATTTATATAATTAATTTAAGGGAAGATTGTGATAGTGGATTAAATTCATGAGACTGGGAAAGTTAATGGTTTAATGATGTATTTGGTAGTTTAAATACTTACCTTTGTGAATATCGAAATTACATTATTGTTATAGTTATTTCTTGCTTAGAAATAATTGTTTTGGGCTATCGGTGGAGGATAGCTATTGATTGTTGTAGACCTTGCATGCGGTTTAGGTATAACTGAAATTAAGTCAATTGTTTGACTGTTGAGTTAATACAGAACATTCGTGTATTAATTATGTGTTGTATATGGCATGTATTGATTATGTTGCATATGCATTTGGTTTTGGAGGAGATAGGGGATGAACTCCACGGTTTAGGGGAAGATAGGGGATGGACCTCTAAACCGGACTTGTTGGGAGGAGATAGGGGATGGACTCCAGTAGCATGACATATGTGTGTGCTTATTGATAATAGAAATATTTCTATTTGTTGTTGATATGATACATCACCACCATGTGTATCAGTTGGGAAGTATGGAAGTGAAGTTGATTGAGATTGATATAACACCAGCGTGTGTGTTTATTATGTTATAAGAAAGGGTTAACCTGATTTGTTATTCTCGTTGAGTTGTTTGGCCAGGTTCTGAGCCATGTCTGTGTAAATGGAAAGTAAAAGGTGTCATAGACCATGTGTCATAGACAATGTAGGCATTCGTGTCAATAAATTGTAGATTGATTATCTTGTGTTAACCATGTATCGGGTACTACTGCTTTAGTTAATTCTTATGCTTGGTTTAGTATTTCTCTACTGGGCTGTGGCTCACCCTATATGGGAACTTTATTTTCAGGTTCAGGTGGTTCACTACCTCCAAAGACTTAGCTTGTGAGGATTTGGACTTGAAGACTTGTTTTAATTGTTTTTAGTTATTTTATTTGATTTATGTAAACATTCAAGCCTAGGGCTTTATTTGTTTTGAGTTAGAACTCATGAAATTGTGTCCAAGTGTTGGCTTGGCAAGATGTAAGCCCGTAGGGCACTTATTTTGATGTTTTATTTCAAAATACTCTGATGATTTAAATAATATAATGTTTCTCTTTTAATAATGTATGCCTTGTTTTATGTTTAATGGGTTTAATTTTGAGGGCGTTACAAGAATGTTCTTGGATAAATTTGTAAGCCTGTAGGGCACTTATTATCTGTTTGGCTTCTATTTCATACTTGTTGTAAAATGCATGCTTGGGATTGGAACTGGGGCATTGAGATGTGAACATGTATTTGGCATTTAGGATTAAATGAAAATGGATGTATGGAATAGTTAGCTAGATATATGTGTTTGTCTATCAGGTGGGTTTGTTGTATAAATAGATATACCCTGCCCAATTTTTTGGGGCGTTACAATATCATCTCGTTGGTCTGCCCAACCCACCCGGTCAAGTCGTATTTTTGTAAGACTTGGGAACGTTGTTTTAGTCCATAGAGCCAAATTGGGCCAACATTTTCAACCCAAAATATTAATGGATTAGGCTTAGGATTTATACTATTAAATTAATTAATTATTTATTTGTTCATAATATATTAAAATATATATTTTTTGTTAGGATCTAAACTTTATCTTTATTGATTTCATTAAAACTCACATTTGTGGTGATGTATAATTGAATTTAATTATAAAACGTTTTAATTTTTTTTTTAACATATAGCCCAATGGGTGGATTTTTTTGAACTGGATTTGGATAGATATAGAGACCCGATGTTAGGACCAGGTCAGGCTTAGGCAGACACAAAATCTCTTATTATATATTGTCGGCCCGGTCCAATGTTTGTCCACCCCTAACCGTCACAACCACAATATACAGATTGAAAGATAAAATTTAAAAAAATAATAATAATATATTTTATTACATACTTATTTGAGTTATCACATAAATTTTTATCAAATATTTTTTCAAACTTAATATTTTAGCAATAAGTTGTATCAAACAACAGTAAATTAGCCAATGAGAGAGCTTTAAGAAAAAATGACATCTCAATTAGGTTGTTACATACCGTAAACCAATTGTGAGCAAACACCTTAACCAAAAACAAAGACAAAAGAAAATGAACATAATTGGAAAGAAGAAGCAAACAAAGCATAAGCAATTGCATCAAAACAAATTACAGAACACTCTCTCAAACTAACTAATCAACAACAAAGTCTTCTATCAAGCGACTAAGCAATAAAATCCAACTAGAATAAGAGCAAAACCAAGATGAATAGCAAGTCATTAGCAAACTATCTTCTTCAATGAATGAATTGACTCTGTAAGCAATTGCACCAAAACAAATTACAGAACACTCTCAAACTAACTAATCAAGGACAAAGTCTTCTGTCAAGCGACTAAGCAATAAATCCAACTAGAATAAGAGCAAAACCAAGATGAGTAGCAAGTCATTAGCAAATTGTCCTCTCCAATGAATGAATTGACTCCCCAAAGAGCACATCCATCTCCAAACCAAATAAAGCAGAATACCTCCTCTGCCATGCTTGAAATTGACACTGGTTAGCAAAGCACATATCAATAATTCCAAAGTAAAATAAATAACCCAGTAACAACTTCACAAAAGCTAAGAAAAGAATGAAAATTCATTGTAGTTATTCAAAATCATTAACATCCTGAAGAATATCCAACATATAACATATTAACATGGCACAACATAACATAATTATAAGGAGAAAAAGCAAGAATTATTGCCTACCAAATCTCTCACTAGACCCGAAGCAACCAATTGTCAAGTTAGTGCACGAAGGTTGAGGTTATAGACCGTCACAAATCGAACAATCCAACCAATGCTCGCCAAGAAAGATGACTTTTCTGCTCGCTGGATGTACTGTAGACGCATTTCCAGGAACAACATTTCCATAGGGAGAGAATTGCAATTGGGATGCTTCTTCACTAGTTGATTGACTACTCTTCTCTTCTTGGTCCTTGTACACAAGGTGGACTCCGAATTCCTTCACTTGAAAATCTTCATCTCCAACCACTGAAATATTTAGTTCATCCCCACCTTCCAACTGATTTTCAAACTTCCAATAGCTTAACCACATCATATCCTCATCAGCTTCTGGAATGCCAAAGATTTCTGGGGAATGGATCCAAATCAGACTCTTGGTTGTATTATTGATAATTGTATGTGCGTCCCAATTATTCTCAAGATATTTTGGACTATTGGAAAGTACATAAATAGAACACAAACTCAAGGCTTGAATTTTGACATGTGATGGCACAATAAAAGATATTGAAGATCCTGTATTGTTAAGATTAAAAAAAGTTGGAATCTTACTTCTCAAAATATAAGCATAAAATGTATATTGTTCATGACATCCCTGTACCAAAGAAACCATAATTTAACCATTACAATTTTTTTATAATTCTTAGTTTTGTTTATTTTCAGAGAGAGAGAGAGAGAGAGAGAGACCTGTAGGGGAAGCTTCCTTAATTTCTCTGAGCATCTGCGTGAAAGTGTAACAGTTGTGCTTCCCATGGATCCTAAGTTGGGCAAGCCCAAATTATTCATTATCTCCACGTCAATATTCCCTATGGGCTCTAACTTAAAGCAGCCCATGACCTCAACTATATTGTCACACATAGCATAGAGTAGCATTGGTATCCAATCCTCTACAACAAATCGATTCTCCAAAATGCTATTATATTCCATGGTTACTGGAGCTGAATGCAATGCACATTTTGAGTTTTACAACTCCTTCAAATTTTTCCACATTATACATGCATCATAAAGGTTCTTTAATCCTATGGTTGATGGAAATGATTGAAATGTTACTCTCTCCAACAATGTACAATTAGTGATTGCCAATACTTTCAAATTCTGCTCCACTGTAAGTGATTGAAGGCTTTTACAGTCAACTAATTGAAGGATCTGAAGTCCAGTAAGACCTCTGATGCAATTTGGGAGGCTACAAAATGGATTATTGCTCAGATTTAATATCTGCAAGAGAATAGGTTGCTAAAATCCTTTGGAAAAGCATCCTCCGATAAATTGCAATCCACAAGACTTAAGTGTACCAAATACCATGGTAGAAGAAGAGCACATGAAATTTCTACACTTTTTCTTGGTTTCAATAGAGAAGGCCAGATGAATGAACACCATGGTTTGACTTCCTTAGTGGTAGAGAGTAATTGACTAATTACAACAGTTCCATTTGCATTGAACTTTGTTAAAGAATTCATAGTCCCTATCTCTCTTGGTAATTCCTTAATATTTGAGCAACCTGAGATATCAAGTGTCTTCAAAAATTTTAGCATAACAATGCTTCTTGGAAGCTTCCTTAGATTTTTGCAATCCTTTAAATTTAATAAAACAAGTCTCTGAAGGTGTCCAAGAGATTCATGAACCTCTACCAGATGTGCACAATTTTCAAGTATTAGTTGCTCAAGATTGGGCATTTCCAAGAAATCAGGAGTTTCGGAAAGGCAATGGGAATGACTAAGATCAAGGACTTTTAATGACTTGAGAAACTGTAATAGAAAAAAAAGTTGGTTATTGTTCCTTTTAATTCTCAAACAAAATTGAAATGAAAACAAACAAATGAGTAACATACCTTGGTTCCTTCCCAAACCTTTTGCAAGTTGCTATACTGCATGTCAAGAACAACTAGGTTATCCAAAGGGAAATCATCGCATATAGAGTTGAAAGAGAATCCATGCCAACACAACCATCGTAATCCTTTCGGAAAATTTTCAAAGCTTCCATTGACTTGTAAATTTTTGAGTTGCAAAAGTTTTAGTTTGTGCATCCTTGCAAATGCATCAACTTCCAAAGTTAACTTATCTAAATTTCGCAGAGCAATGCCTACTGCCTGCCTGGAAAAGATGCCAAAACAAAGTCTTTTAAACGAATTTCCTACATTTGACAACAATGTTGTGCCGAGGAATTCTTCAAAATGACATTTTCTTTTGATACCAAAGACTGTCCTGTCATATTTATCCTCCAAAAAATTCATATCAAGTTTGAGGCCTTCAATTTTTCCTGTCCCCTAACAAAGAATGAGAGGGAGATGACATTGATCAACAAGAGTAATACTATATAAACAAATGTTTTGTACAATTACTTTCCAATGTACCCAAAAAAAAAATATTTTGTACAAAATTCTCATACCAAATGATATGTAACTTTCATTTCAAATGAAAACACCACCAATGTAACTTGCGAATAAATTTTTTTTTTTTTTGGTATGAAGTTTCTAAGTTTGGATCATGTTTTGATAATAAATAACTACACATATACATACAAATATAAATGAGGAGTAGGATTAATTCTTACAGTATTTTCTCTCAAGACATTGAAGGAATCTTTATGATTCCATAGTCTACTACGTTCTCCTGGTTCCTTAGGTGATTCTTGGCGAACAATTTCTCTTCCCATTTCTTGAACCAATTGATGCATCACTAGCTTTTTGTGTTCATCAACTGCTAACAAACATCTATTAATGAGATTTTGAATCCCAACCGTTTGTGTAAAAATCACATCCATCTAGAATGGTAACTACCCAATCTTCATCCATCCCAACAAAAAAACAAGCAACATGGAGGAATAAATTCTTGTCATGGTCATCTTGTAAAGAATCATAGCTTATTTTGAGTTTTTCAACGACTTGGTAATCAGGAATCGCTTTCAATTTTTCCAATTGACTTTTCCAAACATTTAAACTTTTTCCCGACAAAGAAGAACCCAAAATTTTTATAGCTAGTGGAAGCCCTCCACAATATTGTACCACCCTTTCTAAGTCCTCTGTGAAACCATCAATGGGAAGGTTTTGCCCAAAGGCATGCCAACTAAAAAGCTCTAAGGACTCATCATAATCCAAAATTTCAACTTTGTAAATGTGGCAAACTTCATGAGCCCTTAGCAACTGCTCACGTCTAGTGGTTATGATGATTTTACTACCTTGAAAAAGCCAATCTCGCATTTCAAGTACTGCATCTAATTGGTCCATTGTATCCACATCATCAAGAATTACAAGAACTCTTTTGCAACATAATGCATCTTTAATATGAACAATTCCTTGATCAACATTGTACAACTTTTTCTTTCTTCCCTTTAAAATGTCTGAAAGAAGTTGTCCTTGTAATTGAAGTAAACCATTTGGTTGTTTTAGAGTTTCTCTTACATTTGCAAGAAAACTACTACCTTGGAATCTTGAGAAGTTCGAATTATATAGAAATTTGGCAATGGTTGTCTTCCCTATTCCACCTATCCCACAAATTACAACTATACTAACATTACTACACTCATCTTGTAACCAAAGCCCAATATTTTTGGCTCGAGAATGCATTCCAATCAAGTAGGGGGAATTGCCCAAGATTGTGCATCTTAGATTGTCTGCAACCACTTCTACAATTTCGTGGATAAATTTTGACTCGAATCTAAAGATAAGATCAAGATTAAAAATTAAGCACAATAAGAATGCCATTACTAGAACTTAATTATAAATTCTCATGCAATAATGAACAAAATGACTATGTTATTCTCTTTGGTGAAACAATTGGACGAGTCCTAGATGAAAAGAAAAGGGTTTTCACAATCATGGTTGTGCATCAATATTCTTTTTTCTAATATAAATTGTTTTCTCTATTTGCAATTTTTTTTTATTTGTTATTTATATAGTGGGTGTTTGGGAAGTGAGTTTTTTTGTAAGTTTTTTTAGTTGTAGGATATTATTAGAGAATTTTTTTTTGTATTTGGGAAGATAGTTGAGTTTTTTTGTGATTGGATGTGATGTTTGTGAAAGAAAAAGTGAAATGATTATGAAATTTGATGTGATATTTTGTTTAGATGTGTTTTTTTTTATTTATTTTCTAACCAATTTGTCATTTAGTGAAAAAAAACCAAAAAAAAAAACCAAAAAACTTACTTCCCAAACACCCCTATAGTAAGCTAAGCTATTAAAATTTTTGAAGAATAGTCTAATTTTTTTTCAATAAAATTTTTAGGGTTAATTATACCAAAACCCCTCAACTATTAGTAAATATCATTTCCCTCCACAACTATGAATCCATACTTTTTGACCATTTCAACTATAAACGTGCATCATTTTCACCCCTCTAGACCACCTCTAGAATTAGTAAAATTGTATGATTTTTATACTTAAAAGAGGGTCAATAGGTACAGATTCATAGATTGGGGTAAAGTGATATACAATACTAGTTGAGGGGGTTTTGTCTTGGTGTAATTGACCCAAATTTTTATGGTTGCAAATGAATAACTTCATATCATCTTTTCAAATAGATTAAAAGGGAGAAGCATACTCAAAAAATTGTAGTTAATAAATTCAAGTTTTTTTAGAGTATTATGAAGAACGTCTTGTGAACCTATACCGATTTGAAAAGAAATCGACTTGTAGTATGTTGGGATATTCCCTCGAGGACAATTTAACTCCTGTATTTAAAGGTTAACTTCTAAAAATTAAAAGATGTCAAACTCTTGTATTTAAGGGGAAAAAAATTCATCCCAAATTTCGATTAAATAATTCTTAATCTAAAAGGCCCTCGTATGAAATACTTCTAATTACGAAATCCCAAAAAGGGTGGTGCAAATAATGATTAGCTAAAAGAGGACATGGAAGGAAATTACCCATCAATTTGATTTTGTAAACTCATCCCTGCTAAATCTGCAGCTTCTTTGAGTGCTGCCCTCCATTCTTGTATCTTGCCCTTCCATTCATCTGTTTTTTCAGCCCCTTCTATATGGGATCTCACTTCATGCCTCGTGAATGCTTCTTCGAAACTTTCCATTTGCTTCCTCACATGGGATGGATCCACGTGATAGAAGACAGGTAGCACTACATGCCCAGTAGTCCTTCTACGTTTGAGGATCATTACAAGTTCATCAAGACACCAGCTCGAAGAAGCATAATTTTTTGAGAAGACAACTATTGAAATCCTCGACTCTTGAATTGCTTTATGCAATTCAAACTTAATATTTTCTCCTCTTTCAATCTCGTCATCATCTCTAAAGGTGCGAAATCCTCTATGATTTAAAGCAGTGTAGAGGTGGTCAGTGAACGTCTTGCGAGTGTCTTCACCTCTGAAACTCAAGAACACGTGATAACTACATGGAGAATCTGAAGAGGAGGCATCTTGGGCTCTAACAATCCCCATTGGATTAAAGCTCCGCAAAGAATTAAGGACAGAAGAGCTATGAGATGGGATGAATGGGCATATGATAGTTTACCGGTTGATTTATGATTATCCTGGAAGCTTCAAAGCGAGTGTGAATGGGCATTTTAAGGACACCTGTTTGTGGACATTTTCGACATGGAAGAAGCTGCTTGGAAGTTGGGGTAATAATATATATATATACATGAAAGGGGGTACAAATGTGTGGGAAAAGTGGTTGGATGAGCAAGGTTGGACACAAATGCTGAGAAAGTGGAGATTTTTATTTTTATTTTTTTACCAAATTCAGAATATTTTACATAATTTTAAAACTTGAAAGGGTCCATTTTATAATTTATTTTTTTTTTATTTTTTTTTTTTTGGGTATATATCATGTATAATTTATGATACTTTTAGTTATAACTAAAAATATATAATGGGTCATAATCAAACATCAATTGAAACATAATAACAACTCCAACAGGTTATAACCAACCACCAAAATGGGTCACAACACTAATTGAGCCATAACCAGAACATTTTCAATCATAACTAAAATAATAACAACAATAACTAAATTATAACCAACGCGGTAATTAGTCATAATAAACACCACAGTTTTGTTTTTAGTGGCAAAGAAAAATTTATTTGATGAAAATTCAATATACATAGAAAACAATTGATCAAAACCAAAGGCTACAAAACTTGTGAGTGGATATAGGTATATTTTTTAACTTGGTATAATTGTAAGTGGACATATGGTACATCTCTTTTTTGAAATGTGTATTATGGAATTTTTCAACTTAAAGTTATTTTGAATTTATATATATTTATATGTTTTTTTGTAAAATGATATTTTAAAAATACAATTTTAAATTTTAAATTTTGTTTTCAACTTAATTTATTAAAAAAAATTAAGTCGTAATCATGTTTTGAAAATATACTTCAATATAATATAGAAATGAGAAATAAGTAAAAAAAATTACTTAAATTTAAAAAATAAATTTCGACTACGAGCGTCTTTACCTCTGAAACCCAAGAACAAATGACAACTACATGGGGAATTCGAAGAGGAGGCTTGTTAGGCTCTAACAATCTCCACTGGATTAAAGCTCCACAGAGAATTAAGAACAAATGGGATGAATGCTATCTGTCAAGGCATCGTAGATATTTTATAGAAGATGTGTCTATGGAATGTTTTGGAAAAATAGTTAAAAGTTGATTTTTTCGATTTTTTTTTTAACTTTTTTTTTACTGTTTTATATAACAGATGATGTGACTCAAAATAAGTTAAAAATTAATTTTTAACTTTTAATCATGTTCCTAAAATGGGCCTATATCTAACCATATATCTAAAATGAAGAACTAAGTAAAAAATAAAATAAGGTGAAGAAATGCTACCATAATTTACCTGTTAATTTATGATTTATCATGGAAGCTTCAAAGCGAGTGGATGGACATTTTAAGGAGTAAATGCTACCATAATTGGTTGTTGACATTTTGGCTTTGAAGAAGCTGCAAGGAAGGCGGGAGTAATCAAAAATAATAATAATATGTCTATATTTACCGAAATTATTTACAGAATGTGACACACCTTTTATAAGAGGTAGGGCTATCCAATCCCACCCTTTCTGAGAGGTCTCGTTCTGTGTGTACGAGTCGCACATACACCCTAGTACATGTTCTTCGACGCTGAGGGCATCTCCCAAGAACGGAAGATTTCGTGACATTTCTGATTGGCTATCTTGTATTTCTAATAAGTTGTTTAATAGTTGGCATGTTGAATCGTATACATAATAGACAGGTTTAGATCGATCATAACCAAATGATTATGAATTACTTCTATTTAATAGAATATTAAACTCGGTAAGAAGATAAAATCTCAAATCATAGATTTGCGTTGCTCGAAATCCATATCCATGCTATTTTCATTGAACTACTACAAGATCAACAATTCCATAAGCTTGGGCTTCTGTCACTGACATAAAAACATCTCTTTCCATGATGTCAGATACAACCCATAAAGGTTTGCCCGTTCTAGCATTACTCTGGGCAAGGTTAGACTGATACTGAGAAAGTGGGGATTTTTATTTTTATTTACCAAATTTAGTATATTTTACATAATTCTAAACTTAAAAATGCCATTTTATAATGAAAAATTCTCTGGTATGCATGCACACCGTATGCAATTCTATCATAAAATTACCTAAGTTTTCAAAAACTTATGATTTCACAAACATGTGTAAATTTAACATAAATTTGCATAAGTCTTAAATTTTCACGAACTTACTCGGATTTATATTTAACTTACGTAATTTTATAATAGGATCGCATATGATGTGTATTGTACACCGGAGCATTTTCCTTTTATAGTACACTCTTTTTTTTTTGGTGTGTGTATATACATTATGTTAAGTTGTAATATTGATACGATAAATATTATAATTAAATTATTTTTAGTTATAACACAAAAAAAATATATATATATATATATAATGAGTCATAACTACAATTTAAGATATAACCAAATATTTTTTTTTGTCATAATTAAAATAACAACCACAATAGCTGATAATCAATATTGAGTTATAACTAAGTCATAATCAACACCAAAATAAGTCATAACCAATAACCTGATCAAATTGTACTTTATATTCTTTCATCAATAATACTTCCATTTTGCCCAAAACAAAGGAATAAATAAAAAGAAAGTTACAACCACACATCACTTGAGGCATAACAATTACAATAGATCATAACTAACACCGCATTGAGTCCAAATAAAGTCATAACAAACACCCCACACACACACACAAAATATATATATATTGAGCAACAAAGAAAATTTTATTTATCATAATTAAAAATTACAAAAATTATAAGTAAACGTATGATACATGTCTTTTTTAAGGTGTGTATCATATAATTTTGTTACTTAAAGTTTTTTTGAATTTCTTTTATATATATTTATTATTTTTTAAATTTGTATTTTAAATATAAAATTTAAAATTTAAAATTGTATTTTCGACTTCAATTACTTTATTAAAAAAAGCCGTAATAATTTTTTGAAAATATATTTCAGATATAAGTTAAAAATTATTTAAATATAAAATATAAATTTCAAAAAAGCATAAGTTTGATAATAAAAAATGGATAAATTACAAATACACCTCCTGAGATTTGCTTAAAGTATAGATTGTTCTTTGTGATTTGGAAAATTACAAATACCCCCTTATTAGAATTTTTTATTTAACAAAATTAACTAAAGAAATGAAATTCATAATTGTTCTCCTATATAATAATAAAATGACCTAAATTATTAATTGAAACATATTTATAATATCATTAAAAATGATTAATTAACTTGATGATTTATTAACAAAAAATACAATTTGTTATGAAATTAGAAACCTCATGCAGTGGAATGTAATTTCTAAAATCACAAAGAATTATTTGTATTTTAATCAAATCTCAACAAATTTATTTATAATTGACAAAAGAGGGTCGGTGGTCGAATCATAATGAAAGAAGTGCAGGCAGGAAATTAAAGGAAAAATTATTAATTGCTCCTGCATGTTACGCGATGATACTTTTTAAAAATTATAATTTATTGTATTGTTTGTATTCCCTAATCATTCAACATAAATTTATTCCCTCTAACAAATTTAAAGAGGGAATACACAATAGAAAAATACTTGAGAGCTCTAAGATAAGAGCTCTAAATCATGCACTAATGACATGAAAGTGTGTGGGATCCAGCTTGATATGATGTTTTAGCTTGAAATATTTTTTTTTTTTTTTTTTTTTTTTTTGGACATATCAGCTCACTAGAGTTCCTTTTAAAGTTCTACTTTTAGAGCTCTATAACATTGTTGTACACAATAACTTCTCGAATTAAAGACGGGTGGGCCTACATGAAGATGCTGAGAAAAAGAGAGTGGGAATACACAAGCACGATAGCTGCATTCACACTGAGTCACTGACCAAAACAAACAAAACTCGAAAAAACTATTTAAAAGAAATTTCAAAGTCGAAGTCATATCAACCAACTCTTATTAAAATATTATTATTTAAATTTAAAAATTAGAGGTATTTCTTAAATTTAATAATATGACAATTAATATTTAAATTAATATGACAATTAATATTTAAATTATTTGAATAAAAAAAAAAATAATAATAATATGACAATTAATATTTAAATTAATATGACAATTAATATTTAAATTATTTGAATCAAAAAAAAAATAATTTATATTTTTTATTTAAATTAATATTTTTTATATTTTTAATAATTATCAATTAATCATGTCACTTATACATCATTAAATTTAAAAAGTGAGTTAAAAAAATAGACTTATATATTATTTTCTTTATTATTATTTTTAAAATAAAGCCCTCATTTGGCATAAAGGGTTTTGGGGCTTTAAAGCTAAAATAGTCACAAAAAGATAAAATAACTTAAAAAGTCAATAAGACAAAATATCACATCCAAATCATAATCATTTTATTTTTTCTCTAATAAAAGTCAAAAAAGTCAAAAGTCTAACCCAAATAAGACTTTTTAGCCCCAGGCTAAAATAGCCAAAAAGTCAAAAAGTCAACCTACATCCCAAATGAAGTCAGTATTAATGAATAAGGGCAGTACGTTGTCTTGGACTAGACTGTGTTTTTCGGGCTTGTGCGACCCATTATGGATCCTATCTCAATGATTTAAATCGTTCATTTTTTTGATTTGCCAATATCCATATTTTAAGTCAAATTTAGAAAAGATGACAGCATCCTAAAGTCAATCTAAAATACCCTTCTTATTTAGAATTAGATATATTATCCATTTGAGGGTATTATTAAGAGGTTTATAATTAATAACCAATCTTGTCACACCTCTCTCTTGTTCTGCATTTTTATTAACATAAAATGCTATACAACTCCAAGGAGAGTAGCTAGGTCTAATGAGCTTTTTCTAAAGAAGACTATCAATTTCAATTCTGCATAATTCCAAGTACTCAGATTTCATCTAACTAGGTCTAGCCTTAGTCGGAATATGGCGTTCATCAAAATCGGGTTCACGGAAGAGAAACTACATGTTTCTTTCTGTCCCACAGTGTAGAAGGAATGTCACTACAGATTTCATATTAGAATTCTTTTTCAGTCTTCTTAGGCTAGGTTTGGAAAGTTGGTTTGGATGGGTTAGGGGCTAAAATAGTCACAAAAAATAAAATAGGCTATTTTAGCCACAAAAAACAAAACATCAAATCCAACCCATAATTATTACACTCCCCTCTCACAAAAAAAGTCAAAAAAGTCAAAAAAAGCCAAAAAGCCAAAAAGCCCTTCTCAAACTAGGCTTTTTAGCCCCAGGCTAAAATAGCCAAAAAGCCAACCCACTTCCCAAACGAAGGCTTAATATGTTGTTGAATGATAGATTGTTGTAATTTCTGATCAATTATTAAATAAAAAAGCTTCCTTTTGAAGAAAGTTCAGTTGTTTTTCTTTAAAATTGACAAGATCCTTGATCTGGTCTAATTTCTTTGTATATGGTTCAATTATGAATTCAAGGACAATTGATTGATTATTAATAGTAGTATGGATTCCTGCCAAATCAATTTTGTCTATAGGCATTAATAGACATAAGAATAGTGTTCCCAATATGATGGTATGGGACATATTTCTTATAAAAACAAAAGATGTAGGAAGATAGATTCCTTGGTTGCAAATTAATACTTCAGGTAACTTATATTTGATTATCATCCTAGTTCCACTTGCACTGATGAGTGATTGTGTGGTCTTTTTAAAATACTATGTAGGAATTAATTCTTCCGCTATCTACAAGAGCAATGGCTTTTTCAAAAATGGATTCTTTTTCAATAACAAAAGTAATTTGGATATATCATTTTTGATAGGTAACTTGATTTATTAATAATAAATACAGTTCAACCTTTTCAAATTGTTGTTCGATTCCAAAATTAATTTCTTGTTTATCTTTATTTTCCTCTTTTAGAGTCGAGAGTTGTTGGTTTATTTGAATAATGTCTAAAAGGGAATTCTGATGAGAAGATTTTAAATCTTTCAATTATATTTTTTGCAAATTGATTTATGCCTTTAAATTTGTAATGCCTACGAGTCTAGTTTCATATTTGGATGTGGACTAAAAACAATTCATGAGCTCTTTCACGCTGTACATATTAGCTGATAATAAATTTTTAGATTTAGCTTTTTGAGCCACAGAATAACAAACTTCTAACATTTTAAGCTTTATTTCAGGATCTTGAATTTTATATTAATGACTTTCAGAAGTGATTTTTGATTATCAGAGAGAACATTGATACTTGGTCTTTCTACATTGAGACCATTCATTTCGACAGCAACTTTCTAATAAATTATTGTTGGATATAGAACATTGATTAATATTTGAGCAAGGGCAATTTGGCTGCTCATCATTTTCTGATGATTCGATGTCATAACATAATTCAGCTAATTCTTCATCATTATCTGAAGGAGGTTCGGATTCAGAGGAATATAACATGATTTTGTATAATTGTCGTTTTAACCCTTCATCAAGGTTTAGCTCTTTAATCTTTTGGTTGGTCCTGCATTTATTGGCATAATGGCCAATTCTACCACACCTGTAACATTTTGCGGTTGATTTATTTATTTTATTTTATTGTGGTTATAGATTGTTTTTTTCTTATTTTTTCAATAAGAGATTGAGGATTCTTCTTTAGGATAATACTTCTTTTTCCTTTTGTACTTTTTTTTTTTTTTTTTTTTATAGGATTTCATTTTTCTTTGCTGTTTTGGTTTCTTTGGATATTCAAGTTTACTTTCATAGGTAAATTGATCACAAAATTCACCTAATTCTTTGCGGCCTGTTAGATTTTATTTTTTCATTTGATATGTAACGGTTCAAGTCGAGATCCAAGTTTTCTGTCAAAATTTGGACTTTAGTCTGAAATTTTTCGTAAGTGTAAAAGTTAGATTTTTCAAAACTTACGATTTTGAAAATAATATTTGGCGGTAATTGTTTCTTATACATTAAATAGTCTAATTTGATTTTATGGGATCTTCTACAAGATATTAATCACTTTACTTCAACATCAAACTTATAGATTTCAGTTGAAAATTTATTTTTATACTAAAATTGGAGGAGTCACTTTTTGATTTAATTGGATTTTGAATTTTTTTGTATTTTTCTTTGAATCCAAATGGGGGGTATTTCCTTATTTACATTATAATCTTAAGTAAATGAAATATAAATGTAAAAGGCTAAATGAAAGTATTTACTTATGGAAATAAGGTTGATGTGCTAGAAGTGCCTTAGGAACTGTGTTATGTGACTAGTTGTGTCTAGGATGACCGCAAGAGCAATCAAGTGGTCTCTCAAGCCGAGATGCGAGGCTCCTAGTATTTTCACTATAAATCTGCAAAACTTCTGAGAGATTGCATTCACCACTCAAGCGGTAAAATGTTTGCTCAAGCAGTCTGTTCAAGATGAGCACTTTAAAAAGTCATTTTTGGACCACTTTTCTTTGTTCTTTCTAGAATTTTCTCTCTGCTCTCCCTCTCTTTTAGCCATTGTTGAGCTCCAAGCTCATTAAACCGTAGATTTCATCTCCTTCAATGTTCTTTTTATCAGTCACACTCTTACCAACGTCTATTTAAGGAGTCCACAGGCCCCACATGCGCCTGGCTACCTTGCATATTAATTGCGGGTACAATTACGAAGCGCTCGCTGTCTTCGCCTACTTATGTATTCGACGGTTACGTTCAATGGTCAGCTGGGATAAGGGAAGATTTATTAATCAATTCAGCTCTCCTTTAGTTCTGCCGAATTCAGACAGTTGCCCCACTTGACCCCATGAACTTCTTTCAGAATGTATTCGGCAATTACTCTCAGTGGTCATCTTTGGCAGGGGTAGATTTATTAATCAATTTGATTCTCCTTTAATTTTGTCGAATTCGGACAGTTGCCCCACTTGACCCCATGAGCTGTTTTCAGAATGTATTCGGTGATTACTCTCAGTGGTCAGCTGGGGCAGGGGAAGATTTATTAATCAATTCGGCTCTCCTTTAGTTTTTCCAAATTCAGACAGTTGCCCCACCTGACCCTATGAGCTTCTTTCAAACTTTGTTCGGCAGTTGCGTTCAGTGGTCAGTTGGGGCAAGGGCAGATTTATTCATCTATTCGACTCTACATTAGTTTTGCCGAATTAGCACAATTGCCCTACTTGGTAATATTCTCATTTTTATTATCCCTATTCTTCTTTTTATTATCACTAACAAAACAAGGCATACTCACAGATTTATAAGTAAAATGGACTTTATACATGAAAATAGCCCTAGTACAAAGCCTAAATCGTTTAACGCATCTATTACAAAAACGGCCGATCAAAGTAAGCAGTTGAAAACAAAAATCTATTACAAAAACGACCGATCAGAGAAAACGGTTGAAAACAAAAATATTTATTACAAAATTGACGGCTCATGAGTCGTACTCCTCTAGATCTGATTCTAGCGGTTCAACTTCTAACTGCTCGTAGGGAATCGGCTAATCGAGAGTCACGCTGGCGGCCGCCAAAACTTTGAGCCATCCGTGCTTAAAATCGCGATTCTCAAATTTCATGGCTTCATCAGCATATAATTCCTTTGCCTTAGTCTCTCCGGCGTCAAAAGCCTTGGTCGCATCCACCGCAGCAAGCTCCCTCGCCTTCCTCTCAACCTCAAGTTCGGCCTTTAGTTTTGATATTTCCTCTTGAACTGATTTGAGGGAACCGTCTATCAAATTTTCCCTTTCTTCAGCAGCCCTACGAAGCAAGTCAGCGTGCTACACTTTTTCCTCAATAGCAAGGCCCTTTATTTGTTCTTCTTCCGCTTTAGCCATCGCACGAACAAATTGGCCACTGCAGCAACAGCCTTGTCTTTTTTAGCTTCAAGTTGGCCTTCAAGGATACTAAGTCGCTCTATGGCATCGTAATGCCACCGACCGATCTCAGCAAGCCTTCCCGCCGTCTGATGTGACATCAATAAAGTCAAGACTTTAGTCGTATTCAAAAAGAAAATTTCACAAAGTCAGACATTTTTATCAAAACTTACCAGTATGCCTGATTGCGCCGCCAAAGCAATCGCAATTACATCTAGTTCGGCACGAAAAGTTGCCCTGTCTGCCGAAAACGAGAGAGTTGAAGCCACACCAAGGGCCACAGTCGGATCTTTGATGGCCGACTTGCTAGATGGAACTGGCGCATTAGAATCTCACCGTAGTTCCTTGTACAAAAATGATGAGGACAATGAGGGCTTTCTATTAATCTGAGTTGATCTTATTTTTATTGAGGTTGGTCTTTCAGGTTTCTTCCTTTCCTTGCTGGAGATAGGGATTTCTTTGCTTCTCTTCAATATTTTCATATAAATAGATGAGTAATATGTTTTTATTGCATAAATCTTAAGTTAAAAGAGATTTCTTGAAATACATGTAGAGAAATGTTAGGGTTTCTAACTCAAAAGAGATCACTTATGATTTTAAGTTGATTATGGAAGTTTTGAGCTATTGAAATATGATTACACCTTTGAAAATGAAAAGCCCCAATTTTTGTTCAAACCCTAGTTTTAAATTTTAATTAAACAAGGGGTTTTCTTCAATTAACCTTAAATTCTTGAAATTGAGTTGAGGTTTGGCTGAATTGGGTTTAAGCATTGATTATTAAATGTGGTGAGAATGATTATTGAGCAATAGGATTCATGTATAGTAAATGGATAATGAGAAATTAGTGTTATAAGCTATGTAATGTGTATGGAATTAAATGGGAATATTGTGGATAACAAATTATGTTGTTGCATAAAGATAAATTTTACTTTAATTGTTATGTGTTATGGACATGATTTGGTTTTTGAATTAAAATGGCGAATTGTGGAATAAAGTTTGGAAAGAGGGTCCGTTTCCTTCCAGCTCATGATCGGTAAAGCGTGGCACTTGAAAAAGGTTTCACCTTCCTTCCAGAGTAGCGCCCGGTAAAGCATGTGGATTGTTGGGCTACATGGAGATTCCGCGTTCCTTCCGGCTAGCCACCAGTGAAGCGTGGCACTTGACAAAGGTTCTAGCATTCTGGAGTAGCGCCCGTTAAACTGTGTTGGTATGGCTTAGTGAAGCCAGTTATTGGCCTGTGGATATTTGTTGAGAATCTTGTGATAATTCCGTCATGTGATTGTGAAAATTATTAGATGTAAAAGTTGAAATGTGTTAGGTGGAATACATTGTTAGTCAGTTAATTCTTGTAACTCAATTATTTGAAATTTGTTGACTTATGCATGAGTCTAGTGTTATGTGGATTATGTTGAGATGAAGAATCGTATTTGGAAAGCAAAACGTGTAAATGAGACAAGATGGAAAACAAATCGAACAAAATAACTATTATATGCAAAATGTGTTATGGCGCACAAGTGTTTAGTATTTTGGGGAATTAATGAGTGTGAAAGGAGAATTAGGAGTAATAAATGATAAGTAGGCTTAAACCTTTATCTAAGGAGACGAGATTCAAAGGAATTATTGGACTGAATTTTTGTAAGATAAATAGTTAACAAAAGAGGTTTCAATGAAATGGCAAGTGGGATTTTATGAAAAACTGATCTATTTATGTAATCTATTTTCCATACAAAGGACACATTAATTATGTATGTATCACCTGATAGCATTCATGATCACATTTATCTATTGATCTTATTGTCGGAAATCATTGTAGATCTCTACTGGACCTAGTGTTCATCCCGTGTTGTTTAACCATTTTTACATGAACGAAGTTGGTGCAATGATTTGAAGATCATGAAGTCCTAGTTCATTAAGACTTATTGTAAATGAAGTGTTAGAATGTTGTAGTAAGGATGTTATCCTTCTATTGTATATGATTATTGTGTAACCTTTTATGTAAGTCTTGAGGCATGTATTGTGAACATTTGTGTAGAACATTTCTATCATTGTAATTATGCAAGAGAGAACCTTATTTATTCTATCAAACTTGTCTGATTCTTATTGTGTGAGTGATTTTTCGATCACACTGCCCGTATAGTAATTCAGCTGTAGAACACTGGCAGAATAGATGGCACCCTGCTATCCTGCACAGAAAGAGAAGGCTCCAGTGGTGGTTCTTCCACCCGGGGGCACTCCGACGATCAAGTCAGTATATCTCTCAAAGATAATCAATTATTTAACTCACAAGCTTGAGTATATAAAGCATACCTTAGACCCATGGGGGTGCCTCTCTTTTATACCCAATACAATCCTAGTCCCAATAGGAGCCTAGCCCTAATGGACTTAGGATTACTGCTAATCTGGGACTCTCAGTGGGATTAGGATAAACTCTCTAAGAGTCTTATCTTTACCCAAACTAAATTCTTCTCCCAATCTAGGACTCTTGTCCCATATCCGCTTATCTCGGATTCCGGTATCCTCGCAGATAACATCGGCCTAGCCGAGATAACCTCGGCATCATGACCAGGACACGTGGCACCTTGGCTGACACGTCGGCGTCACCTTGTTACGTGTTGGTGTTCAAAAAATATATCCCCACAACTGCCCCTGAGGTTCTATTAACTCGGCATTCTGAGGTGATGGAACCTATATCGTTCCTCTCTCCAGTACGTCGGTATAAGAATTTTGTCAGCCGAGATCATTCATTTCAGGCCGACATGTCTTCTTTCAAGAACAATAACTCAAGTGAACTCCTTCTTGTGCATGAGCTGCCATGCATCACTTTTCAACTGTTTTTACTTACGTGTTTTATCCCTATTGGATCGTGTCTTATGACGCGCCTGTAAACCACGTCTTTTCCTGCGTGCGCCGTCTGACGTATGCGTTACTCTAGACGCATTACATGCTTCTGTTTTGCCGTCGTTTCAAGTTTTTGACAAAACTTGTTTTCCCTCTTTTTGCCTCTTCACTTTGCGCTTTGATTTACTTGTTTTTTCTCTCTCTAAGTTCTTTCTCTCGAATCCGCCATTGCTCAAGCTCCAAGCTCTGCAACTTCATTCGTCTTTCTGGTGAAGCTCTCACTACTCGGTCACTTCTGTAACCGTCGTCTGTCTTCAGCGAACTTTATTTCGGCCTTACTTTGCCTGGTAAGCCTCTGTTCCTTTCATTCTCAATTCTTCTATGTTCTTTGCTTACTTGTTGCCATTACTGCTTTGTTCAAACCTTCGATTTGCTGAACTATTCATCTAGATGTGTTTATTCCATGATCTTGCTTATGTCTTGAACACTTGTACTGTTTCACCACTTTCTTGCCACTGTTCTTGACCCTGTATTTCTTGCATTTTTTATGCTTTTGAGAGCCCCACCTCTGTTCTTGATTTCTGAAACTTCATTCTTATTTCTCTGTTTTCCAGATTTGCGCCTTCAATCTTCGTTTCCATATATTTAGGTTTTGGGATTTGTCTGTAGATTTCACCAATCCTTAGGAAAAACTGAAACAACCCTTACCGGCATTTACCTAGGGTTTTGCCGAGGTTCCAAAAAACCTTTTAAGAACATCCTCTTTCTAAAGTTGAATACCTTTACGCCGACATCATAGACATGTGGAGACATAGGGCAGATACCCCAACTAAACTTGAGTACTTTAGGCAAGAGTTCGCCATTCCTGCCGATGTCTATCTGAGGCTGGCTGGGGATGATGACTCTATCATGCCCACAGATAATTCGATGCCCGTTCCTATTGTAGCTTTTACTGAATGTGGACTCCGACTTCCACTTAATCCCCTTTTTCGCGAAGTTCTCCACTACTATAAGTTGAACCCCATGCAACTTACCATCAACTCTTATCGAGTGATTAATGGTATCATAGCCTTAGCCAAACAAGAAGATGCTAGGATCACCTTAGCTGATATCCAATACTGTTATACCATGTGTGCCCTCAATTTGAAAGAAAAAGGCTACGTCTATTATCTTAGGTCCTGAGTTCAAAATTGTAGACCTCCCGGACTCAACAAAGTGGAGATGACTACTTCATTACCTCGGGAAATTGGGAGTTTGCCCCAGACGATGATGCCCATCTCTACCCTCTTCCTCGATCAGTTAAAGAGGGCAAGGGTAAGAGCCCGCTGTCAACAGTTTAGTTGTTTCTTTTCAAGTCTGGGCAAACTCCCAAATTCCCGAGGTAATGAAGTAGTCATCTCCAACCCCCTTGTTGGAGTTTGGGAGGTCAGCTACAATTTTGAACTCTGTGGACCTCGGCTTAAGATAATAGATGTAGCCTTTTTCTTTACTACCACAGTGTTTGATAGCCATGTCGGATAATTGACTTCTCTGATGGCCCTGGCCTCCAGAAGTCTGTCTACTTCCTCCTCCACTGCTTCGACATGCATCAACGTCGGTATTCTGGCTCGCTGTATTATAGGTTTGGTTGACCTGTCGACGTTCAGTTTGTGGCATGTGACCTCGGGGTCAATGCCAGGCATCTCATAAGGTGTCCAAGCGAACACCTCAATGTTTATTCTTAAAAAAGCTTCCAGCTCTCTTTCGTCTTCTTCGGCTAAGCCCGAGCCGAGAAGAAAGAACTGTTCTTCATCACCCTCCTGGACGAGGATTTTTTTCAGTGCTTCTTCACTTTTCTCGGCCGACTCCTTGCCGACATCATCTAAGACCTCCATGTCCTCGTCTTCGATTTCTGCCTTCTCTGGCTCTTGGATGTTGCAGGTTCATTTCATTGCTACCATGGAGCAAGTTTTTGCCTGCAGTTGATCTCCTCTGATTTCTTCAATCCCAAGCTCTGTTGGGAACCGTAATAGTTGATGCAATGTTGAGGGAACTGCCCCCATTGTATGCAACCATGGCCTTCCCAAGATGATGTTGTATGGCGAGGGTATGTCAATCACAATGAATTCTGTCTTGATTTTCTTTGTGCCAGCTTGTACTTCCAAGCTTGTTGCGTCTAGTGGCCATGTCGGCGTTCCATTGAAGCCGACCATTGGGCCATTGGATCCCTCCATGTCATCTAGGTGAAGGCCTAGCTCCTTGTAACATCTAACGTACATGATGTCGCAAGAGCTGCCTTGATCAATCAGGATGCGTTTCACTTGGCACTCCCCAACCTGGAGGGATACTACCAAGGCATCATTATGCGGATGCTGGACCATCTCTAGGTCGGCCTCAGTAAAAGCTATCATCGGTCCCTGGCATTCTTCAAACCGAGGTCTTTTCTGTCCGATCTGGTTCACGTGCTGTAGGTGTCTTACCTTTTGGGTTTCCCCCCGTATGTCGTTTTCGTTCACCTAGGAGTGAATTACATTAACCACCCGTGGACCTCCTGCCTGTGGTTGCTGTGCTGGGAGAGGTGGGGCTGCTGGTGCTTGAGGCAATCTTGCATGTTCCTCTCTTGTTCTGGCCTCATCGACAAGGTCCCTCAGATGGCCTTGTCTCACTAAGTCCTCTAAGTGTGCTCTTAGGGCTCTACAGCCTTGAGTTAGGTGCCCTTCTTCATTGTGGTAGGCGTCCCATGTATTCTCCTGGGGTCTTTGCCGGTGCCCTAAAATAGGGCTGATTTCGAATTTGATCTAGGACTTTGTGGACGGGAATTCGGAATACAGTCATCACTGCTTGCTTACCCCTCAACTCTGTCTCCGATTTGTTGAATCCATTGTTACCTCAGCCTCGCTTTGGCGAGTCGTTCCCTTTTTCCTGCTTTACCTCCTTATTCCCTGATATATCCTCCTCAGTTCTGGCATACTTCTCAATTCTTGCCATGAGCTCTTCCATGCTTTTTGGCAATGTCTTTGCCAAAGATTTTCGAAGTGGACAATCATCTTTTAGGCCGTTCTTGAAAGAAACGACCGCTACTTCCTGGTTGCATTCGGGTATTCGGTTGAACACCTCGTAGTACCTTTTTGCATAGGCCCTGAGGCCTTCATCCTTGCTGTTCTTTAGAGGTATCAATGCGTCCAGCCTTAATGGCTGTAATTTGTTTGTCACGAACCTGGCTACAAACATCTCGGCCAGGCCTTCCCAAGTCTTCACGCTTCCCTTTGGGAGCTTGTGGAACCAATCTGATGCAATCTCCCTGAAGGATGAGGGGAACACTTTGCAGAGCAACGGCTCGTTCCCGCTATATAATGCCATTAAGTTCAAGTATAATCCAACATGGAAGTTAGGGTCTGACTTACCATCGTATATTTGAAATCTTGGCATACTGAATCTCTTCGGTGCCTCAAACTTGTCTAATTCTACCGAGAATGGCGTCCTCGGCTTGTCGGGTGAGTTTACCTCGGCATCTCCGTTCTGTTGCCTCCTCTTGAGGTAGTTTCTCAAGTCCTCTTTGCTCCGTCCAGGAGCTCGGCTACCTGCTGACTTCAGTTTCTTCGGTATACTGCTCTCGGCCTCGTGGTGGGCCCTTTTCTATCTCTCCCCATGAGTTGTGTCAAAGCATAACGCCTGCCCTTGATCATGTCGATGTTTCTTGGGTTCTGTGTCCTTCGTGTGATATGTCTTTTAGGACTCTTCTCTCCTCGGCTCCTCTCGTCTGACTTCCCTGGAAAGCCGATGAGAGTGCTTTCCGCTCGTAGTGCACTGAGGGGCTTCAGGAATTGTTTTCTGCCCTTGCTTCTGGGCATTGGTTGCTGGCATTGGTGTGTCCTGCAGCGGATATGGCGGCTGCATGACGTTGTTTTGCATCATGAAGTTGACGACCGATTGTAGGTTTGCCAGTTTGTCTGCCATCTCTTTTACCTCTTCATCCCTCCGTAGGCACATGTCCCTCCATATCTGGAGGTTGTCTTCATTGTAGTATCTGCTCTGATCTGTCTTCTTTGAAGTGTCACCCTCCAGGCCGACGTCTTTCGCTCCGTGATGAGTTTCTATGTTGCGGTTGTCTCCTTCGATATCGAGGTCAATAGGTCTTTCGCTCCTAGCGGGAGTACTGTCTCCAATCTTTTCTTTCTATGCGTTACTGGCCATCTATTCATCTTTCTTTCCCACAGACGGCGCCAAATTGTGTGAGTATTTTTCGATCACACTGCCCGTATAGTAATTCAGCTGTAGAACACTAGCAGAATAGAGGGCACCCTGCTATTCTGCACAGAAAGAGAAGGCTCCAGCGGTGGTTCTTCCACCCGGGGCACTCCGACGATCAAGTCAGTATATCTCTCAAAGATAATCAATTATTTAACTCACAAGCTTGAGTATATAAAGCATACCTTAAACCCATTGGGGTGTCTCTCTTTTATACCCAATACAATCCTAGTCCCAATAGGAGTCTAGCCCTAATGGACTTAAGATTACTGCTAATCTGGGACTCTCAGTGGGATTAGGATAAACTCTCTAAGAGTCTTATCTTTACCCAAACTGAAGTCTTCTCCCAATCTAGGACTCTTCTTCCATATCCGCTTATCTCGGATTCCGGTATCCTCGCAGATAACCTCGGCCTAGCCGAGATAACCTCGGTATCATGACCAGGACACGTGGCACCTTGGCTGACACGTCGGCGTCACCTTGCCACGTGTTGGTGTTCAGAAAATATATCCCCACACCTATAATTATAATTTAGAAATGGATGTTTATAAGAAATTTGGTAATGTATCCGAGTAATAAAATTGGGGGTGTGACAGCTGAAGTTTAAGGTCTAACATAATACAAGACCTTCTAGGATTACTATGGAAATCAATTGACCATAGTTACATTGGTGATATGCAATGCTTAGGCCATCATGTTTGTCCCTAAGCTTTTTGCGGATTTTCTCAACAAAAAGGTTCGGTAAGCCATCGATAAATTTGGCCCTCCAATGTTCACTATTAGTGTCAGAACGTTGCATGACTTTCATAAGAAAAATATCCTTGTACCAACGAAAGTGAGTGAGAGATGGGCATCTCCAATTCTGTAAAAGTTCACGACCTCTATCAGTGTCAACAACTCCAAGTGTAAAATGGTGTAAAATAGCTTGAGATAGTGTATAAACAGCATCTTCTCTAGATTGGTTTAGATGGGTAAGAGGATTAACCTCAACCTTGACAGCATCAAGGATTTCAAAATGTTATGCTTTGGTGAGAACATTATCCCACCATCTTTTAGGATTCCCATAAAGCCATTGACTATAAAAGAGGTTATTTGCCAATCAGAATTATCATTTTGCTTACAAACACAAGCATACATAAACATTTGATTTATAGTTTCAAAGATATGATATTCATATTTACCATCTATGTTTCATTCATCGATAGTTTTACCATGGTAAGATTTCTAATAATGAAAAAAGTCTTCTTCATACAAAATATCCTGAGGGGTTGGTCTTTGATAATAATACTGACTAGGTCCTGGAAACGTAGTCCTACTAGTCCCTCCCGAATAATTAACTTTGTTAATTGAGTCTTTCATATAGTGAAGACTATGGTGAATTTGAAAATTTTGGGTAGGATCTAAATCAGTTTCAGATTCTGAAACCACTCCAGGTTGAGCAGATAAAATATTGATATTATTTTCAAATGAAGAGATATTAATATTCTTTGTTCTCTTAACAATATTATCTAGAAATTCATCATTCTTTTTAGTAAAATTTTAATTTAAAATTTATAAGTTCTAGAGGTGGTTTCATATTGTTTTATGGATGGGTTCTTCGGGTTTGTCCTTATCCTTGTAATTTTGGTCAAGATTCTGAATAGATTCTTCACTTCGAATTAATTGCTCAACTTCAGTTTGAAAACACATAGGAAAATGAAAAGTTTCCCTAAAAAAACTCCCCCTAATCCCCCTAATTTTCATTTTTGACAAACTGTTTTTTTTTTTTCTTTTTTTTCTTTTTTTTTTCTTTTTTTTTACTAAAAAGGGGGATTCGGGGGCCCCGGATTCGGGGGCCGAATCACCCCTGAAACACATATTAGTGTAATTATTCTACTTAAGAATTGTATTAACATGAGCCACAGTGACCAAATTGGTTGTCATAGTTATGTCATAATCAACACCAAAATAGGTCATAACCAATAACTTTTCACTATTAATAATTCTATTTTGCCCATAATAAAAAAATAAAAAATAAAATAAAAAGGTTACAACCAAACATTACTTGAGGTATAAGCAAAACCTCTTCGATCATAACCAAAATAACAACCATAATATGTCATAATTAAATTATTACCGACACCGTATTGAGTCCAAATAAAGTCATAACAAACACCACAAAAAAATAAATAAATAAATAAATAATAATCAGCAAGGAGCTTTTATTTATTATAATCAAATATTACAAAAATCATAAGTAGACGTATGATACATGTCTTTTTTAAGGTGTGTATTATATAATTTTTTTACTTAAAATTATTTTGAATTTATTTTGTATATATTTATTATTTTGTAAAGTTGTATTTAAATATATAATTTAAAATTTAAAATTGTATTTTTGACTTCAATTACTTTATTAAAAACAACCGTAACTATATTGAAAAATTTATCTATAAATCTCATCTTGATGAACGGTGATTTGTTTAGTTTCAAGAATTTTTTTATAAATCAATTAGTCCCATTGATTTTGGAAATGTAGATTTAATATATTATTTAGAAATTGGGTTTACAGTTATATTCTTATTTCTATTATGTTTCATTTGTTTATTTTATTTTTATTTTTTGTGATAAAAAGGTAAGATACATAACTTTATGATAATCAAATTTTGGATGAATTTTTATATGAAAATCTTTTTTATTTGGAATACCTTAAAATGTGAGATTCTTCAAACATTCCAAAATGAGTACAAAAATGACTTGAAATATAAAATTCTTCAAACATTCCAAAAGGATGTGAGATTCTTCAAACATTTCAAAAATAGTACAAAAACTCCTTAGTATGTTTTGGATAAATGTATAATTTGAAACTGTAACACTCCAATGTAACACTCAAACATAACACTCCAAAGTAATACTCTAAAAAAATTCTTGATATACTTTTTCTAAACGTAACATTACAATGTAACATATAAAAAAATTTCTTTCTGTACTGTTCCCAAACATAACCCTCAAAAAAAAAATGTGGGATTCTTCAAACTATTCCAAAATGAGTACAAAAATATCTTACTAAGCTTTGGATAAATGTATAGAGTTTTGATTGGGACCTCGAATTCTCTTTCCCCGAATGCCCCTAATCGACGAAACGACGTCGTTTCGTGTTTTTTTTTTTTTTTTTTTTTCCATTTCAAAAGAAGAGAAGCAGAAGGAGGAGGAAGAAGAGAAGAGAAGAAGAAGAGAAGGAGAGGGGGAGGGGGAGGGGGAGGGAAGGAAGAGGAGGGAGGGAAGGGGGCCAACAAACTCGGGGATGAGGCAGAGGCGGAGACCGGGAGTTGCGGCAGCTCTCTCTCGGCGACGAGGCTCTCTCTCTCTCTCTCTCTCTCAGGGCATTCGGGGCGAGGGGGATTCGGGAGGAAAATCTTTTTCCAAATGTATATATGATTTCAAACTGTGAATATTACGTTTTGAAAAAATATACTAAGGAGTTATTCAGTATTTTTCATGTGTTATATTGGAGTATTACGTTTGTAATTATATTGATTAGAATGTTACGTTTGGGAAAAGTACACTAATGAATTTTTTGTGTGTTATATTGGAATGTTACGTTCTTGATCGTAACATGAGATTTGTTCCAAAATGAGAGAAAATCCAAAATCTTTACAGTGCGGATTGCTCAAATGTGTAATTTCATATTTGGTGAAATTCACTTTTATTCCTAAAAAATTAGACTCAAATGTGTAAGTAACTATTCTTTTGTGTAATTTTCACTTTAATCGGATCTTTGGGTTCTTAAGAAGAAATGACAAACTAAACAATTTATAAGTTCACATTTTAGAATTTATTAGTGCTTTACCTATTTTGAAAATATATTTCAAAAATAAGTTAAAAATTATTTAAATATAAAATATAAATTTCGAAAACGCATAAGTTTGATAATAAAAAAACAAAAAAATAGTCAAAAAGTGAGATTGGACAAAAGCAGCGTCCGTGGTCGAATCATAATTAGGGAATTAAAGGAAAATTTGTTGGTTGCTCCAGGGGAATCACATGACGATACAATTTTTTATATTTTTTAATTACTAAATACAAATTCATGAATTCCACTCTTTCCATCAAACTTAACTCATAATCAATACCAAAATAGGTCCTAACCAATAACTTCATCAAATTATACTTTATGTTCCTTCATTAATAATAATTCTATTTTGCCCATAAAAATAAAAAAAGTTACAACAAAACATAAGCAAAATCTTTCCAATCATAACTAAAATAACAATTATAATAGATCATAATTAAATTATAACCAATACCGTATTGAGTCCAAATAAAGTCATAACAAATATCACAAATTTTTTTTTTTTTTTTTTTGAACAACAAAGAATTTTTTTTTTATCATTATCAAAGATTAAAAAAATCATAAGTGAACGTATGATACATTTCTTTTTTAAGGGGTGTATTTTATAAATTTTTTTTAATTAAAGTTATTTTGAATTTATTTTATATATACTTATTATTTTGTAAAGTCATATTTTAAATATATAATTTAAAATTGTATTTTCGACTTCAATTACTTTATCAAAAAAAGCTGTAATCATGTTTTGAAAATATATTTCAGAAATAAGTTAAAAATTATTTAAATATAAAATATAAATTTTGAAAAAGCATAAGCTTGATAATAAAAAAAGAAAAACAATAGTCAAAAAAAGAGAGATCGGACAAAAAGCGGGGTCGGTGGTCGAATCATACAGCTAGCGAGAGGAAAGGATTTTTAAATTGGTGAGAATACTGAGAAAGATGTAGAGATAAGAGGCGGAAGATATTCAAGATGGTCTGGTTTCCCTCTAATCCTTGATTGGATTGTCGGATATTGTTAGATTTGTTGAGGTTTATTATAGATTTTATTTTGATAATTTGAATTGTTCAATGTATAAAACTTGTCAAGTATTATATATTTGTAAAAATTACGTTGATATTGATAGTTACATGATCAAATCAGTTTTGTATTAAAAAAATAAGCAGTAAAAAAATAACTAATAAACATTTGATCCGATGAAATAGCTATCGATATCCGATCAACGTGATTTTTTACAAATATATAATACTCGATAAGCTCTACATATTGAACAATTCAAATTATCAAAACGAGACCAATGATGGACCTTCACGGATCCAACAATACCCTCCAATTTGATCCAAAATTGAAGGAAAAGCAGACCCATTCAAGATATTAGGCGTGATTATGAATCACAATTTCATGCTTCGTCTGTGTCAACAATGATATCCAAATTCAACTACTTCCTCCACTCATTAAGACAGAACATAAGAAGTGAAATTATTGCCAAGGGAGACTAGGCTACGCTATGCCCCTTCACATGTAAAAGGATTAGTTATTGGAGTGTGGTGCTTCTTAGGGCCCTCTGAGTCGGAGCAAGTAGGAAATTAAAGGAAAAATTATTGATTATTTCAAGCGTCACCTGGTGATATTTCTCACCAATTATTTTTTATCATACCTTTCATATTATTTAATGAAAAATGATTTTTTCCCCGAAATCCCCCCCCCCCCCCCCGAACAGTCCGAAAGAGAAAAAGAGAAGAGAAAGAGAGAAAAAGAAGAGGAAATGGAGAGAGAGAGGGTCCCTCCTTCGCCTCCGCTGTCGCCGATCGATGACAGATCGACCGGTCGATCGTTGCAGCAGCTCCGATCGTCACAGCCCCGCCGCAGCTCGTCGCAGCCCCGCCGCCGACCGTCGTCGCCGCCGGCCCCACCTCCGCCTCCAGCCCGATTTTATTGGCCCCCTCCCCTCCAGTTCTTCTTCTTCTTCTTCTTCTTCTTCTTCCTTCTTCCTCTGATTTTCTTCTTCTGAAAAAATAAAAAATAAAAAATAAAAAAAATAAATTCAAAAACGATGTCGTTTTTTGAATTCGGGAGATTCGAGAGGGTCAAATTCAAGCTACCAATCACTACTTTTATTGAATCGTTCGACACAAATTTATAAGACTCACTCACCCCATCAAACTTAAAAGGGCAATACACAATAACTTCTCCAATTAAAGAGGTGTGGGCCCACATGAAGATGTGGCAATACACAAGCACAATAGCTGGATTCACACTGACCAAAACAAACAAAATAAACAAATAAATAAATAATAAAAAATAAAAAATAAAACTACTAAAAAAATGTCAAAGTCGTAGTCAAATCAACTAATTATTATTTAAATTTAAAATTAGATTTATTTTTTTAATTTAATAATGTGACAATTAATTAAAATATTTAAAATAATACTCTTTCTTCTATTTTTTATAATCATCAACTAATTATCTCACTTACACATTATTAAATTTAAAAAATAAATTTAAAAAATAAACTTGTGTATCATTTTCTCTATTATTATTTTTAAAATAAATTAAATTAAGACATCATTAACTATTAATGAATAAGTATAGTAGGTTGGCTTAGACCAGACTGTATTTTTTAGGCCTCTGCTGCCCATTATGATTTAATCTCAATGATTCAAGTCATTCATTTAGTAGACAACGTGTAAATCATTCATTACAAAAATCAGGTTGATTCGATAACTATAGCCATGGTAATTTATTATATTTGTTTCCTAAAAAATGAATTGTCTAGTTTTCAAATAATATTTATTGTTTTTTTTTCAAATAAATACCATAAAATAATATAGTTATAGTTATCGGATCGACTTAATTTTTTTCATTGATGAAAAACACGTTGTGGTTTAAAAAATGAATGATTCGATCTATCGAGATGGGACCCCTAATGGGCCCCTTGGACCTGAACAACACGATCTAACCTACAAAATAGATTGAAGACAAGCTAATCCCTAATACATATAATTTACTTATTCTCAATAGAACAAGGATAGATCCAATCTAATATTTACAAACATGAATTTCATGTATCTAACAATTAAATCAATTAAACGCAATCAATTTTAACGTGAAAAAAATCACTATTAAAACATTTCCAATGATGATTGAAAAAAAATCACAAGCGCAAAGGTCAAGTTCCAATTCACTTTGAAGAATAAGATACAATACGAATCAAAACCTCTCATAATACCTAGCAAATTCACACCCTATTGCTTTGGATCCTTTGTGTTGTTTCTTTTACCATTTTTATCATTGGAATTGGAGCACCCATGTTGAATCCTCGACTCAATTCATCTCTTGAATCTTTTAGACTATTTTTTTTTTTAGCTATTTTAATCATAAAAAAAAAAAATTAAAAAGTCAATAAGACAAAATATCACATTCAAACTATAATCGTTTTAATTTTTTCTCTCACAAAGTCAAAAAAATTAAAAAGTTCATCCCAAACGAGGCTTTTTAGCCCCATGCTAAAATAGCCAAAAAGTCAAAAAATTAAAAAATCAAAAAACCAACCCACATCTCAAACGAAGGTTATATTTGGTTGGAAAATTTGATAAAAGAAATAGAAAAAGAAAGTAAAATAGAAAGAAAATGAGAAAAAATTGATAGGATTCGAATTTCAAGCTATGTTTAGTTGAATTGAGAATTAAAGAAAGAAAATAGCTAAGTAAACTCAAAAGATAAAAAGTAAAATTGCATTTCCCTCTCATTTTTTTTTTCATGTGTTTTCCATTATAACCAAATAAAAATTGGAATTGCATTTCCTTTTCACTTTCCATTAGACTATTTGGTTAGAAGATTTGATGTGGGGAAATGAAAAAAAAAAAAAAAAAAAAAAAAAAAAAAAAAAGGAGAAAAAATTGATAGAATTTGAATTACAAGTTATGTTTGGTGAAGTTAAAAAACAAAGAAAGAAAATAACCTAATTAAACACAAAAAATAAAAAGTAAGATTATTTTCTTCTCACTTTCTTTTCCGTGGAAGGTGCTGTGATCATCAAAAGGGACCGTTTTGTTTATTTTCAAAAAAAAGGTGAATTACATTGACTCCTCTTAAGTTTATATTTATTTCAGTTCTCTCTCACTTTTTAGGAATTATCTTTTCCTTTCTGTGGTTTAAAGTTTCATTACAGATTACTTCTTTTAGCAATTTAATTTTTTTAAATACTAATTTTGCCCTCACTGAATAAATTACATTGATACCCCTCATATTTTAGAAATTGCAATCCCCTCCCCAAGATGTAAAGTAGCATTATCAATTGTCCCCTCGGTTAGTATTAGTTGAATAAAAAAATTAATTGAAAAAAAAATTTGTTAGTCAAAATTTTAAATTTCTGTTTAAAAACCAACATAAGATAAAAATTACACTGACACCCCCTGAGATTTATGTTTATTACACTTGAAAGATAAAAATTATATAGAAATGATAATTGTTTTTTATTTTTATTTCTTAACCAAATTAATTTTTAATTTTTTAAAAAAATTTCTAAAAATCAAACCATACATAGCCTAAAAATCTTTTGATAAGTTATTTCTTACGTTAGTAACTTATTTAATTATCTGTTACTTTTATGACATTTTTACCATCTGAGGCCTGTTTAGCAACCATTTTATTTTCAGTTTTTAATTTATATTTACAAAAATTTTAAAAACTGTCATAAAAACTTGTTTGATAATTTTTTTGGTTTATAAATGGTTGTCTCAATTTGTAAATTTGAGGAAAAAACGTAAATTCAAAAAATAAGTTTACGTTGGTTTTTAATCAGAAATTTAAAAATTTGACTAACAAAATTTTTTTTCAATTAATTTTTTTTCAATGAATTTTTTTTTTCAACTAATACTAACTGAGGAGGCAATTGGTAATGCTACTTTAAACCTTGGGAGGGGATTGTAATGTATAAAATGTGAGGGGTGTCAATGTAATTTACCCAGTGAGGGCAAAATTGGTATTTAAAAAAATTAAATTGCTAGAGAGAACAATCTGTAATGAAACTTTAAACCTCAGAAAAGGGAATGTAATTTCCAAAAAATAAAAAGGGAACTATAATAAATATAAATCTCAGGGGTCAATATAATTTACCCAAAAAAAAAAAAAAAAACCCAAACAAACAAATGAAACAAACGGCTTTTGAGCCACCGTTTCACTGTAGTGTAATTTTTAGGCTTAGGTTGATTTTAGGAAAAAAAATTGTCTCAAAATCAATTTTTGTTATTTATTTATTTTTTTTTAGGATAAATTGCACCGATAATTTTTATATTTTGTCTTTATGTTTTTGGTTTATATAATTTTAACTAACTCTATTTGATATAATTTTGACTTTGTCTTAATTTGATTTAATTCATTATAATTGTTAATTTCTTTTAATAAAAAATACACATATAAACAATATGTGTCATGTTTAAAGAGCAAATTTATAAACTTCATCAATTTACTGGGTCCTCATTTGGTAAACATTTTGGAGTTAAAAAAACACAAAAATATAAAATAGGCTATATAAGCCAATAAGATAAAATGTCACATCCAAACCATAATCATTACATTTTTTCTCTCACAAAAGTCAAAAAAAACCCAAAAATAAAAACCAAATGAGGCTAAAAATGTTCTAATACAAAAAAATTGGCTACCGTAGCCAATGAAAAATGAAGCTTGAGTTAACATCAACCAACTCATTTGGCATGTTGGTTTTAGGGTTAAAAAAGCTAAAATAGTCATAAAATGACAAAATATACTAAAAAGTCAATAAGACGAGATGTCATATCTAAATTATAATCATTTTATTTTTTTTCTTTCACAAAAGTCAAAAAAATCAAAAAGTCTAACCTAAACGAGACTTTTTAGCTCAGGCTAAAATAGGCAAAAAATCAAAAAGGCAACCTACTTCCCAAACGAATAATTATTTTTCATCAAAAATCTAACGTCATTATCAATTGGAACAATTGACATAAAAAAGTAAAATTAAAGATCAAAATTTACCCTAAATTTACCCTAATTTTAGTTTTTTGTGTCAATTAGTCTAATTGATAATGACGTTCAGCTTAGTTTTTATTAAATTTTTTTAATATTTTAAGCAAATTTTTTAATTTTTAGATACACTTAACATAAATACACTTAAAAGTACAACATTTATGAAAAAAAACTTTAAAAAATACACTAAATATCAAAAATACAAAAAAAAAAAAATTTATGAAAATTCAGTACATTTTTCGTATTCTTGTGTATTTATTGATTTTTAAAATATTTTTTTATAAATATTTTACTTTTTAAATACATCTAACTAAAGTACATCTAAAAAAATACAAAAAAAAAAAAATGCTTAATATTTTTAAAATATTCACTATAAATTAAAAAAAATAAGAAAGACTAAAAATTCAATTTGAAAATTAAATTCAAATAATTGAAATCAAACATATTGGTTTAGATTTTTGATGAAAAATAATTACTAAGTTAGTTAATGTTAACTCAGCAAATTGATAAAGTTTATAAATTTGCTCTTAAAATGTGACACATGTCGCTTATATTGAAATCAAACACATTGGTTTAGATTTTTTATGAAAAATAATTACTAAGTTAGTTGATGTTAACTTAATAAATTGATAAAGTTTATAAATTTGCTATTAAAAGTGGCACATGTTGCTTGTATCCGCATTTTTTGTAAAAAAATATTTGACAATTATAATGAATTGAATCAAGTTGGGACAAAGTCAAAAATATATAGTCAGATCGAATCAATTAAAATTACATGAACCAAATACACAAAGACAAAATATAAGAACTATTGGTGCAATTTACCCTAAAAAAATTTCGGCAAATTATACCGATGGTCTCTATATTTAACTCCCGTGTCATTTTTGTCCTTACACTTTCAATTAACTTAACTTTAACTCTTAATTTTAGATTTTATTTCAATTTGGTCCAATTGACAATATGGTTAGTGTTTTTTAAAAAAATTATCACTAAATTGATTGAGATTAATTAATTAAGTTGAGTAAGTTTATAAATTTACCTTTAAAAAATATAACACATGACACCTATTTACATATTTTTTATAAAAAAAAATACTAAGAATTGTAATCAATTAGACCAAATTGAAATAAAATCATAAATTCAATGTCAAAATCGAATCAATTGAAATTATAATGACTAAAACGATATAAAAACCGAAGTATAAGAACTATCGTCATAATTTGTCCAAAAAATTGATTTTGAGACATAAAAATAAGTTTTTTTTTTTTTTTTACTAATTTTTTCCTAAAGTCAACCTAAACCTAGAAGTTACACTATAGTAACACGGTGGCTCAAAAGGGGTTTGTTCTAATTTTTTTTTTTTTTAAAACAAAACAGTTCATTTGGCTGTGACAGCACCCACACCGCTCTCAACAAAGAGTGAAATTACATTTCATTTCTCTTTTTATTTTTCTAATCAAATCTTCCAATCAAACAGAGTCAAAAAGATTGGAGGTATAAAACTTCATAATCCACTGAACAAAGGAATAATTGAAGGTTGAAAACGAACTCTCCTTGATCTAGTCCATCTTAATCAATTATCAATAATCAAGAATTACAAGCAAAACTCTGTACGGTTTGTATGCTCTATTTATTTAATTTAATTTTTTTTTCACACTTTTAGAGTGAAAAAGATGAGAGAGTTAAATCAGATTTGAATTGTTTTTCACACATGTAATAGAATTTGGCTGCCTTAGACTGCCCGAACAAATCGCAAAAATGTTTCTAAATTTACCAATACAAGATAGAAAATAGCAGGATTTGGTGCAGATTGGGCTGAATTGTAAACAGAAGAAATTGGAATTGCTGAAAAAATAAGGACAATGGAAACTAAAAAGGAATTATTGGAGACTCAAATCATGCGAAAAGAATACTATATATTTTTTGTTATTGATTTACCACTTGTAATTTCATACATGTAAACTCTTATTTTGGTTGGACTCTCAAAATTTACGACAAAATATGGTGTGTCAATTGAGCAGGTTACACCATGACTCCATGAATGATCGAAGAACAAATCCAAAGACAGGAAAATCTGAAGCACAAACCTGCATCAGCTCCTTCAGGACATCCAGTTTGGCAGAAGGATAACTCTCCCTTCTTTCCAAACAATAATTCTCCTTGATTTCTAAGCAGGACAGCAAATGCAACAGCGTTCTTAGAAAGGCTGAAAATCCCATCACAATTGATTTTGCTAGTCCCTTCAGCAAGAGGTGACCAATGGTTGATACCTCACTGCCTGGGACTGACCATCGATTTCAGAACCGGGCAGTCCTTCCATGGCCTGCTCATGCTCAGATAAAGCTTCTTTAGTCATTAATATCTGAAAATGTAAACATTGTTATGTTGTGTTATTTATCAAATCTCAGCATTTTCAGAAGGCGGCACTAGAATAACACAAAGGTTATTATTGCAAGTAATCAATAAAATTGAGTAAAACAAAAACATATCAAAGAAAAAGGGAGTTTACTAATGTTCTTGTCCCGGCCATTGCCAGCAGCAAGTCACCCTTCTGCTATTATCCTTCCTCTTTATTTTCTTTTCTTCATTCTTCATCTGTAAACCCTGCATATCAGATCGGAATAAATGTTGAAATAAAATTGCAGATTTTGAGAGCATTCCCTAGATTACCAACAACTCACATCAACTACAATCACTATTTATGCTTATTTGCTATCAGTGATATGATTTTTATCTACTAATCATATTTATCAAATGGAAAGATAAAACCACCTGTTGTTTCTTCAGAGTCCCCAAATAAAATCTTGTCTGTCTTAGACGACGAACCATCTTGGTGGTAGTCTTGATGGCTATCATAACCATGATGGCATAGAAAGTACGAGCCTGTTCTTACATGATATTCGGATAAATCTCCAACATTCATGACATTGTGATGAGAAGGATGGGCATTGTGGTGTTGAATACCTCTCTCTTCACACACATCATACACAATCTGGACTCCAACTTCCTCTACCTGATAAAGCTCATCAAAACTCGCAGAGAGATTCATTTTATCGCCACCTTCCATCAAAAGATGCCCAATTTCCCAACAGCTAAACCATATCATACTGTTGTCATCGGGAATGCCTCTGAACATTGGGCTGTAGGTCCACTTCAGACCTTTGGTCTTATTGCTGATTTTAATATAATCAAATTGATGGCTTGCAAGGCTTATATCATTGGCAAATGCATAGACAATATATACGTTCAAGGCTACAATCTTGAGATTAGGGACTAAAGGCACATTAAATGATATCGAGGACCCCTTTCTCTTATTGCTACACCAGCCTGGCACCTCATTCCCAGGAACAAATATGCTATATATACCACATTCATACAGTCCCTGTGCCATGGTATTCAAAATATCATTAATGATCAATTATGCAAACAACTATATATACACATATACATGCATAAACACACACACACACACTCACACAGAGCACCTGAAGTGGACCCTTCTTTCTTGTGGATGTCATGTTGTTCAGCAATTCCACCTCAAGGCTTCCCATGGATTCCAAATCAACTAGGCCCAATTTGTTAATCATTTCTGCACCAGAATTTCCAATAGGCTCTAACTTGAACATCCCCTGAACCTCAACTAGTTTTTCGCAATCACTTGAATCCAAAATCAGAGATCTCAACAAGTTAGGAAGATTTGTTACCATTCCCAGTGAGCTACATCCATCTATATTCAACATTTCTAAACTCACTGGAAGTTCTGGTAGTGATTGGAGTCTTGTGCAACGAGATAACCTAAGTGATTGGAGCACATTAAGACCTTTGACGCTCTCCGGTAGGCTAGAAATTGGATTCTCACTAAGATTCAAATCTTGCAACACAGATAAGCTACCAAGACTTTTCATAAGATCATCATTTGACAGATTGCAATTTGAAAGGCTTAAGCTTACTAATGAGCCTGGTAAAGAAGCTAATGGAAAATAGATGGATTCTGTACTTTTTCTTGGTTTCAATACCCAAGACCAGAAGAGCGAACTCCATGATTTATCCTCACTAGTGGTAGTCGCTATTCTATTTATGGCAGTTCCATCTGCGTGGAGCACTGTTAAATATTTCATCTTTCCCAACTCAGGCAACTGATCAAGCTTTGAGCAACCAGAGAGAATGAGTTTTTCAAGGGATGTAAGATGACCAATTTTGCTCGGAAGCTTCTCAAGATTTTTGCAATCTTTTAGATTCAAGAAAACAAGCCTCCCTAATTTCCCTATTGATTCATGAACCTCTACCAAGTTTATGCAATCCTTAAGGATCAAATTCTCAAGATTAGGGAGTCCGTTGAAGTTAGGGGTATTGGTGAGGCCATAGGAATGACTGAGATTGAGGAATTTCAATAATCCCAGCAACTGTAATAAAAATACAAAAACAGTTTACAGAATTCATATGTTGGTCCTGAAAATAAAAGATTAGTAGAAGAAAAAAATATAAAAATAAATAAATAATAATTAATCATACCTTGGTCCCCTTCCAAACTTGTTCCAACCTACTATTGCGCAAGTCAAGAGCAATTAGGCTCTCTATAGAAAAATCACTCGGTATGGATTTTAGAGGAAATCCATGCCAACACAACCATCTTAATCTTTTAGGGAAGTCCTTGTACCCTCTCGTGGTTTCTACATAATTGAGCTGCAGCAATCTAAGTTTGTGCATCCTTGCAAATGCATCAGTTTCCAGCTCAACCTGATTTGAATTTCTTACACCAATGTTTATTGGGTGCCAGGAGAATAAACCAAAACAATGTCGTTTCAGTGAGTTGCCTTGGTCTGCAAGCAATGATTTGTTACTAAGTTCTTCAAAGCGGGGTCGTTTTGCATTATTAACACCAAAGCTTGTCATGGAACAATTATCTTCCCCTAACACATGCATGTCAAGGAAAAGACCTTCAATTGAATCTGTTCCCTGATAAGATAAAACATCTTGAATAAGAAAAGAACATCCATGAACCCAAAAAAAATTAAATAGGTAAAAGAGTAGTATGTTTCTCACAGTTTTATCTCTCAAAACGTTAAAGGAATCATTGTTGTGCCATAATCTGCTGCGTTTACCCGGCTCCTTGGGTGATTCTTGGCGAACAATTTCTCTTCCCATGTCTCGAAGCAATTGGTGCATCATCAATTTGTTTTGTTCATTAATCGTTAAGAGACATCTGTCAATGAGATTTTGAATCCCAACTGTTGGGTAGAAACCACATTCATCTAGGATTCTAATAGTGAAATCTTTGCCCTTTCCAATAAAGAAACAAGAAATATGAAGGAATAGATTTTGGTCATGGTCATCTTGTAAAGAATCATAGCTTATTTTCAGCTTTTTTAGAATTTGAGAATCAGGAATAGCCACCAATTTTTTTATTGCGTTTTCCCATATATTCAAGCTTTTCCCAGATAGAGAAGAACCCAAAACTTGAAGAGCTAAAGGAAGGCCTCCACAGTGTTGTACTACCCTTTTTGAATGCTCAACATAACAATCAATGGGATGGTCTTGTCCAAAGGCATGCCAACTAAAAAGCTCTAATGATTCATCATCATCAAATCTCTCCACCTTATGCATCATATAAACTTCATTAGCCTTTAACAGTTGCTTGTGCCTGGTGGTTAAGATAATTTTACTTCCTGGATGAAACCAATTGCGCATTCCAATTATTGCATCAAACTGGTCCCGCTGATCCACATCATCAAGAACTACAAGAACTCTTTTGCAACCAATGGCATCTTTAATCTTAATGATTCCTTCATCAACACTGCTTATTTTTTCCTTTTTCCTTTTTAAAATGTCCGAAAGAAGTTGCCTTTGTAAACGAATTAAACCATTGGATCGTTCTGAAATTTCTCTAACTTTTGCAAGAAAGCTGCCAGCTTCAAATCTTTCAAAATTCAAATTATAAACAAATTTGGCAATGGTTGTCTTCCCTATTCCACCCATTCCATAAATCACTGCTATGCCAACATCAGTTGATTCATCCTGTAACCACGAACTAATGTTTTTGACTCGAGATCCTATTCCAATTAAGTAGGGAGCAACATTTAAGACTGTGCGGTTCAACTTATCCCCAATCACTTTGACAATTTTTTGGATAAATTTTGCCTCATGCCTACAAGTTGCAGATAAGTGGAAAGTAAAGCATGATAAGCATGCCATGACTTAGAATAATACTAAACTACTTGCATAAGTAATGGAAAATACCAAATAGTTTGTCCAAAGTTTGATAAGAAAATGCGATTACACAAAATGTGTGGTTGTGCAAGATAATTTTGAATTAAAGAACAAGACAATTTTGAATTAAAGAATAGGCTAGCCAAGCAAGGAACGTTATAGAAAAAGCATAATAGGATTTCTCTACTCACTTAATTGTTGTGCTATTTTGGGGAAGACTTCAACAATCAGGAGGGAGGGAGAGAGAGAGGGAGAGATAGAGAAGAAGAAAAAGAAGACTCCACTACAAATTAAATACACAACTGCCCACCAAAATAAAATGATATGCAATATTTATGCAAAAGGGCTATTCCCAAAAACTTTTACCACCATGGCAACTATCATCACAATAATCAACTTCTACCAGCACATGTTTTGTATAAAGTATATTAACATATATGTTGTTCACTTATATATGTTTGACAGTACCTCAGCCCCACTTTTTTGGTAGAGAGACTGATTCCGGTAACTCAAATCCACACAACCACAAACAAATCGGAGGTGGGATTGCACTCGCCACAGCACTAGGTGGCGAACTCTTATTAAAACTAAATAATGAATATTACAGTTTTTAATAACTCAAAAACAGTTTCATAATGCATTACCAAACGAAGTCTAAGTAATAAAGATATGAGGAAATTACCCATCAGCTTGATTCTGTAAGACCATCCCTGCTAGATCAGCAACTTCTCTAAGTGCCGCCCTCCACCTTTCCACCTTTTTCCTCAGATACTCCTTCTTCCTATCATTAGTTTCCCCCATGAATCGCTCTTCGTGTCTACCAAATGCTTCTGCAAAACTCCCCATTTGTTTCCTAACTTGGGAAGGATCCACATCATAGAAGACGGGTAAAATTACATGTCCTGATGTCCTCTTGTGTTCAAGGATCATCACAAGTTCATCAAGGCACCATCTGGAAGAAGCATAGTCTTTGGAAAACACAATTATTGAACTCCTTGATTCTCTTATTGCATTGTCTAGTTCTGATTTAACATTTTCACCTCTCTCAATACCATCATTATCTCTAAATGTGCGAAAACCCGAACCTAATAATGCTGTGTAGAGGTGGTCAGTGAAGGCCTTGCGGGTGTCTTCGCCTCTGAAGCTCAAGAACACATGATAAGTGCATCGAGGCGGCGTGGAAGAGGAGGCCATTTGACTTTGGGCAAACCCTTATATGATATAACTGACGGAATGCTACATACAATTTCTCAAAGAAGTAACTCTCTGAACCGCAAAATTAACCATGAAAACTACCAACCCAACTCAAAATGAACACAAGAACAAACAAATATCAACTAGAGCATCTCCAATCCTTCATTTTATTTTTTTTAATTATTTATCAAATTTGAGTAAAAAAACTGGTTGAAAGCTTAATTTACAAGTATGGGATGCTCCAATAGCTTTCCATCAAATTTAACTAAAAGCTTGATTTGGTGAAAAAATTGAATGCTCCAATCCTCACTTACTTAAAAACTTCATCAAGCTTATCCCAAAAGCTTCTTTCATCAAATTTGGTGTGGTTTTGGCTTGATTTGATGAAAAAATTGGTAAAAATTTAGTAAATGATGAATAATGACAGAAGGAAAGATGAGTTGTTTGTAATCGAAAGGTTACCTGCTTTTGCTGTTGGAAGGTCCCTAAGATTTGGATTGAGCGCTTTTTGGTGTTAGAGATCAAACAACGAGAGAATGAAGACATTCCAAGCACCATAAGAGTGAAGAGTAAAATTTGTCTGGCGCAGCAAATTGGTAAAGGAATAAGTCAACCTAGTGGACTGACTAATGTTAATGTTCGACTTTTGTCAAATTTATATTTAATAAAAATAATTGGTAGTTTGAATTTAAGTTTGTTGAAAATTTGAAGTCGTGCTTTCTAGTCGATTGTTTGGATGATTATTCACGTGATCGCTACGACACTTATCCATTACGGTTGTCGCTCTTGTCGACTTTAGCCATTACCTTCATTTTTGGATGATTGGCCGGATAATCAACAAGCTAAAATTCAGACAAATTGAACAAGTCAAAATTTAGAAAATATAGCACTCCATATTTAATCATCGAAATTATTTAATTTGCAAGGCTATTTATGTGTATTATTCATTAAAAAAAATTAGATTAATTTAATAATTATAATATTTTTATTTTATCATATTTGTCTCGTAAAATTGGATAACAAATACGTTTTAAAATATATCGTATATTTTTTTGGAGACAAATATAATAAAATAAAAAGACTATTGTTATTAGATTGACTTAATTATTTTTTTTGATAAATTGCATTGACACTCCCTGAGGTTTCTGTTTAATACAGATCCTCCTTCACATTTAAAAAATTACACTTACCCTCTATCAGATTAAAATGACATATTTGTCTCTTATCCTTTATACATATAAAATAAAATAAAATAAAATATAAAAGATAAACTACCAATAAGTCTTAGTAGTTAAACTTAATTCTTATCAAGTTCTATTGAAAATAAGTCTTAGTAAAATCGTCGTTAAAAATAATTTTTTTATGACGATTTTTTTACACATGTCGCTAAAAATTGACAATTAGTAACTTTTTGTTGTCATGATTTTTATAAATTGTCACTACAATTAGTAACGTTTTTCTGTGATGAATTTTTCAAATTGTCGCTAAAAGTTGCGAATTAATGATACTTTTTTTGTGACGATTTTTTTAAATTATCGCTAAAACTTATAATTAGTGACATTTTTTGTAACAAAAATTTCATGTTGTCTCTAAAAATTAATAATTAGTAACATTTTTTAATAATGTTTAATGAAAAATGTCATTAATTATCATACGACCTATTAGACAATAAGTCTACTTATTAAGACCTACACGTAAGTCCCCTATAAAAAAAATAATACAGATATTTTGTTCATTTCATTTCAAGAGAAATAACATAATCTTCTTTGATTTAACTCAACAAAAAATTGAGTTTTTTTATTTTTTGTGTTCTTTTTATTTTTACTGAATTTTTTTAATATATTATGCAATTTTTTTTATTTTTTAGATACACTTAATCTAGATATACTTAAGAAGTATAATATTTTGTGACTTTTTTTTTTTTTAAAATTCACCAAATACAAACAAAAAAAATATAAAATATAAAAATTCAATACATTATCTTATTTTGTTGTATTCAATGATTATTTTTAAAGTTTTTTGTACAACTTTTATACTTTTTAAATATATCTAGATTAAATTGATCCAATTTAGATTTTTAGGTTATGAAGTTTACCAAATACTATTATTCCTATGAGTCGATCTATTGAGTTTGCTTCTAAGTTTCTTGATGAAATCTTAGACAAAACTCAGTTACAAAGATTTTGAGGATCCCTTAATTGCATAGCTGAATTACAAATGTCATCAAATAGTCAAATAGCCATACATCAACTAGTAAGACTGTTGAAAAAGCACTTATTAACCTCCCAATTGATAGGAATAAATTGAGTTTAGTCACCCAAGATACCCATACAGTTGATGCAATTGAACAAATATTTAACAAATTAATTACCGCCTCAAAACTAGCAACAACTTTCCAACTACTACCCAATAAGTATTTAATTTATATAATAGTAGTAGTAAAAAAAGAGAAAAAAGAAAAATTTTTTTTTTGTTCTGACAGAAAAAAAAATATAGATGACAGTGTGAATTGTTGAATCTTGAATATATACAATCATAAATATATATAAAAATAATATGATTAAAAAAACCAGAAAAAAAAGTTATGCAAATGTATTATGAACTTTCCAAAGACAAAAGTACAACAGTCATAACTCAACAACCTCCTTTAATTACTAATCACGAATCAGATACTTCCACTGATAATGAAATTAGCTACCTAGAACAACAATTCCAATCAAATAATCTTAATAGAATAGTACATCCCAAAATTAATCCCACCACTCTTACCAAAAATTGGTACACTAAACTCACACTACCTAATCTTCAATTTGAAGAGACCAATATTAATAAGCAGTTTTCTGTTTTTGCTAAAAAATTATATGAATGGAATATTGATGGTCTTAGTGAAAATCAAATCCTCCAAAAGTTAAATCACATGTCTATGGTAGCTAATAGCTATCTCAGTAATTATCCTAACTATACTCAGCTTGAGATAATCTCTCTTTATACCTCTGGTTTTACTAGCATGCTTAAGTCATGGTGGGGACAAATATCTCACTAATGATATGCGTGAAACCATTCAACATGCAGTACAAATTGATGAAAATGAATTTTCTATCTTCGATGAAGAAATAGGCATGAGTAAACCTGATGGAATTAATACTTTAATATTTACAATAATTAAACATTTCATAGGAACACCTACTAATGTTCATTTATGAATTCATGATCAACTTACAGTTGAGTGACTGAAGCAATTGGCAAAGATGATCGAAGTTTACAAAGATTTTCTTTTTTTTAATTACAGATGTCAAGTCAAAAGCCTTCCTCTAAACCACTTGCTATTATTTCAACCAGTCAACTCATTGTTGCACCCCCAATTAATCTAGTCAACAGATACCAAATTCTTGATACTATCCCTGAACCTAATTACACCTCTGCTCTTGCCATTGACCCCTTTTCTTCCTAGTCAATTACGTCAATATCTCCTAATTATCCATATCGGTCAACATCAAGAACAAATTATGTTTTTAAACCTCAATCACCCAAACTTTTTTTACAAAGAACTAGTCTACAAAAGCAGTCATAATGTCATTAACTTAGTCAAAACCTATTTCCCTCATAATTGACATTTCATTCCATCTCATCCAGACAAGTCAATTACCTTCTACAAAGATATCCTTTTTCATCATAAGTCCATAGTCATTAAACCCATTTATGACAGAATCAATACCAGTAAACTCATTTACCATTCTTTGAATATACACAACATTGTATCCCTTAATGAATGGGGTCTCCCTTTCTTGTTACGAGATCTTTCTAATCATACGATACCATGTAGTTATTTTGATTATATGGATGCATGGTTCAAAGTCCTCTTGCATCAAAATGAAACATACAGTCACTCTTGATTTTTCTCTTTGATCATCAATTCGAGTCAGAATTTCCTTCTTGGTTTCTAAGATAATGGTCTCAACATGATGCCATCTCAAAGATCATCCATTCAAACCTCATGGATCAAATCACTCATTTCTCCATACATGATAAGTCTTGAAGAATTCAGCTGTTTTAGGATTAGTGTATAAATCTTAGAATCATGAGTCGATTATTTAGATGTAATTTTTCAGTCAACTCTAGATCTACATCATTAACTCCCATACCTGATACAGTAGTAAATGAAGAAGAATATGAATTTCAAGATGTAAAAATAGATTTCAGATGGAACATACCAAAAGTACCATTCAAAGAAATTTATAAACTAGATATAATGGTGGAAATAAAAATGAAAAATTATATTCATATATAAAAATTTATGAATATATATATATCATAAAAATATTGTGATAGTGATATTGTTGTAAATATAAATAATGTTTATGGATATTTTGTTTTAAAGTGAAAAGTCACTATTAAGCTATATCATTATGTTTGAAAATTTTATATAAAATTTATATTTGTATATCATCACTCAATAAGAATATGTTCATGAAGAATTTAATGATGAAAAGTTGTATAATGTGATCATGATGATAGGAAGAAGAAATGATAGAAAAAATGGCAAGATGATCATTTAGAAAATTTTAGGACATGACATCAACAGGGGCAATTTGTAATTAGATTATAAACGTTGGGGAGAGGAATGTAATTTTTTAAATGTGAGGGGCGATATGTATTAAACAGAAACTTCAGAGGGTGTCAATGTAATTTACCCTTCTTTTTTTTATGAACGATATATACGAAAAGCTCTACCAAATAAATGATTTGAAAACAGAACTCGTGGTCGGTCTCGCAAATCCTTCAAATTCAGATATTTGAACTTGAGAGAAGTCCAATCCAATGTTAATTTGGAGGATCCAGATTTGCTAAATTGAAAATCTTAGCTTTACTGTAAAATTGACTTATTATTATGAGGCTAATTTGGATTTACATCACTGATCTAAATTATTGATCTTATACGATCAATTAAAAAAATTATTCATACAAAAAATTAGTTGATCCAATTTTGATTGTCATATTATTTATGCCGCATGCATGTTTTTAAGAATAGATGCTCTATTTTTATAATATATATGTGATTTGATCATATAATTACTTATATCTGATCAATCTAAATTTTTGCATGCATATTCTTCTCAGGTTGTCATATAAGATGAATAGTTCAGATCCCACAATGCATGCAACTTCACTAGTGAAGGTGAGATTTTCAATTTTAGGCAATCTGAACTCCTATTGCTCATGTTAAATAAAATGAAATTTTAATAAATATTTTTTAAATATCATGTGATATTATTTACATGTTATTTCCATAAAAAATCACATTCACATTAATTAAGTATATTATTAGTTATCACCTAATTATTTAATAAGGTGAGTCATTATATCATACTCGTAAAATTCTTTCCTACATAATTAGTTTAGAATACCACATAGACATTTTCACATAATGCTTTAGAACTACTGAATAATATTTCCTTCCTTTACAATCTAATGAGTTGATCTAATTGTTTAATACTACAAAAGGTAACATCATTAATTTCAATTTATCAGCAATGCGTGCAACATCGCTAGCGAACGTTTTAATTTAAAATAAAAAAATCTACAAAAGGCAACATCATTATCATTATGTATAAAGTTTAATTTAAAAATCAATAAAATAAAGTAACTAAATATAATGGCCCTAGTGTTATTGTTATTGAAGTAGAAGACCTTAGAACTTTAGTATCGCTGAAATAGTTGTACATCTAAATAGTTTGAAATTCGAGTTTATGAAACAACATACTAACCAAAATTTTTAGAAGTTGAACTAGCTCAAAAAGCATATTAACCTTTTACCTATCTATAATTCTTCCCCATTTCCTCTTTGTTATCAGCAAGTTGTTAGATTAGCTCTTAAGAGTTAAAATTCCTAATCTCTCCCTTGCAAGCACATAAGTGCGGCCTCCATTGAGAATATCCACATTGTGGGGATATGGGGATTCCAATAGTCCAGGGGTAGACACAATAGCTATGAGGAATGCAGGGTAGCAATATGAATAACATAAACACTGTTTACAGCACCAGTATTCCAAACTTCATTACAAGTCCCACCACGTTCAACAATCCAAAGGCAACAAACCCATGTCAAATGAAAGTCCTATTGAACATCAGTAGAGCACAAGTAAAAATTGGGATACACAATCAAGGTCCGTTCCTTGTACCAGTGCACCTGCAAAAACAAAAGACAACATTCATTAAAAAACCAATTACAAAAAAACAAATATAGTTTTTGGAAGGAGAGAGACAAAGAAAGAGATGCAAAAATGGGGAAAGACCTGGCATGGAAGAACTTCAGCTAGCCTTTTCTGGTTAACAATATAGCAGCGAACCTAACAGCAGGAAATACTTTGTCAGTAAAATAAATATGAAAGAACATTAACATTATCATCAAAATTTAATATTTTTCCATCGAATCACCAAACCATGTGCTGGTCATTAACTTCAGGAGCTCCAGGTAATACTTGAATCATCTATATTTTCTACATGTAAATTTAGACCAAAGCAATACACAACAAAAAGAAAAATGAAATTACACGAAAACAAATATAGTTTTTGGAAGGACTACACGCGAGAGAGAGAGAGAGAGAGAGAGAGAGAGAGATGCAAAAATGGGGAAAGACCTGGCATGGAAGAACATCAGCTAGCCTTTCTGGTCAACGATATAGCAGCGAACCTAACAGCAGGAAATACTTTGTAAGTAAAATAAATATGAAAGAACATTAACATTATCATCAAAATTTAATATTTTTCCATCGAATCACCAAACCATGTGCTGGTCATTAACTTCAGGAGCTCCAGGTAATACTTGAATCTGTTGGGCAATCTTCACTGTATTTAAAAGATTTAATTCTATTATGTATAAAACAACAACTAGAATTTAAAGAAATAAAGAAAAGAAAAGAATATGTTTGATTACAAAAATCAAACTCGAAATAATAAATAAATAAAACAGATTTTATTTTGTTACAAAAACAAAATTAAAATCTAATTTAAATAAATAAATAAAACAACAGAATAAAATTAAACAACTTACTTAGTTAACTTCTTTGAATAATTTTTCTGATCAAGTCCAGTGTTTAACACTGTGTCCTTATTAATAATTTGTCCTCTCCACGGTGCTTTCAGAATTTGGACGTCTATCTCCTAGGATGAAATGATCTATCAACGAATAAATGCAGCACTACAATTTATTCGTCCGTCGAACACACAAAATGTTTACACTCTTTCTTTCAAAAATAAAATGCAGCAAAATGCAGAGAGAATTATAGAGAGGATGGAGTACGAAAATTAGAGTTAAAATCCAAATGGGAGGCTAGTCTATTTATAGATGTAAAGGTGACTCTTGATTTTTGAATTGAACAGGTATGAAACCTGTTGGGTTTAAATTCAAACAGATTTGAATCTGTTGGGTTAACCATTCAAACAGATAAAAAACGAGAAGGGCTTTGTTTGGATGATCATTAAATCCAAACCAGTTTAATTCTGGGAAGGGCCCTGTTTGGATGAACAAAAAATCCAAACCAGTTTATTTGAATTAAATTCAAATGTTTTTGGCCCAAAAAGATTAGTATTGGGCCTAACAAGCCCAACCTCACACCACGCACCCGCGCCCAAGCCCAGCCCGCCCGACCGGACGGCGCGTGTGTGGTGATTTTTGGGTCCAATGGGTCTAGCCCATTTTGCCCATAACCTCTCCCTCTAAAACACTTGGGTACCCCTTGGGGCACACCCCAAATACCAAACCCATGCCTTATAAACCCTTTCAAAACCTCCAACCAAATCAATGTGGGACAAGCCTTATACAAACCTTTAAGGAATTTCTACCAAAACTCCATTTCCATGGAGCATACTTTGGCTTCAATTTCCTATTCACTCGGTAATGGTTTTGAACAACCAAATATACCACGTGAATCACAACGCGGCAAAGAACGCGTTACCACTTTGACCCGTGTAAATCGATGCATGGGACCCACCTAAAAATTAGACCAAACTTAGGAAAAAATTCTGATTTTACCCAGAATTTTATAACCATTTCCAACAGAATCATCTATATTTTCTAGGGGTACTTACCAATTAGTCCTGTTAACTAGACTTATTTACCTACAAGTCCTAACTAATAAATTTAACACTATAAAAATAAGAGAGTGATAAATTTATCACTAAAAATTTATTCATAAAACAAAGAGACTAATAAATTTATCACTATAAAATTATTCATAAAAAAAAAAGACTGATAAATTTATCTTTATCACTTAATAAATTATATCAAATAGGACTTAATGGGTAATAAGTCTCCAAAGTAGGACCTATTGGTAGTTTACCCTATTTTCTACATGTAAATTTAGACCAAAGCAATACACAACAAAAAGAAACATCAAATATACAATTCTCATAGTTGATCAATAAACATCAAAGAAACATGTGCTCATGATTTACAAGGATCAGCACCACTTGATCAAAAGGTAAACACATCAGAACATCAAGGGTTGGCAACAACCTGCACAAAGGGAAATCCTTAACCATCATTATGGCTTTAACCTGAAAATTCCAATTACCGCTGTTTTATGCAGCATGTCAGCATCCAAAGAAATTCCCCCACCCAATTAGAAGATATGGTTTGATCTTTCTATTTGGCATGCCAGCTAAGAAACACGAACACAGACACCACGACATGGCTATGACACAGAATCCCAGATACGGCAATTTTTAAAAAATGCATGACATGAGACGTGGGGGACATGAACAAAATATATAATTTTATATATTTATTATATGTCATCATAGTTGTCAAATCGATATTCGAATCGTGAATCAAAATGGCCTTGTATCGAATTGCGAATCGAATCGAATCGTGAATTGTAACGATTTGGTCACTTTTTTCTAAATTACTTAAAAAAATATATCTACACACTTGGATGTTAAATATATCTTATGAATATAAAATATCTAAAATTAAATCAATGACAACGTTGCTTTGAATGATGATCACGTAGTTTAACAAGTAATAAGTTAACAAATGTTCCTATGTGAAATCACCATCTTACTTTTTCTTTTTTTTTAGATATTTCTTATCAACCATTCTTAATAAAAGACAGTAAACAAAAACAAACTCTCAATTTCCAAAGTAATAATAATTTGACAATGATATTGATATTTGGACAATAAGTATATATACTTTTCCAAATAACAATGACCAAATAATAAGAAAGAATTATTTAGGATCTTTTATTTTAAAACATAAAACATTTTAAAAGGTATAACTAACCTCACCTATGTAATGTCCAACTATATTTAATTTAATAAAATAGCAATAGATAATTTATAGTGTAAGTTACTTTAATCTTTAACATCTTTAGAAGATATATTATGATTTTTTTAAAAGAAAAAAATGAGAAGAAAGGTTAAAAATATGTTGAGTTTGACTAAATCTGATTAGATCCTATTAAAAACTCCATGAACACTAAAAAAACAACAAATCATGTATATATTTTGATTATTTTGGCATTAATCGCTATTAAAAGTTGTATTATGTCATTTTTACTAAAAAAATGGAGAAAAAAAGAGTTGAAAATATGTCGGACACAATAGTTTTAAGAATTGCATGAATTATAAAAGTGAATTGAATCATGAATTAATTGTGAATCGTGCGATTCACTAGAGATTTACTTCCAAAATAGATCCACTCATAGATTCATATCAATTTTGTAAAAACTGCGAATTGAATCGCGAATCGTAAGATTCTGATAACAAAGTATGTTATATATATAAATATATCATTTCAAGATAATAAATAAATGTAATATAACATTAATTTTTACAAATTGACATTATTTTTCTTTTATCATCTTATTTTATGCTATTTTGTTCAAACTTATAATTAGTTTCGTATGTGTCTAATTAATGGATACGTATGTTTATGCAATGGACACGTGTGTCCTCCAAGTATTCGACTCCATTTTTATTTTTACTTTTTTTAAATAAGACGTGTTTAGATGAGTGTCGGACATGTGTCGGGAAGTGTCCAACAAGTGTCAATGTCCGACACAAACACGCTGCCTTTTTATAAGTATCCGTGTTTCTTAGAACGCCAACTTCAGTCAACTTATTTTCTGTAAATTCTATAGCATCATACCCAATAGGCTGAATTTGTAGTGCATCCCACTCATTACGACACAATGTGCACAAAATTAAGACACAATGTGATCAAAGTTACGACCCAATCACATTATGTCATAACTCTAATGACTCAGTGAGTGGTAAATCACATTTACAATACGATGTAGTTTTTGGTCATAACTTTGAGCACATCACGTTGTAACTTCACACACATTGTGTCATAACTGCAATGGGTGCGCATCTTTAGAGGGGTGTAAACTACATACTGACCATTATCAATGTTAGCCCCGGAGCCTTTCAGTCTTGGTAGTTGTTCGGCAATTGCATTTGGGTAAACACTTTTCTGTTGTAGTTCTCTCAGTTGTAATGGTTCTAGCCTTTAGGTTCTGGGTTGGTTCTTATATGAGATGAATCCACATGTCTTGGACCTAAGCTGAGTATATTGGGGTGGCGCAAATTTGATTACATGGCATATTTAATGGATTCATCACTTGAGCCATGAAGTCACCGTTCGAGCCATCTGTTTGGTCAGGCCAGATGGCAGAATAGTCGTATTAACCATTTGAGCCGTGAAGTGTTCTCTCGAGTGGTGCAGGTTGATCAGGTCACCTTTTCCTTATGAGATCTGAGGCAGTAATAGATCTAACTGACTGAATAATCTCTCTTAACACGAAAATCAGAGCTGAGCTCATGGAAGGTGAGAGAACTTGAAATCCCTGAAGAAATTGAGAGATCTATGCATCTAATGTGAAGAATTGAACACTTCAAGTATGATTTCACTTCAAACCAATTACACTTCGATCTTGGAAGTCATTTGAAGGTTTTCAAAGGCTATTTGCGGATATCGCTAGTGGATTCCAGTGAGGTGGTTCAAGGTGTGGAAGATCAAGCTCCGGGAGTAATGAACGTGGATTCAGCAAGATGTTCTTAAATTCAAAGTTACCCCAATCACATTTTGTCATAACTCTAATGACTTGGTGAGTCATAAATCAAAGTTACAATCCGATGTGGCTTGGTCACAACTTCGAGTACTTCATGCCATAACTGAATGGGTGCACATAATGCGCATCTTCAGAGGGGTGCAAACTACAGACTGACCATGCCCAACAATATTGCAAACTCAAGAATGAGTATTCTCAACAACAGCATCAACACTTCCAAAATCATTTTTTCATTAATAGAACATCTATGTAAAAGACAATTTAATAAGCAGGAGAAATCAAAAGGCCCACTTCCATTTGTTTACCTTGGAATCCCCATTATTCACCATTTTGTTATCTGCTTTGCTGTCAGATCTACAAAAGCAAAGCTTTCCCAAATTCATTTTCTACTTTTGATCTTTGGAGTACGTCTAGTCTTGACAATTTAATTATACTTCACATCCAATGAAGTTTTAAGCAATCCAACAAGAGAACTGAGTGACTCGAATCAGTGCTTCACAGGTTATTTCCCCTAGACTATGTTGGGGTGATATTCTCAAACTTCTTAAAATATATAACCAATTCTGACCACCAGCTCAGTGGTGACGCAGGACAGGTGTAAGGAATACTCCTACAAGTAGTGAGCCAAATATGAAATATGGAAGCAGGAAAAAAGTAAGCTTTAAGAACTGATTTTAATTAGTTCTTTGTGACTGAAAGGTTATTAAAATATATTTGCTTTTAGGGTTTGTATAGGATAACAAAAATGTAGGTGTTTGGGGCTGTAATCAAGCAAGAATAGACTCAGTTTTAGTGCTATCCAGGGGCTGTGAATGTACCATACCCAGGGAACAGTAAAAATAAGCTGATTTTGAGTGCTTTTATGTGCTACGGTTGATAAGTTGAAGGAAGAACGGAATATGCTTGTGATGTAGGATTTAAAGGTGTGGTTTAAATGTGAAAAACAAGAGGATTCACATTTGGAGCTGAAGAAGAAGAAGAAGATGGTTGATAAGTTGAAGGAAAAACACAAGGGCTTGTGATGTAGGGTTTGGTTTAAAGAAGAAGAAGAAGAAGAAGAGGATTTACACCTGGTGCTAAAGATGAAGAAGATGATGAAGGAGAAGATGGGCTTGTGATGTAGGGTTTAAAGGTGTGATCTAAAAGGTGGGGGACAAAAAGAAAGAAAAGAAAAGGAAAAAAAAAGAGGATTCACATATGTTGCTGAAGAAGAAGAAGATGGTTGATAAGTTGAAGGAAGAACATAATGGGCTTGTGATGTAGTCTATGGTTTAAAGGTGAAAAGCAAGAGGATTCACATATGTTGAAGAAGAAGATAATGATAAGAATAGCCATCACACAGATTCCACTGCTATCACAAATAGGGTTAGAACTGCATCACATAATTCACAAGAGATTTTCAAAAACTTTAAGAAATTATTTACAACATGTTCTCTCCAATGAATTGAAAGAATTACAATAGCTTTTTATGGACTTAGACTCCTAATTCAAAGAATAATGATTTCAAAATTGACAACAAAAACAACTTTTTGGGGGGTAAACTTCACTTTACCACATAGTGGTTTCTGTATTAAATCGCACCACCAATTCCATTAATGGCATAAAAAATGATGTTAATACCCTTCTCATTTTCTTCTTCTTTTGTACTTCTATTCATTTGTCTTTTTAGAGAGAGAGATGGCCCCATCACACTGACTACAATGAAAGTGAGTTACTTGTGTTGTATAAATATTTAGGGTAAATGAGACTGACCACCCTTGAGGGTTGGAGAAAAGACAATAAGCCTCATAAGTTTGGCATTATTACACTACACTCTTAAGGTTTTAATTCAAATAACACATGGCCCCTTTTTCATCAACAATATATACTAAAAAAATAATATTGCCATCTCTTTTACATTGAAATGTATATTTTACCTTGTGCCCCTTTGTATCTTCATATCATCTATATTGGTTTTGGTCTCTTTAACTTTACTAACAAAGAAGTCAGTATAGTTATGTCAAAACTGTAGGCTGCTTGTATTTTTCCAAATCTCAACAGAGGTCAATGTAATTTACCCAAATATTTATTTAATATATATAGATGTAAGTTGAAGTTATTTCTGTATGTATATAGATATTGACATAGAGAGCTAAACAAGAAGAAACACAAGTTTTAGTTAATGAATCATGTCCACACAATTCAAATTCTTGGTAAATTTCTGGGTTTGTAGCATTATCCACACACAAAAAAAAAAAATACTCAAAACTTTATCCAAATATCTGGACAAGATTCATTCTACCTATGGCCCACAAAACATTAATTTTAAATATACACTGTACACATCACTTTTCATGATAGAATTTTGGGTAATTTTTCATGGTTCCTAGAATTATTGTATTGTTATTTCATCCTTGGTTAACTAGCAAAACACAAAAAGGCAATCACATTTAGGGGTGTAAACGGTTCGGTTGGATTGGTGTTAAGAGTAAATTTAGCACCAAACCGATCCTTTTGGTTTTTATGATTGAGAAACCGATACAGACCGTATGCTACGGTTCAGTTTTATCGGTTTTATTGGTTTGATATAGAAGAGAAATTTATATATGAAATTTTAAAAGGTTTTATAGTAGATTATAGAATTTTATATTGAAAATAAATGAAGAAAATACATGAAAATTGTTTTATAAATGTTTTTCTCCCTAACTTTTATCACAAAAGTGTATTATATTAATTACTTTTCATAAAATGGTCAAAAAATTATTATATAAAAGTATTTAAATATAATATTCGGTCGGTTTGGTTTGCATCAGTATAAAAAGTTTCAAAATCGAAAATTAAAATTCCGGTTGGTTTCTATCGATCGGCTCAATTTTATCAATTTTTCTTACATCCCTGATCACATTACAATGCATATACACGAGCTGTGTTACATGGACTCGTCGGTTTAGGGCAGAGTACTCGTGTCGACACGACACGACACGACAAGACAAGGGTGTGGGTGTGGGTGTGGGTGTGGGTGTGAGATCTATGTTGGATTCGGCATGGTTTTTTTGGATACAACTAACATGAGAGAAGAGTGAAGAAGGATTATTGAGAAACTTACAAGTTACAGAGGAGAAGGAAGTGAATCTGGTGAAGGAAGCGATCACCATAGCCATTTCCATCTCGATCTTTTATTCTCACTAGCGACCTCGATCTCTCTTCTTCTCTCTGTCGGTCTCTCAATCTTCTTCTCGCTGTCGATCGATTTTCTTCTCTCTGTCGATCAATCTTCTTCTCTCTCTCTTTCTCACGATCTTCCTCTCGTTTGCTCCGGCTCTCTATCTGTGTCTATCCATCTTCTACTCTCTCCCTCATTTTCTCTCTTCTTCACTTCTCTTTTTCTCACTCTACTTTTCTCATTTATAACACACACACACACACATATATATAATATCAATTTAAAAAATGGTTTCCATACATAAATTTAAAATATTTTTATTAAATATTTTATTTCTTATTTGTATGATATGTGAGACCTAAAAAATATGATAATGCCAATAAAAAATACAATATTAAGAATTTCTAGTATTACTCATATAAATAATGTATATACATTCTATTTTTTAATTTTATATTGTGATTTTTTTATATTTATATACAAAATAAATAAAAAATTATTATGTTTATATAGAATTTATTTATATCTGTGCCTTCTACAATAGAATTTAATGGTAATAAAGAAAAAAAATTTATATTTATATACAAAACTAAATACAAAAAAAAAAAAATTACTTGGGGTTGATTTGGGAACGTAAAAAATTAGTAAAAAAATCAAAAAGCTATCAATAAAGTCAAAAAATTTAAAAGGCTACTAATATTTCATGTCGTATCCCTGTATCCATATCTATTTTTTGGATACTTTTTAGCCTAGTCCTCGTATTCTTATTGTTACGAATAGGCAAATCTGACACCCAGACACATACCCATATCCGAAACCTACACCCTAGTCCGTGTAACATAGCACTAGAGTAGTGCTACTCTAGCCCAAAGGTTAGACCACTTTTCAAACTCAATGATGTGGCAATCTATTAGAAAATCTAAAGTGTTTACCACTTAGAAAACCAAGGGGCGAACGCGTAGGCTATGTCTACTAGGATTGGATGTGGGCGTGCCAGGACTTGTGGACCTAGTCCAAGGTTTGAGTATTTCTGACTTCTAACACAAATAAATGACTCAGAGTGGCTTAGAGGAACAACCACTGATTCGGATTTTGCCCCAACGAAAAGGACTTTTACTAAATTTGTTAGGTGGAAAAGATAACTAAACTAGAATTGAAACTTGCATTGATTGATAAATGAAGTACAATTGACAAATCTAAAGATAAGTTGGATAAACAACTAATTGCATGGAATTGAATTGCTTGAATGAAGATAAAAGCTATGAAAGCTAAAATAAATGTGAAGATGAACTCTTGGTTGAGTGTTTGGTGCTAGACCCCTTCAAATGTTGGCTTTGGAGTCCTTTTATAGGGAAAATTAACCTCCCATTTCTGCTCAACTACCAAGAACATGGCTGCCTTTCATCTTGACACTTGTCGCATGATCTTTGGCTTGATCCTCAAGTGTAGCAACCACTAAACCACTAACGGCTAGTTGCTCCATTTTTGTAGCTTTTGGTTAATCCACTAAGTTTTTCCACCTGCACGTGTATAACTCACAAGAACCCTAAAAACCCCACTTTGCATTGTTTGGGGAAAATGGCTCCTTTTTTGTAGCCTTTGCTGACTCATCAAGCTCATTGAACCTCACGTGTGATCTTCACCAAATCAAAGGCCAACCATCTTGCTTGATTTAAGGAAGTGATATTTTGTGGGCCTCAACCAACTCCTATTTCCTTCGAGGCAGTTGAGGCACCTATAATCCTTAAATAAATAATTAATTAATCAATTAACCAACTAATTGACTTGGTCAATTAAATAAATAAGAATACTCCCTTGCTCAGCCGCCATTTTGCTTTGATGGGTCCCCAAAAATCATCAACTCTTGGTCTTCCATTGCCACGTGACATTTAATTTAAGGAAAATGAGTTGGACCCCCTCAAGGAGCCACCCCCTTTGACCCCCACTTTTTCTGATTGGCCAGTTTTTCATTTTTCATTTTCTTTTTTTCCTTCTCCTCCAATCACCACCCGCCACGTGTGTGTGGGGTGGTGATTGGAGGGTGTCTCAATCATTTCCCTTAATTTAATAGAGAAATTGCCACGTGGCAATTTTTCCAAAAATGGTACAAACACTCAGACAACTCGGTGTCATATTTTCTCAAATCATCAGCTAAAAGTGGGCTTTTATATCATTTTCATGTACACAAATACGAGGAATATAAAATTGCTGATCAGTTTGACAGATGCTACAAAACAATGATTATCCACGTAGTTGAATTAGGACAAGATTTATCATTACACCTGAATATCCCAAAACCTTAATTTCCAATACTCGAATACAAAATTGATAGAATAGAACACACACATACACATAAACGTACCAAAAACATACACATCAAAATTAGAGGTATTACTTGAGAAACAATCGCGTACCCACATAAGTGTATACATAAATACACAGGTTATAAGTATAATTTCAATTTTCAGGAAACTAACCTGAGAGGAGCCGAATTAAGGGTGGGGATTATGAGTGAGAGTGAGAAGATGATGATGGTGATGAAGAATGAGAGTGTGACGGATAGTAGATCTACCTCACTGATGAGGTAGATGCCTCCACTCGTCTCTCCTCCCCTGTTGGCCCCACTGCGTCTCTCTCTCTCTCTCTAATGTTGATATTTGGGGAATTTGGGTTTTCCCGGATATATTGGACCAGTCTACATAATTTGCATTTGGGCCCCCATTGTTTCAAAAGGTGCTGTTTGAAACTTAAATTTTTAGTTGAAAAGTAAAAAATAAAAAATTATTATAAGTTATCAAATTATTTTTTAACGTTGTGTTTGGTTGGGGGATTTGTATTTTTTATTATTTTTTTAAAGTTGTGTTTGGTTGAAAGATTTGAGAAGAGATTTAGAAAGAGAAAGGTAGGTAAAATATGAATGAAATATCTATATTTGATCTAGTTTTATACACATTTTCCCTTTTCTTTTCCAAATCCCTTCAAAAATTCCCCAATCAAATACAGCGTAAATATCCTTTTATAAAAAATTAAAAAATTTAATTTTCAAATGAGTCTAAAATTGTTTAGCTCCCATTCAGTAACTTGGCTTCGTAAATAATTTTTTTACTTTTTGATTTTTATAAGGTGAAAAAAGCTAGTGGAATGATTGTTTTAGTTGAATAAATGTTGTGAGAATTTTTTTTTTTATTTTTATTAATGTGTATAATATGACATTTCAATATTTTTGACTTCCTGATTTTTTTATTTTTTTATTTGTTTGTGATTTTGTAGGTTTCTTAGTCAAAAAATTACAAACCAAACGATGCCTTAATCCTAAAGTTCCAATGCATACTTTAAAATAAGAGTAAATTACACTTTACCCTTCAACTATTGTCCTGTATCACTTTATTCTGCTAAACTAAAAATTATAACAATTAATCTCCCTCATCTATTAATTTTTTAGAGTTGATATTATTACTTACCTAATTTTTTTAAACCTCCCAATTCACTTTTTATTTTTTATTTTTATTACAATTATATCCTAAAGTAAAATTGTATTAAAGAACAATCTTTAATGGAACAACCACTCACCAAATAAAGACAAACCTACAATATTATACACATACCTCCCCTATCTAAACGTAAATCACCCACTTAAACCAACGTATTCTTTTTCGTCAACGTTTCTTTTCATTACCATCCTCAAACCCAATGTTCCTCTTCATCATTGTCCTAAACTCAACATATTCCTCTTCATCATCGTCCTAAACTCAACATATTCCTTTTCATCATCGTCCTAAACCCTAAATGTATTCCTTCTCATCACATTCCTAAATCCTAAACCAAAAATCAATTGTTAAATTGGAATGGATGTCTGTTATTTTGTTTGTTATATTGAATTGGAATGGAAAAATAGTGAATTAATGGTTAAGTTACATAGTGATGAACAAATGTTGTTTGAAAACACAGTGCTGAAAAAATTGTTTATATTTGACAACACAGTGCTAAACAAATAATTTCTGTTTGGCAACACAGTGTTGAACCAACCCTTGGACGATCAATCGGTCGAACAACTGGGCGAATGACTGGGTGGTTGACCGGTGGTGTGATTTTGGCTCAATTTTACAACAATGATGTAATGGTTTTGATAAAATGGGTATTGTTGTTCAATAATTTTAAATAAATCAAAGAGAAGGATCTTCGTCGTTGTTCTTTAACATAAGAAGGACCGTCTTCAACCATGATAGAGAGGGTGTGTAAAATTAGGTGGGTGTGTATTTAGGTATGATGATATTATGAATAGGGATAAATTTGGTATTAAGCGGGGTGTTAAAAAAAATCTTATCAAAATTTAGGGTTTAGGATAAGGGTTCACAGAAATGCATGGTCCAAAGAACTAAGGTAAGCGCTAATAACAGTTCTCTAATTTTTTATTATTTTAAATTTAGACTTTTATGATTAAAATACGCTTTTATTAATTGGATAAATAACACTTTAGCCCCCTGAACTATCACTTCATATCACTTTACCCTCTAGAATTATCACTTAATATCACTTTCAATTTGGAATTTCTTTTTTTTTTTTTCATTTTATCACTAAATTAATTTTTAATTTAAAAAAAATTTAAAACCAAATAACAAAAATATTTATAATTTTTTTTTTAAAAAAATGTTCACTAAAGACAAGAAATATAAAAATGTACCAGTCGCTTGTTTTATTTTATTTTTTCGTCTTTCATGATTTTTTTTTAAAAAAATCTTCACAAATATTTAACTTTAAAGTGCATGTAAAAATTTAAAGTTTTTGACTAAAATATGAAAAAAGATTACTAAAAATAAAAATTACTAAATATTATTAAAAAAAACTTAAAATTATATTTTAAATTAATAAATAAAACATATTTTTACTTGAGGGGGTAGAATGATATTAAGTGATAGTTTAAGGGGTTAAAGTGTAATTTACTCCTATAGTTAAAAAGAGAATTTTCGTCGTCATGGTCTAAATTGAAAAGAATTAACAAATATTAGGATTAAGTATTATAATTTTTAGTTTAAAAAGGTAAAGTGACATGGGACAATAGTCTAGAGGGATAAAATGTAATTTGCCCTAATAGTAATGAGGACAAATTATAACTACACTTTTTTGAGAATTGCCTAAAATATAATTTTCTCCAATAGTTTTGAAAATTACAAATTCTCTCCTATTAAAATTTGTTGGTTAACTTTGTTAACATAAAAATGAAAATGACCATCTTATTCATCCATACTTAACTAAAAATATCATATTGCCCTTATCTTTTTCCTTTCTCAAACCATTTGTATGTTTCTCTCACGCTTCCTACCATTGTTCACCACTCTATCACCCCTATGTAAGTTATTAAGGTTACAATTAACATTTTGCAAAGTTTTAGTGATGATGTAAGTGAACCTGCTAGTTGACCTAACAGTGGAGAAATGGAGAAAATTGCAATGCAATTTAAATTTTAAACGATGAAATGTAATTTTTAAAGTTACAATAAATAATTCATATTTTAAGAAATTCTCAAAATAGTTGGTAATTTTCCCTAATAATAAAGGAATGAAAAAATAAAAGTAAAAAATATATATATATATTGTATTGCCGTTGTTTTCTGTTTTTTTAATTTTACAAATAGGGAAAAGGTAAACTAACATGAAATTTTTTGGAAAACTATTTCTAAAAACTTCTTTTAAATTTTTTTATGGAAGCACCTCATGTTTTAGGAAATACTTTAAAATTGTTTTCTAATTTATTTTGAAATACTTTTAAACGTAAACTAACACCTTTTTTTTTTCATTTCTAAAAATTTTAAAAATTTCGAAATTAATTCCATTTTTTATAAACTAAAACAATAAAACAAACAAGTTTTCATTCCAATTTTCAAAAATAAAAAATAAAAACAGAAAACAGAAAACATGTAACAAAAGCTAGCAAATGAGCCCAACTTATTGGAACTCTATGATATTGGGGTGAAAGAATATTTTTTTAAAAAAATTACAATTCTGTGCTATTTTCGCAAAGTACTTACAAATTCATGAAAAAGTTTTTTAACGCCACAGTTATTAATGTTTATAAAATTTATCATTGATCAAAAATTATTTTTAAAAACTTATATTGAATTATAATTCTCTCTTTTTAACAACTCAATAAAGAATGGTTGGACATGTACATGCACTTCAGACCAATAATTTATTTCTCAACATTTTTAGAACTCAATGGTGGTTTTTCAGCTATGAACTAATCTACCAAGTTCTTTATGATCAGCAAGTTACAACCCATGATGATTTATTACTTACAAGAGTGTATTTTGAATACAAGCTCTGCTGAGTCATCCAGTAAAATTTACCGTCTTTTCGCCCAAGTTCTTTATGAGGTTTAGATTAAGTGTGAACTCAACCATATAATAGTTGAATGTACACTCTTTTTCTAAAATAGATCCAGCATTTCATTCGACTTCCCTGAGATTCTGCTAAAAAAAAAGGTTCAGGTTCTTGCATCTCAATGGTTCAAAAGTTAAATGACTAGTTATTACTAAATTTTAACGATGAATAATGATAAAATACTGCATTTAACAGCATTACACCAATAGTGCAAATGCTATTACTTCTACCTCTCTCTCAAAATGCCAAATTGAAACACGGATCCCACTGTGAGAAACGTAACTACAAAAAAAATCTTGCCAAAACTTACTTATATACCTTATGTCAAATTTGGCACAATGTATAGCAATGCTAAATAAAATAACAGCCCATTAAAGAAAAAAAAGAGTTGAGCGTCTCGATATTTATTAACAATAGCAGCCCATATAAGTAGCGAAGAAACTCTTATGATGAAGTGCAACATAAACGGAAACGGTAGCCTACAATAACTACACCCTGCTAGTACAACATAAAACTATCCAAGCCAATAAAGAAACAAACATGAAAAATGCATAACCAATCTTGATCAACTAAAAACAATGCATGTTCCAACTTCTAGTGGTAATATAAAATAGTAAAAAATTAAATCCCATTATCAACAGACATTCTAGTTCATTTAACTTCTAAAATGGGCACAAGTCTTGCCTTGTTTCAGTTTAAAATAGTACCAGAAAGTTCTAAACTATGTCCTTTTGTTTGATTAATGATATTTGTTCTCAAGCTTAAGAACCTAGATTTTTACCTCTTGGTACTGCAACTAGGGCACTAGTACTGCTTGGTATGCTCAGCTTTTGCAGGCGTAATCTTTACACATTTTCCGTAGAACCATCTCTCACAAATATCGCAGCAAATCCAAAACTCATCATTGGCGTAGTTCTCCCCACAAGCACCACAGAGTGTTGCTCCCTGTTCATCATCGTCTTATTCCTCATCTCCCCCACTCTCATCCTCTAATTTAGGCGAAGGAGACGTCTTTACTGTCTTTGGCTGAGACTCAGGCTGCCGAGGCTGTTGCTGCTTAATTGAAGCAACCAAAAAGCAAAAGTTAAAAAACAAAAATCACATATAACAAGGCAAAACATGCAGAATAAAAATAAATTTTTTCTTTTTATGTATGATGGGGTCACTTCTTATCATCTTCCCACTTGATTTGATTTTGCTACAGTTGCTGTGAGGACCAGATTGGTCTTTCGGCTGCCTCACATTCCCTGTCACAACTTCAAATATAGTTGGGAGATCATTTATCAACTGGAAAAGCCTCTTCCTGCAAATGCCAATTTCAACAAAGATAAGAAATAACTGAAGTAGGAAACTCTGCTTTTCTATTTTATTCCAGACACGTGAATTGTTACTTGTGAAGACAATTTTTAATTTGTCCAGGGCATGAAGGGCTTCTAAATCATCCACTAAGGATGTTACCCAGCAGGAAGTAACTCGCTTCAGAATTGGTTTTTGTTCTGGAATTTACTTGCGATTCATGGTAAATGTGATGGAAGAATGTCCACCCACACCGATTGAACATAAGCTCGAGTCTAAATCTTATTGGGCCTTCATGGCAAGTTATGCTCTTAATAATGCATCTAACTTAAACCAGAAGATCCCATAGTCATGTAAAGCATCCTACACCTTGGCTGAACCTAATTTTAAGGAACAAGTGCTAAAATTGTTTCTTTCGTTTATTTTGGAAGCAAAACATACAATTTGAAACACCTACATATGCATCATCACAATCAACAATTAAAAACTAAATATAAGATAATTAACATAAACATACTAAAGCAAAATGAAGAAATGCAGGACTGACTCTGCTTGGCACATCATTCATAAAGCAAAGAAAAGAACTATGCTAAGATACTCATTCCACCACTTTACTAGTCAACTTTTATACATCCGAAGAAATATCTAAACACCCTTACAAAAATATAGGTACCCTACAAAATTATAATACTCAGCTAACTAAAAAAAAAAGTCAAAGAAAAAGGGAAAAGAGACAAAGAACTTATTAGTTGAATTGATATTCCTATCTGCTAAATCTGCAAAATACTATCTTCCAAAAAGAGTTATAACCACTTCCATTTTTTGTCATGTATTCTATAAAAGCATCTATAAAGTACCAATTCTAATGCCTAACCTAAGTTAGGCTGTGCATAAGACTATAAGTTAATATGCCCTCTTCACCATAAGAGATGAATGCACTACCAGAAGCTAAATGACTTTTTAAAAGAGAAAACAAATTACTACTTCCTAAAGTACAAATGTCAATGCAACTCAAAATTTAATATCCAAATTGCAAAGAAACAAATTAATTGGCAATATCAGGTTTCCCCCTGATAACTTATTCACCCGTTCTGATACTTTGTTGATACCAGGCTATCATGTGAGACTGATGGCTGGCTTATTAGAAAACCATCAACCTTCTTAAAACAGGGAGATAGCTAATTTCCAGAAGCAAGGGCTTACTATAAAATTCTAGTCAGTCAAAACAAAACAAAACAAAATGGACATACCATCTCTGGTATCATAAACCTGTGGCGTAACTTTGACCATTTCAAAACTCCAAAAATCATGTAACAAAGATGCTGACCTGTGTCTTTATAAAAAGGCCATCAACGATCTTATGATGCACGAAGAAGAAGAAGAAGAAGAAGAAGAAGAAGAAGAAGAAGAAGAAGAAGCTATGCTATGAATATGAATTTAACCACCTGAAAAATATATATCAGACCTCTGATATTTAATAATTCAAGAATCAACCAAAGTTGGAATATAATAGTATGTATGAATATATAAATGTCAAAAATGAAAAAAAAAATTGCAATAATTTTGAAAAGATTTTCCAGGTTCAAAAACAAAGGGGCATGCCAATAACATGACAGGATAATTCCATTTTATTGGGGAATGCCAGTGCATAATGGCACTATGACCCCCATTTTTGTATGCAAGTAAGGAAAGTAGACATTTAATCTCTTGTCTAGCATTCCTCAGAATATAACTATTGTCTCATCTTATGAATTAGAAAAACAAAATCATCTATTTTTAATCCACCCGATACAATTGATGAGGAGTTCTGCCATATGAAAGCCATGTTTTTATTTTTATTTTTTATAAAGAATGTAATCTCAGTGAAGTAAATGTACAAAGAGCAAATAAAACCTATAAAATGAACATAATAAGCATGTAACTGAATCTCCATATAGACTTCAAGAAAGTGTGGATGTCTAGGAAACAAAGAGCAAATAACATAAGGAATATGTACAACAAAAAGATTCTATGTGTAACACCACAACAATGCAGAATGAACAAATTAATGGATATAACCTGCACATTTCATTCTAAAAAAAAAAAAAAAAAAAAGCAAAGGAAGATAGGATAAGCTGCAGCAAGTTAAATGCTTCACAAATGTGAGAAATGAGAATGCGGGGGAAAAAAAGTAGCAGGAAGCAGTATGCAACAAAAGCCACATATCATCCTAGTAAAATAATATCACAATAAATGGTATGCAAATAGAACTGCACAACATGACTAATGCTGCAGAGCATCTGGACAGATGGGCACACTATACATACAGTGGCCGACCCAGAAATCTTCTTTAGAGGGGGACCAAATTTTATACAATTAAAATTTGTCTACAAAATTTATTTTAATATATTTTTACTAAATTTTTGTACATATGTTATACTAAAATATTCACTTAAACATAAAAATTGAACATTATCATTAAATTCCAAATAAAATTTTCAGTTAATGTTGAATAAACATTTACAAAACAAAAAGTATCAAAACAGTAATATAAAGTACTTTTTGCACATTGTACCAAAAAAAAAAAAAAAAAAAAATCAACAAAGAATAACATATAAGTATTTTTTTCACGTTGATCATAGCCACGTTGGATCATATCCAACATTAATTTGTTCGATAACTGAAGAGAAACTTTGATTGTAACTAAAATTAGTGATAACCTATGTTACATGGACTCGTCACTTTGGGGCGAACCGTTTACCCGTATTACCGCGACACGGTGCGGTGTGAGATTCAGGTCGGATTCGCCTTGTCTCTCTCAGACACGGCACTTTACAGAGCAAAGAAATGAAAGAGGAGAAAGGAAGAGAACCTGGTCACTGTTAGCTTCGATCATCGATCACGATTAGGGCTTATTAATCACGATCGTCTTCGTCTAGGGCTTGGATCATCTTCGTCTAGGGCTTCGATCATCTTCGCATTCTCTTCCTCACCGCCGATCTCGACCTCGAGCTCGATCGCCTTCGCCTCGCTCGCTTGCCTCGCTCTCTCTTCGCCTCTCAATCTGCTCGCCTCTGTCTCTCTTCGTTTCTGATCATATATATTGATCATATATAATATATATATTATAATTTATATAATTTATCATATATAATAAAAACATCTAATTATTATTTTTTAAAATATCATATATAATAATAATTTTTATAAATTATTATTCATATTACATTTACATTAATATATATTAATATATAGTATAAATTACATTAATATAATAATATGTAATATTATTCATCTAAAAAAAATTATATAATACAATAGATATTATATAATAATTATTGTATAACATATAATATATTTATAAGATAATATATACTTATATATATTAATAAAAATAAATAAACACATATATGTAAAATAATTATTTGTTATTTATATAATATAACTCATCTTAATAACTATATTTAAAAATATATATATATATTTAACGATCCTCGCATTCAGATCCAAATTTGGATACATATCCACGCATCCTTAATTTTTAATTTTGAAGTGTCCGGCCCCTAGATACGCACTCAAGACCCGATCCTCGCACTCGTCCGTGTAACTTAGGTGGTAACCAACACCACTTTGAGACAATCAAATATCATAATGGATTTAACAGTTTCGATTTAACAATTTGCTGGCTCTACCACCATAACAGCTTGAAAGCAACACCAATTTAGATCATTACTAGCATATAATATACACCAAGTGTATTGTAGCATCATCATAGCTAAAAGCTCTAAACAAATGGAACTTCAAAAGGGGAAGAAGAGAGGGGGGGGGGGGGGGGGGTTGTTGGTGTGGGGGGTGAGTGGGAGAAGAATGGGCAGCTATTTACTAGTATTACCTTTCACTCTTACCAAACCCAAAGTGTGCACCAAAATAGAAGGCAACCAGAAAGCAACCATGAATCACTGTGAACAGCAACAAGTGATAACCAGTCCTTCTCTTGCATTCAATCCCTTGCAAAGTTTATACCCAATGCTGGCTCAGGAAGCTCAGGAGGCACCTCCTCAACAGGCAGGTTGACTTCCCATGTCTCATTCGGAAGTCCATATAAAACACAAATTCTGCTTATCCGCAAGAACAACATGACTTTGAATAAAAATTTATTCTCCATATAATTGGAATCACACTCTTCCCACCAACATATTCTCTTTAAAGATAAACAATAATGTAAATATAGTAACCATGTAATACATATCCAGCAATTATGGACTATTATATGGAAAGTCATTGTTAAGAAATCTTTTGTTCCTTATCAAGAAAATAAGAAACATTGACCAATCGGCTGCTTTAAGTTGCTCTCAAATTAATGAAACATTCTCCAGAAATAAGGAAATCATTTTTAAAATTTTAAAACACAAGCAATGTGTAAATTGAGATAGTAAAGTTCAGGTGAATTTTCATTCTTCCAACACCATTTTGAAGTATGTTCAACAGTGAGCACAACCAAAAAAGAAAATGAAATTTAATATACAGAGCTTAAGCACCCAAAGTACATGACATTCATAGACTCAAAGTTATGGTGTTAATCCTATAAATATGTAACAAACTCAATCGATAAGAAGTTTAAGGATAACACAAATGATATAGTACAAGGTACTAACAACCTTATGGCAGTATAGGATCAGAATCCAAACCTATTCCATTAGCTTCAACAACTCAGAACATTAAACTAGTACTGCTTCAGGGAATAGATTTTATGAAATTCTGTGGCGAAAGCATTAGAAGCAAAATACACAATAAAAACAAATGACTAGGTGAAATAACAATGAGTTTGATACTTGCAAAATTTCTATTCTGGGATTAATTGGTAGTGCTTGAAACACTATTTATTCACAGATTTGTTAATAATGGTAAAGACAGTCATTTATCAATGAAATTATGAATATGCTCCAATTGTGTAGGTGGCCTGGCCTTCTACAGTCTAGGCCTCAGGAATTGTACATTTTGTCACTCTCACACTCATCCTGGCTCTCTACTCCACTTGTACTCATCACAAGCATCAAGACACAATATTTGACTAGATTATACCAGCCAACGAATCATAGACTTCCAATCATTAGCCCGGGAACTGCATTTATTAAAGATGCAGAGTACAAAAAAGTGTGATATTTGTCATACTAGTAATATACTTCAAACTTTCCCATTCTAAAAACAATCAAAACCTCATGGGTCATATGCATAATCCTTCCAGTAATGCCATTCACCACACTGTACACAATTACAGCTAGCAAAAGCCAGTGCAAGAAGCCATGCATGTGATTTAATTTTATAGTTACAAATGTCCATGAAGTTAGTTTTTACAATTCCTAAAGTTTTGCTTTTTGGTAAGAATGTCGTTGAGCTTACAACATTGTGGACCAAATTTAAAGCAAAGTCATGTACTTTAAGAATAACTAATGCACACTACAATAACAGTAAGCATGCCTTTTTTGCGGGGAAACCAAGTGAAAATGTAAACGACAGTAACAAATGTCGCATTAGAAAACAGATCAAACATTCAAACAGAAAAACCACTCACTCCACTCAATAATTATAAGATAACACCGTCCTAAATAAAGACAAATGCTGGTGTTTGAAATTAACATCCAACAGTATGTCAAATTAGGGTTAGTTTAACTTTTATCCACTAAATTATCGCCATTTTTTCTCTTTCAACCTTAAACTATTAATTTCATCTATTTTGTCCCTAAAATTTATAATGCCAGCTAATGTAGTCCAATTGTAGACAGTTGGACAAATCAGTAACCTTTACAGCCTAATTTGATCAGCAAAAAGATTATTTTAAAATTTGTTCAACTTAAACCATACAACCACACTCATTCTTTGTTATTTACTAATTTGCAATGACAGTTGGAGAATAATATGGGTGTTTGGTTGTTTAAGTTGTCTAATATAGTGTGAATAAGAAGATGAGTGTTTGGTGTCTAAATTGTAAAATTTCCTTTTGACAATTATGTCAGGTTTTCACCATTATTGATTTGGTTGGACTATCTCCAATTGAACAATATGAACTGAAATCAGAAACTAACCAGATGAAATTGATAGTTTAGATATGGAAAAAAATAATAATAATAATAATTGACAATCATTTAGGGGATAAAGTGAAATTAACCCCATGTTTGTGGAGGACACATTTAACGCTCATATTATTAAGTTGCAGCTATGAAGCATTGATCAGGTATTCTGGTTAAAGTGCTTCAAAAATATATATATATTTTTTTTTTGATAAATAAAGTTTTATTAAGAAAGCATCAAGGAGATGCCGAAAGAATACAAAACCAACCCCTCAAACAGGGACCTAAATAAAGTGCTTCAAAAATATTCTACCAAGCAATGCATGGTAGGAACAAACACATAATAATTAAAATAATGCACACAAACAAACTTCACAAAAAATTCTGTCCAGAAACTGCCTCATAAACAACCAATTTCACTTTCTTTGGCCCCCAAAATTACATAATTAATAAGCACTTGAGTTTATCTACCAAAAGATCACAGACATTACTCAGTAATGGCTATATCATATAGGGTCATTCTACTGACATTTGTCATGCTTATAAATTATAACTAAATCTTTTTCAGTCATAAAAAAAAAAATAACGAGTCATAATAACCAAGCACCACCTAAGATATAATCAAAGACTTTTATGATAATAACCAAAATAATAATCACGATAAGTCATAACCAACATTACAATGGGTCATAATTAACACAAAAACAGTAAGTCATAATCAATTCATAACTAACATGACAATAAGTCCTAACCCAATGGCCATACCACAAACGTCACAACTGTGGCCAGTGTTTTAAAAGGCACGCACTAAGCGCGAAGCACAATGAGGCGCAACCAAGGTTTTAAAAAGCAGCCACAACTATTACGCAACGCCGTTATGTAACGGTTATGTGGTTATCGCCAATTCGCTACGGCTGCTTTTGCGGTGTGATTAAGATTCACAGGTGTGTTGCGGCCGTGGCAGCCAGAACGACCGTGAATAACCTCACATTACATCGCTACGTAACGGTTCCGAACTGTTTCTTTCGAAAAAAAAAAAAAAAAAAACTGAAAATTAGGAAAGAGGGATAGAGAGAGAAGAGGGAAGATGAATATTTGGCTTGATTAAAAAATATATATATTTAGGTTCTTATTTATTCTCTTACTTTGTCATTGTTTATCTTATATATAATAGTTAGAGATTAATTTTTTTGTAAAGTATCTAGAAAACATAACACCTATAATTATATATTAATACATATTTTATACGTGTCAATTTTTTTTGATTAGTTTATTTTATTTTTATTTACAAGTTATCCAAAAAGAGAATCAATATTCAAGTGATCCAACCCCCCCACCGCCCCCCCCAAAAAAAAATCTTTATAATTTATTTTTTAATTTTTATATAACTACATTAACATGTATAATTTATTTTTTAAAACTATTCAAGTTAAAATTTGCATATGCTTCCACAAGTAAAATAATTAAAAAAATAATTTTATATATCTAAATCCAATAAAAATAAATAAATTGCCACAAGCGTAATATGGATTTATGACATATAAAGTCATTAATTATTAAAATAAAATGTAAAAAACTCAATTTACAGTGATTTAAAAATATGAAATATATTGGATCATACTTAAAAAATTACAAAAGTTGATCAATATTTATTTTAAAATTTAATAAATATGATTGTGGGAAAAAAAAAAATGCTTATCGGTAAGGTTTTTTTCAATTGTGCAAAAAATAAAAAAAAATCACGGTTCTAGTTGTCGTAACCGTTATGTTACGGCCTTTACACCCCGTAACAGCAACCACACTTCCGCCATCGTTACGGCGACCACAACCGCTTTTCAAAACCTTAGGCTCAGCCTTGCGCTTCGAACAGGTCGAGGCAAGGTGCAATACGCAAGGCGTAGCTTAGGCACTGAGGTGAGGGGTTTTTTCGAGGCACAAGGCGTGGGCTTCATGGGCTTTACCTATTTTTCTACTCAAATTGTTGATTAAGTGCGTTTTTTTGCAGGCACACCCACAAGGATTCAAAACTCTTCAATATAAAATAACCAAATGTGGTCAAAAGAGAGCAGAAAGTGATAAAGATTGAATGTAATGTTTTATATCTTTTGTTGGATATTATATTTCTAATTTTTAGTAGATTGAATGTTATGTTTAGAGATTATCGAAAATGGTTATGATTTTTTAAATTATATATATTTGTTATGTTGAAAATTTTGCCTATTTTATAATTTTGCTTTCCTTCTACTATTTGAGCTTCGCTTTGGTGATCGCCTCGCGCCTTGCGAGTAGGCTATAGGAGACCTTATTGCCTCGGTGTGCCTAGAGCCTTTTAAAACACTAATTGTGGTATATGGGCCCTAAAAGGGGTTTGAATTATAGAATTTCACATATTTAAAAATATGAAGGGAAAAAAAAAAACTCACCAGGATCACATAGCTGAAAAAACTTGGCTACTTCTGCATACAACAATCAACTAAAGCAAGTAATTATTAGACATGTATATGAAAATATATGTATCGATATATATACAATTAGGGAAGCGCAGAATAAGAAGTAATAGGAACCAGTGGTGAGAGCCTTGATGAAGCCAGCTCTTCTGCCTATGAAATTGATGTACACCTCATCCACAGTCTTTAGTATTGGATGTGGTATTGGTTCCGTTCTCTAAAATCTCAAATGCATATTGTGTATAGTCCGGAAACAATTTCTCAAAAAACCTAATGCTAAACGAAATCAGAGCAGAACAACCCAATTAGGCCATGTTTGTTTGGATGGACATGTGCGGACAAACAATCCATTTGGATATAATATCTCACTTATGAGGATGGACTATTCAATCTCACAGAGCGGGGTGGGATATAAATTGGAGGACTAAGCCAAAGTCTGGACTAACTCATTAAAGTACCAAATTAACCTTGACTATATATCAATATTTGTCAATTATTTTATTCCACAACCCTCACTCTTCTTCGACATTGTTGTGATGAGATGAGAGTCTCCAAAGTTCGTCACCGATCTTGAGCCATGTGGAGCCACAATTCACAGATCTGGAGCAACTGCTTATCGATTTGGATCCACCATTTGCTGATTTGAAGCAATCATTCATCGTTTTGTACCATGATTCGCTGATCTCAACAAATTTCAATGAGTAAATTTCTTTTTCCATTGATATTCAGTTGACTTACAGTGCCATTACATGGTTTGATTTGCTATGAATCTTTGTTTTACATTGGTGTTGTTATAGTTATTGCTCTTTCTCTCTCTTCGTTTTCATAGATCCATATCTAGGGTTATGAGGTTTTCACTGTCACACTGAAATCTCAGATTTGTTCATTGTGGGATCATATTGTTAGGTTTGTATGTGTTGAAGCGTTGTTCGATGTTTAGCAAAAGTTTTGTTTTGATTTTTAATTGCTAAAGTTAGATTTTTAATTTTGTTTTGATGGATTCACTAAATTTGTTCTTGAGTCTTCTGCGATTCACCAGATCAGTGCCAATCAAACCCTAACCAGCTTTTTGGGTTGTTGAAGCTTTGGTGGATTTGGTTAAATGATCACAGTTTTTTGGGTTTGGAGTGAAATTTGATCGTTATTTGAAGCTGAAGGCACATCTGAGTTGCCTGTATGTGTGTGTTTGTGTGGCTATATATATATATATATTTGAAGAAGAAGTTTGATTTTGCAGAGGAATTTGATTAGGGGTTTTGAAGATTTGGAAATTAATTATACAAATATAGATACAATCAGGTAGTTGATCAACTTTACAGTTGGTAAGGATTTAAATAGCTTTAAACTTGTTCATATATATATATATAAGTTGATCGTTTCAATTGAAGGGCTGTTTTATGGCTTGGGGTTGTTGAAGATTTTTACGTGCCTTCAGCTCCTTTTGTGTTGCCAACTAAAATGATAGTATTATTTTTCCAAGTCAAAAAAAATTCCCAGAAAAATTCCTTGAAGCTGCAAACTAATATACTTTTCATGAAGTTATGAGTAGATACATTATTGATATCCCCCAAGCATCATGGGAAAGCATTGCTCTAGATAATTAGATGTTTGAAGAAAAAAGGCTAAGAAAATTATTAGGAGCTATTTACTAAAGATGAACAAAAGGGAAAAAAATGAATTTAAGGTATGCAGTGATGATTTTTCCTGTAATTAGCTGAAGAGAAGAAGAGATACGAATACTATTTGCTAAGCTGTCATGGAATTGTCATAGAGCTAAATGGAGTCTATGAGAAAAAAGTCAACAAGAAAATAGGTTGTAATTTGATATAAATGGTGTTCTTTTTTAATGTAGAAACTGGGCAACCCCTTTTCCATTGGATTGATAACAGAACTCGCAGATGTCAAATAATTTTTTGCCAAACAAACCGCAATCTCACCGACTCCTCCAAAACAGTACTGCTCTTTCCTTTGCAGATTCACTCTGTGGTTTTACCTCTATTGTTGATCATTCAATTTTGGATACAAAAGAGTTGAAATTCAACTCATGTCCTGTTTTATGGGTATTGCCTCTCATTTTTTGGTGAAGAATGGATTGGTTATTGTCTGAATTTGTGTCTAACAGAAGGTGTAATAGCCAATACTAGTAATTTCTCTGCTCATTAACCTGATTCATCATTGTTTTTTTAACCTCGGTTTGTTTTTGATATAAGAGGAAGTGGGTATTGTTGTTTTAATTTGGGTCTAACAGCAGGTTTAGCATGATTCATCATTGTTTAAATCTCTTAGTCGTGAATTGTTTTAAATTTGGTTTAACAAGAGACTATGTTTGCTCGAAAGTTTTCTCAGACAAGTTGTTTTAAGGGTTAGATAAATTTGGTGAAAGTGAAGCAAGTGATGATGTAAATTTGGTCTTCTTCATTATTATTTTTTTTGTTTTGTTAATTTTTTTAGAATTATGAAGTTTTCTTGTACTCTAATATATTGATGCACATCACTATTTGGATAGATGGATTACAATTTTGATGGTTTTGGAGATGAGAGTAACAAGTAGTTTGAGCTATATGTAGTGTTGCAAGTTGTAATGCAAGAATTGTACACCTTATGTGTTGTAGCATATATTGCCATTGAAATTGTCTTGAAGAGGTACATTCACAAGTATCCTCATACCATTATTAGAGGGCCCAATCGATTGCAAGATCAAATGGACCACATTAACCGGCTAGTGAGAGAAAGTGACATTACATGCATTGAATAACTTCGTATGGATAGGCATTGTTTTATGACGTTATGTGTAATGGCCCAAATAATTAATATAAGGAAAACCCAAACATACTCCAACAATATAATCTTGTGCCCGACTCATAGCATTCCATTGCATATTTGTGTATGAAATACAGCGTCTCGTCATTAACATTATCATCACAATCTTTAAAATTTGTGTTCATTATAACCAAGAGATTAACAAAAGTATTTCACATGCAATTATACATTCAACATTTCCTAGAATATGAATCTAAAGACCGACTTTCTGCTACTTTTTTTCATTGAACTACTCATATTGAACTATTCATATTTTGCTACTTCATGTTGCAATATGTTACTTGGAATGCGCATTTTGAAATGATGAATGGTAGATTTATATTTTTATAATTTTATAATTGAATGACTTTTGATGTTTTTCTGTTCGTTTAAATGAATGCCTTTTTGAATTTGGGCAGTGAATGGTTGGATAATTAAAATAGTAGTGCATATTTTTTAATGATTGCTTGTGTATATATAAATTTTATAGTTGAATAATTTTTGATGATTTTTGTTAAAAAAAAGGGGTTAAATTTTGTTCAAATGAATACTTCTTTGAATTTGGACAATGAATGATTGGATGCTTAAAATAGCCGTGCATATTTTTTAATGGTTGCTTGTGTATATATAAATTTTATAGTTGAATGATTTTTGATGCTTTTCTATTAAAATAAAGCAAGGTTTAAATTTTGTTCAAATGAATCGAAATGGATCTGGAGCAATGGTAGGAAAATTTCCTTTCTAAAAATTATAACACATCCTATTGCAAAATTTTACATTAATCATAATAGGGGTATTATCGCCAATATATTGGATGTCTCATGTCCGGTCATGTCTCATCCATTCCAATCCCCTTAAACAAACATCGGATTGGATAATATTTTGTTAATCTCTCCTTATAATCCTAATTCCATCCAAATATAGGATAAGATACAAAATCCAAAGAGATTCCTAGTCCTAAGACTATTAGTCATGAGAATGTTAATCCAACTTAATTAAGTCTGCCCAAACAAACATGGCCTTAGGGTTTAGCGGAACAGTATTCAAAAAGAACCCTAATTGATTATTACTTGTTTGTTAGGGTAAATAACAAATACAAAGAATTGAAAGTTGAAAGTTGTAATGGTGATTAGTGACTACCACTAACAATCTAGGGTTTTTTTTTTTCCATGGTTTGATGTATGTTAGGAATAGGAAAACACCAGAGCACACCACGATACAGAGGGAAATTGACGTGTTGACCAAATACATGAGTGAAACCAAATCTATTATATATCAGAGAAAAGGATTGAAGAGAATTTATTTATTACTTACAGAAGAACAGAAGCGTCCCACTCTCTGCTTTCTGGCACAGATTCAGGGAAACAAACGGTAGAAGAAATAGAACATTGGAATTGGACGATCAGAGGGGCAACTACACTCTACGCTACGCTTGTTTGTTCGGAATTATACATGGCAAACTCTACGGTGCCTATGCACCTTATTAAAAATAAAAATATCATAACTTTAATTTTTTGAATTATAATTAAAAAAAAAATATCATAATTAAACACAATATAAAATAATATTATAATTGAAAAAAAAAAATAATCATAATTAAAGAAAAAAAATGACATAATTAAGAATACATATGGTACACTTTTTTTAAGAAGTATATATATTAGAATTTTCCATTATACATACATGACATAGGCCTCATTTGGGAATAGGCGATTTTAGTTAGTTTTTTAGCTTTTTTTTTTTTTTTTTGTTATTTTAACTTGACTAAAAAAGTTATATTTGAGATGATAATTAACTCTTTTTTTGTAGTTGATTTGATTATTGCGAGAAAAATAGTAAAATAATTATGATTTAAAATATGATATTTTATCTTATTAATTATTTTAATCTATTTTAACTTTATTAATTATTTTAGTCCAAAACTCATTTGCCAAACAAGGCATACACGATTAAGGCTAACTTTAGGCCAAGTTTAGCAAGTTAAAAAAAAGTCAAAAAGTCAAAAAATTACTCAAAAAGTTAAAAAGTTATCACTATTTATCAAAAGTCAAAAAGTACGGCTGTACAATTTCCAATTCTAATTTTTCCCTACACACTAATTTATACAATTTTTTAATACACATTTTTCCATAAAAAGTCAAAAAATTAACCCAAACAACCATATTTTTTTCTCAACTTTTTACTCTAAAAAGTAAAAAAATACACTTATTTAAGGCATCCCAAACAATCCCTACCCGACACCTCTTTACTGTTTATGCCTTTTAGTTTAAGGGTTTTTATTTTTAGGAATTTTTTTTTCTTAAATTTTTTGGCTAAAAATTCCTCCTTGGGTGGTTTAGTGAAAATGACAATTCAAACTTTTTTAATGTCTAAATCCCGTCCAAGCGATATGTATCTTTCATAGAGGACAAATAAATTTAATAACATTTTTTTTATAAATAATTTTATCCTTAGTAACTAATTTTATATTTTAAATCTTAAAATGATGTAATTTTTTACTTATATATTTATTTTTAATAAAATTAGAATTTTTAGAATCTTCTCATTAAGATTTATCAAACAAAATTCATACTGGCTATGAAATTCATATAAAAAAAAATAGTAAATTTTTTACTGTTGAAACTAACGTTAGTAATAAAGTTTTACTTTAATTCACAGTAAAAATTGTATTTTGATTTGAGTTTTGTTTGGCGACAATCTATTTATAAATGACATTGGAAGTTTCTCTTGGCCAAAACTCCCTTGTTTATCAACAGTTACAGTGACTATGGTGTTTAGTGGTGATGATAGTATTTTACTATTTAAAAATTAAAATTTTACAGTAAAATTTTACTCTAGGATATAATAAAGAGTAAAATTTTACTGTTGACATTAATTTTGATAGTACTTTTTTAAAAAAATAATAATTTCATGATCAACATAGATCTTGTTTGATAGATATCAACGAGAGGATTCTAAAAATATTAATTTTATTAAAAAGCGATATCTAAATCAAAAGTTATATCATTTCAAAATTTAAAATGTTAAATTACTCACTAAGAATATTTTGGTAATAGTGATGCGTGGTGAACTTTTGAAGGAATTTTTTTTGTACTTATTCTTAATATATAAAAATTTTATTTTAAGGGTGCTTTGACCAAATTTCTTTTATTTTTATTACATTTCTAATAACTAAAAAGACCTATCATCCCCAATTTGAAAATCTAATTTTACATACATGAGATATATGTGTAGATTTACCACAAGTAATTCTATTTTCACATAGAAATTCTTCTTAGTTCACACAAATTTTTTTTCTTAATATAATTTTGTCCTAAAATGAAAATACCACAATGTCCTTATCTTCTTCCACACAAACCCTAATTCTAAAACATCACAACCATCCTCCATCACCAACACCATCTCTCTACTCTACCACCCCCTCTTGTCGCTTCTTTCCCCCTCTACCTACGACTACCTTCCTCCATGAACCATATACTCCTACAAGCCTCCTGTCATGTACCACTCACTTTCAAAGTTGACTATGGATGTATAGAATGGAAGGGGATGAATTGGGAGTGGAGATAATGGAGAGCTGAAAGTAGGGACAATGGCAACAAATAAGGGGCGGTGGATGAAAGAAAAATTAAGCTTTTGAAATTGAATAAGATGGTATTATTGAAATAAAGAGATATATATTGAGAATTTTTATTTTTTTGATGTGTATACCAAGAATGTGCTCATTAACTGTGTTCACTGAGAAGAATTGGTGTATAGAAATAATTTTACTCACTTAGAACTCACTACTCAGGCCTTGCTCTCCACTTGTGTTTTTATGTTGTTAGGATTAGTTCAGAACTGACCTATAAATATCACATTTTTTCACTTTTTTTTATTTGTGAATTTTTTTTAAAACTTATGTCAAATTTTTTCCTCCCATCCATTTGTTGTACGTTAAAAAGTATAAGAGAAAATTACAATTAAAAAAAAAATAGAATTTGATTCTTGTAACAAAATAAACCTTGAGTTTTAAATTTTGTCAATTTAAATCTTAATTTTTTGATTTTTTTTAATCTAAACTATCAGTTTATTTTCATTAAGTAAAATCGACAGAAAAATTATATTTTAATCATTAAACTCAATAGGGTCATTTTTTTGATAAATCCTCGTTCTAAGTGTTTTATTCTATCTAATTCATTTTCTGTTTTAGTATTTCATTGGGTCCTGTTTAATGTAATATTACCAAGCCATCCTTCCCATTTTTTGTACAATATACAGTAAAAAATAACAATATAGTCCCTCATTTTATGGAGCAAATCTCTCCCTCATCCGAAGGAGAAATGTTAGATAATGTCTCAATGGGACCACATAATTAAATGTGGTGTTATCATTTATAAGAAGCGTACAATTTAAGTGATTCAATTTAGTTAATAGGCTTAAGGGTATATGTGTTATGGACCTAATGTGTAGATACTAGTTGTATAATTTCTATTTCTATGAGGGGCAGAAATAGAAATTAAAACATATTGGTTAAAGTTGGTTTTCATTCCTTTTGAACTTCCACAACCTTTTAGTTTTGAAAACCAATTACAACCTTTAAAAGGTTATGGTCCCTATTCCTTCCCAAGTGGAAAAAAGAATACTGCCATTTTTCTAAATCCTCTCAAGGAGAAACAAAAGGCACCAAAGGGGAAAGGATTAGAAGGCAATAACATAATCAATAACAAAGAGTTTATTGATAATCACGCTTCCGTTTAACCGTTCATCAATGGATTCAGGTATTTCATTTTGTTTTGATTTCTTGATAATACACATGGTAAATGATCCGAAGTGTAAGGTTTATGTTCTGAAATTTATGTTTACAAGAAAATCTCTTCTTCATTTCATGGAGAAAATATCAAATTATGAACTTTCAACTTTTTTATAATGTGAAAATTTTAAAAATAACGCAACAAAAAATCTAAACGAAAATCAAAATACAATGTGAATGTTCACAGCAAACAACAAATAATACAACTAACTTTCGAAAAAACAAAACACATACTAAAGTACAATGTAAATTTTTACAATAAACAACAAACATATAACTAATCTTCGAAAAAACAAAACTAATACCAAAATACAATGTGAATGTTCACAGTTTACAATTAACATACAACTAGTCTTAAAAAAATAAACTCATACAAATGTGAACATTTACACTGCAACGTGAAACCATAAAACAAAATTGAAAAAAAGTGAAAATCGATTATTTCAATTGTTCAATGGTAACAAAAATGATTGTTTAACCAACAAAGATAATAACAAAAATAACAAACATACAACTAATTTTTGAAAAAAAATAAAACTCATACCAAAATACAATATCATTGTTCACAATTTACAATTAACACTCAACTAGCCTTAAAAAAAAATAAACTCATACCAATGTGAATATTTATATTTAACGTGAAAATATAAAACAAAATTGAAAAAAGTGAAAATCAACTTTTTCGATTGTTCAATGGTAACAAAAATGATTGTTCATCCAACAAGCATAGTAATAAAAACAACAAACATACAACTAACTTTCGAATTTTTTTCAAAAAAACTCAGATCAAAATATAATATAAATATTCACAATTTACAATTAACATACAACTAGTCTTAAAAAAACTAAATTCATTGCTAATGTGAACATTTATACTGCAACATGAAAACATGAAGCAAAATTGAAAGAAAAAAAATTGACTATTCTGATTGTTTAATGGAAACAAAAAAAAAAATGATTTTTCAAACAACAAGTATAGTAACAAATAATATACAAAAAATCATCAAATAGTTCATATACATTGACATACATTTTTAGAAAAATCTGTGAATAATAAATTCCAGTATAATACTAGTGAATAAAGTACAAAATATCGGTGGCTACACAAATTGACAAAGGGACTATGATTTATGTGAAGGGACTATGATTTATGTGTAACAGTGGCAAAAAAAAAAAAAAAAAGAAGATTCTTCATCTCCAGTTTACCATAATCTCTGTTGTAAGTCCATCATCTTCTATATTCGGTCTACTACTAACATTTTATACCAAATGTTCTTCCATGACAAGACCTTAATGCAAAATAATGGTAAAGGAAGATCCTTGATTAAGTGAATCCCTCACATTGAGGTATAGAAAATACTAATAATCTTCCATATTCTATATACAATGTTTCATATATACCACAAATAAAATATATCTAATAATTGATATTCTCTCTCCTGGATATGTGATATAATATATATATATATATTATAATAAAAATCTATAAGGGTGAAGGGGCAAAATATAAACGGGTTGGATCCAAGCCTTGGACCGGTCTAATCCACTAAGCTCAAACCGAAGTGGGCTAGACGAATGTGTGGCCCAACTAGTTAAGCCCATATCCATGAAGAATGATCTTCCCAAGACCTCAAGCACTTGGGCCCAACACACAATGGAAAGGCTAGTCCAGCTGCAATGCTAGGCTGGGTCGAGTTGCTAGACTTGATCCATGGACCAAATTGATGGGTTGAACCAATCATCAAAACCATAGTGGGCCGAGCCCACACAAAGATATGTAAATGGGCTAGCCCATCTTAGCAAACAATCTTATTGAAGGTTAAGTCGGGGCACATCGGTACCAAGCTGAGGGAACCCCTCAGAGAAACGTAGAAGTTGTGAACACATGAATAAGCAGGCTACCACCTTAACTGGTCCCTCATCCTAGAATCACAGAAACAGTTAGCAAAGGGAATGTGATCTGTTATATGCATGGTTACAATGGGCACATCTATCCATGATCAATTACCTTATGGTCCTCTACCTTGAGCAATGCTGAGGGAAGCCTTGAGGCACCAAAACTCTATGAAACCATCTTGGGCAACAAGCAAAGTACTTTATATAAGCCACACTCTATTCGCATGGAAAAGTAATTGAACTTGAACTAACTCACTCTATCTCTACTTAAGCACTCTTTCTTTTCCTCTCTTTCTACTCCTAGAAAGAGTCCTCCATCTTCTCTAATCACTCATTCCTATGCCAGAGGGGTTTTTTGGCCAACCCTGGCTTGGAAGCTCTGATGGTGTTCTGTGCTACAGGTCCCCAGTTCCTGGATAATCTACTCCAGTTGTGGAGCTCCAATTCACTTTCATCTAGTGCAGGATTCAACACGCACAATTGGTGCGGTGAGCGTGGATTCTTCATTTCTCAATTCTGCATCTAATTCTAGCAATGCAAACTGAGGACATTCATCCAGCTAAATCAACTCCTCCGATGAAGAAGACAAAGGATAAAGGCCTAGCTCTATCGATGGTTTTAGAGGAACAGATCAGAAATAACAATCGACTCCAGATTCTGTTGAGCACCGTTGGTGGCTCCTCCCACAATTTCATGTTGGAGAAGGATTATAGAGATCGTATTATCGATTCCATGGGGATAAAGATATAAGAACTGAAGGCACAACTTAAGAAGATGATAGACAACTCGATGGAGAATAGGATCGATGCATAACATTCTCGTCTGTACCAGAGAAGTCCATCCCTGGAACCACTAGTGAAGGAAGTTCCTGAAAATGGTTCTAGGTAGTGAAATCAGCCAATTCTGGTACAAAGTGAAGTAGCGAGAAGCCACACCTGTGGTTCACTCCAAAAGAGGGCTAAAAGGCAAAAAACGGTCAGCCAGTAGATAGAGTACCCTATTCGTCCTCAGGATCTCTGTACCTTGGTTAATCGAAAATAAAGAAAATGAGCAACGGTGGGAACAAGAGACGTAATATCTCAATCGTACTGTTCATCAGAGGGAGCATTGAGCACTGGATTATCTCTTCTCTTCTTCTTTCTTTCTAGACATTGAAGCTTTGGAACCTCCAAAGAAGTTTACTCCGTCGACGTTCACAACGTATGACGGGAAGTTAGATCCACTTACACACATCAACCACTATCGGCTGATGATGTCTTTATGGAACCAAAACGATGCACTGATGTGCAAGGTCTTTCCATCCAGCCTAGGAGAGTCTAGACTCCAATGGTTCAATCATCTCCCTACTTGATCGATCTATGACTGGAAACAGCTCTTGGAAAAATTTCTGGCTAGATTCGTTTCTAATACCAAAATCCCGAAGGAACTGGACACCTTGTTTAGCCTCCGGAAGGAAAAGAAGAAAACACTATGTAACTATGCAAGGAGATACTGGGAAGAGTACAATGAATTGGAAGAGAACGTTTGCAGCGAGCAGATGACAGTGATGTCTTTCAAGCACTGTTTGCTTCTAGAACGCAAGTTGAGACAGTCACTTACTAAGCGCTTAACCACTACCCTAAAGGATTTACGAGCCAAGATTGAGTAGTACGCTCATCTTGACGATGATTAGATTCTTATCAAAGTAACGTCAGCCGAACAGCCGAACCGCAGGGACCAATAAATAGCAGATCGAAAAAAACCTCGTGAAGTTACAGTAAATGAAGTAGACAAATCCAAGTCCTACGAAGTAATCATTATAATGTTCAAAGAACCCATTTACCACCTCATGGAGAAAATCAAGAGGGAACCATACTTTGTTTGGGCACCAAAGATGTTAGGATATCCAGCTCGGCACAACTAGAAGCTAAGGTGTACCTATCACTAGGATATGAGGCATATGACTCAGGACTGCAGAGTTTTGAAGCAGCATTTGGAGGATTTGGTAGCTGTTCGGCATCTCTAGAAACACGTTGATCTAGACAAAACCATGGCCGAACAAGGAAACCCACCGCCATAGCAGAATGCAAAGCAACCTCCTTGACTGGTCATCAATGTGATCCATGGCACGACTAGTCTTGAGCAAGAGAAAGTACTTCGAGGAGAAATTTCAAAGGTTGCACAGTTTCTGCAAGTGATGTCGATCATAGCAGTGCCAAAAAAGGTTAGAGTAGAACCTAAATCTCCTTTATGTAATGTTTCTTTTACTGTGAAAGACTTAGAAGGAATTCAACATCCACACACTGATTACTATTGGGATTGGAAAACAATTTGATGTGAAATGAGTCCTAGTGGATCAAGGTAGTGCTGTAGCTATCCTATATTATGATTTGTTCAAGAATCTCAGTCTTACTGAGTAGAATCTCAACTCAACAAATGCACCAATGGCCGGCTTCAATTCCTAGTCCGAATGGCCACTTGGTAGAATAACATTACTTGTCGTAACTAGGACAAGGACTCTTCAAATAGAATTTTTGGTTGTGAACACTCCATCTTTTTACAACGTCATTCTCAGTCGACCCTGGATTCATCAGATGGAAGTAGTCCCTTTGACCTATCACCAGCTCATCTGCTTCCTGACGGAGCACTTAGTAGAGTAGATCAAGGGGGACCAAATTGCAGCAAAGCATTGTTTCATGGCTACCATGAAGATCAAACAGCTCTGTAATCAGGTCTAGATAGTCTAGTTAGCAAATTAGCCTGTACTAGAAGATGTTGGAAGAACTCCAGCTGAAAAGATGGAAAAAGAACTGGAAAAAGTTTTGGCGGAAGAAGGCGACCCTGAGAAATACTTTCTTATCGGTACCTCACTTAGCACTGATGAGAAACTTCAGTTGCTGGATTTGTTAAGGAAAATATAAAAGTATTCGCATGGTTGGCCTACGACACTCATGGCCTGGATCCTGAATTTGTCTGCCATAAACTCAACGTCAATCCTTCAACTTGGCCCGTTGTGCAAAAGAGCAAAAGATCCTCAGTTGAGCATACTGAAGCAGTGATTGCGGAGGTGGATAAGCTTCTAGCAGCAATGGTTGTGTAATAGAGTTGTAGTGAAGAATAAGAATGGCAAATGGAGAGTTTGCGTTGATTTTACCTACCTCAACAAAGCTTGTCTAAGAGACAACTTTCCCTTATTGCGTATAGATTAGCTCGTCGATTCAACAGCCGGACATGAGTGGATAAGTTTCTTGGACACCTATAGTGGTTACCACCAGATACATCTATTTGGCCCAGACCAAGAGAAAACAACGTTTTTCACTCCCAGAGGCACCTACTATTATAAGGTAATGCCGTTTAACTTTAAAAATGCCAGAGCAACTTACCAAGGAATGGTGACCCGAATATTCAAGGATTAGTTCAGACGGACTATGAAAGCATATATAGATGACATGGTGGTCAAAATTTCACTCGCAACAAACTACATTGCCGATCTAAAGGAAGTTTTCAGCATCTTAAAAGCCCAATAACTTTGCCTCAATGCCTCGAAATGCACTTCCGAGGTAGGAACAAGGAAGTTCTTGAGTTACATGGTTACTCGCAGAGGAATCAAAGTAAACCTGGATCAAATTAAAGGAATAGAAGAGATAGAAATACTGAAGAAGGCCAAGGAACTTCAGAAATTGGCTGGAATAGCGGTAGCGCTGAACCGATTAATCAGCAGGTCATTAGATCGAATGAAGCCTTTCTTTTAACTCTTGAGGAAAAAGGCTATGTTCGAATGGGGGCTCGAGTGCACCGAGGCACTGCAGGACCTCAAAAAGTACCTCAATATGCCACCTCTCATTGCCACCAAGGGAAGAACTATACCTGTATCTGGTAGTTTTAGACTATGCTGTAAGCGCGGTACTAATTCGCGAAGTAAAAAAAGAACAGAGACTAGTGTACTACATCAACAAAACTCTCCTAGACGACGAGACATAGTACCTACCATTGGTGAAATTGTAGTTTGCTCTACTTATTGCATCAAGGAAGCTGCAACACTATTTCTAAGGCCATACTATCAATGTCCTTTTCGAGTTCTCACTCAGATCTGTTTTCGGCCGAGCCAATTTCTCGGGTCGAACGGTGAAATGGGCAGTTGAGCTTGGTGAGTTTGACATTTGATACTAGCCCAGAACAACAATCAAGGCTCATGTATTGGCAAACTTTGTCATTGAATTCAATCCCACCCCGAGCACTGTACATCTAAACACTAGCTTGGTACTGGTGTTATGAACCATCTAGCTGGTAAAACAAAGTGCTTTAGAAGCATGAAAGCTCTTCATTGGAGACATCTGGAAACTTTATTTTGATGGATCATCGAATAACCGAGGCTCAGGGGCAGGGGTAGTATTGATTTTTCCGGAGGGATTCATCTCGGAACAAGCTTTGAAGCTTAGATGGAAAGCCTCTAACAATGAGGTGGAATACAAAGCAATACTGGCTGGTTTGTGCAATGTTGAGCACTTCAGTGCAGATGAGCTTCTAGTTTTCAGTGACTCTTAGCTAGTTGTCAACCAACTCACTGGGATCTACGAAGTAAGAGACGAAAAAATGACCATGTATGTAGACAAGGCCAGAGATCTAATCAAGAAATTTCAGTCTATACAATGGAATGAAGCAGTCAAGATATAAGCAACCATGCTGATGCTCTAGCCTACCTCAACTCATCAGTAGATACCAAAGATGCTAGAAAGATTCGGGTTGTGTTCGTGCCGAAACTGAGCATTGCGTCTCCAGATTCGTTCCTCTGTATAAACTTAGGACTGAGCTGGATGGACCCAATGTTTGTTTTTCTAAGATCTGGCACTCTTCCCAAAGACAAGAAAGAGGCTAACAAAGTCCAACATCAATAAGCTTGGTTCTGGATCTAACCATCTAGGAATCTATATCGATGCTCCTACCATGGTCCCTATCCACTATGTGTGCATCCAAATCTAGTCGAGAATGTTCTCTATGAAATTCACGATGGGATTGTGGAAGCCACATTGGTGAAAGGTCATTGGCATACCGTGCCCTAACTCATGGGTACTAGTGGCCACAGATACAGAGAGACTTAGCAGTACGTTAAAAATGTGACAAATGCCAGAGGTTCGCTCCTCTAATCCATCAGCCAACTAAAGCTCTCACTTCACTCACCAGTCCTTGGCCCTTCGCTCAGTAGGGCTTGGACATCATTGGACCTATGGCGTGGGGGACTAGGAACAGAAGGTTCTTTGTCGCTGCAATCAACTATTTTATGAAGAGGGTGAAAGTGGAAGCACTGGCAAGTATCAAGGAAGCATACACAAAGCGGTTCGTCATGAGGAATGTCGTGGTCCGTTTCGACATCCCAAGGGTACTAATTGTAGAGAATGGAACATAGTTTGACGGGAAAATTTTTAGGAAGTTCTGTGTCGATCTCAGGATCGAATATCAAAACTTATTTCCAAGCTACCCACAGAGTAATGGACAGGCAGAGTCATAAAACAAGACCATCATTAATGGCGTGAAGAAGCAGCTTGAAAGTGCAAAAGGGAAAATGAGTTGAAGAGTTACCCCATGTGTTGTGGGCCTACTGAATGATGGCACGACGCTCAACCTGGGAGACTTCTTATTCCCTGACCTACGGAATGAAGGCTGTTATTCTATTAGAAGTTGGTCTCCCAACCATATGGTTAGAACTATTTGAAAATGCAAGTAACGAAGAAGCTGTCACTCAAGCACTAGACATAGCAGAAGGACGAAGAGAAGCATCACTGATTAGACTTGCAGCCAATCAGCAATAACTCATCAAGAGTTTCAACAAGAAAGTCCTCCCAAGACAGTTCACACCTGGTGAATTGGTTCTGAGAAAAGTTATGGACCACAAAAGGGTGCCTGGCGAAAGGAAGTTAGGTCCCAATTGGGAAGGGCCTTTCAAGGTTATAGTTGTTGCCGAAAATAGAGCATACTATCTGGAAGATCTCACGGGCAAAGCCATACCTCGGCCCTGGAATGTGGCAAATCTCAAGAAGTACTATTAGTAATCTATCTTCCTAAATATCTATAAAAGTGTAAAGACATTTCTCTTTAAATTAATGGAAAAAATCTTTGCTTCCTTAAACTTTTGTTTCTAGCACATGTACAGCCTTAAGGCCAGAACATATTGATAACCAACACAACCTTTTAAGATCCAAATTCTGGGGGTGTAGTTCAAACTAAAAATGGTTTGGACTAAGGCAGAGTTAGCAATAACACTCGAAATAAACTTCATTGGGAATCAACGGATTTTTAGCAAAGTTAAGGAATGACATTCGAAATTAGCTTTGGTTTTAATTGAATGGAATTAGCTTCGGAATGACTGAACGCATTTATGTTTGGCTTGCACTCAAACAGTAGAATTGCTTGGTGGAATTATATTTGGCAACCAAATGGAACTGAGGCAAGTGGAATTGCTTGGTGAAAACATCACTAACGAATTAGCTTCGAGACGACAAAACGAAATTAACTTCGGAACGACCAAACTCGTTTATCTTTGGTTTGCACTCAAACATGTCAAGTGGAATTGGTTGGTGGAATTATGTTTGGCAACCAAATGGAACTTAGCCAAGTGGAATTGGTTGGTGGAATTATGTTTGGCAACCAAATGGAACTTAGCCAAGTGGAATTGCTTGGTGGAAACAACGCTAACGAATTTTTTTAAACATTATTATTTTTTTTCTTAAAATCACAGGATTTTCAAAGTCACAAATGACTTTCTCTTAAGTACAACTACATCAAAATTCAACACTTCAGTTCTACTTCATACAAATAGAGTCGTAACAGACTTGGATAATTCTTTCAAGAGCAGACTTTCAGCACATGCCTTACTGAGCTCCAAATGGGGCCAAACAATTGTTTTTTCAAAACCAACCTGGACTTAAGTAAGACACTCCTTTATGACTTTGTTACATTCAAATGCACTCATGCAATCAAAATTGGAACAGACTTAAGCAATTCTCTCAAAGAGCAAGATTAGCGGTGCAAGTCTTACTTAACTCTTGGTGGTGGCAAACAATTGTTTTTTCAGAACCAACCTGGACCTAAATAAGACACTCTCCTTCAATTACAATACAAGCATAGCTATGCAGTATATCATATCACCAGACGAAAATTATTTGGCTTGATGGCCCAACAAAGGCTCGATTGGCATAAGCAATCTGAGATAATACTCAGATTTAAAATCAAAAAAGTATCAAATTGCAAAATCAAGAGAAAATATTATCATTAAACAAAGGCACAATTGTCCTCACAAACATCATCAAAAAAGAAAAAATTGTCTTAGCGATCATAGGGGGCAACTCGTCAGGAAGATCGAGCTCCAGTGTAGCAAAAAACAAAAAAAGAAAAAGAAAAAAACAAAATGTAAAAAATTGAAATTGTCTCAAGGATTACTTCAACTTTCATTACAAGGAGGAATCTCAAAGGCTGGGTTCATAGTCTTGTCCGATCACCTTTGAGGGGAGAAGTAGAGGCAGCACCAATGTCTTGAGGGACAGGAACCTCCTTAGCCACCTCATCTACAACACCAACCTTTGGGTCCCACCTTCTTCAGCACCAGTATTGGGGAGATCTTCGATTAAGGAGTTGCGCGTGTTGTAGCAGCTTTCAGGCTTGAGAATTTGGAAGGGACAGGAACGTCTAGAAATAGAGGGGATTCCTTAGGAACCTTGGCAGTAGTAAGGGCAATCATCCATCCTTTGAAGAAGAGCTTGTCGCGTAGAACCAGCACCTCCTCCTTATAAGCTGCACCAGTTTCATCACAACCTTGTTGCCAATACCTAGCTTCCAAAGTTGAGCGCTCGGTGGCCATCACAGCAATAATAGCCTCCAACTCGATAAATTTTCCCTCAAGTTTGGCCTAGGTATTAACAACAGACTCCTTAGACATTTTAGCAGAAGCAACAACCTTATTCAATCAAAATACCTCCATCTTTGCAGCTCTACAACCCTTCTTTTCAACCTCCAAATTCACCGTCAGCCTCTTAGAACCCATTGCAGTCTCCAATATGGCCTTTGCCAATGCCTCGGTATAGGTACTAGATAGGTGTAGCCTCTGAATGCACTATAGTAACGAAAGGTATTAAGGAAAGAAAATGGTGTAGACAGGAAAGAACAAAAAGAATTATTAAGGCACTTACAATAGTCATCATTTGCAAGGTTCCCTTCAAAGTGGGAATGTCACTGGGTCCAATGTGGTCTGCCATGTCCATTGGCAACAGCAGAGTCTTGGTTAAGTCAAAAGCAAGTCCTCTAGTTGCAATAACAAAGTCAGAAGTCAAAATGGGCCTACCCTAGTGCAGCATGGGTGATTTCTGCTGTTCAAAGGATTCATCAACGACAGGCTCCCTAAAAGGCTCATTAATCTTAGCCTTATCAATTTTTCTTCTTTTCTTCTTTGCACTTTTAGCAGTTAGGACATTGAATTCAAGAACATCAACAGAAAGGCTAGCAGTCCTCATCTCTAATTTTATTTCCATTAGATGTTTTGGCTCAGCCTTGACTCTAACTTTACCGCCAAAAGACTCCGTTTCCAAGTCTACAAGAACCCTTCTTTCGATATTGATCCGCCTCCTATGAAATTGGGGACAAGAGAAGGGGTCCTTTCAATGGAATGACTACAAGCACGACGACGATTGGTAATCAAGGGGCAGCGGGTGTGTTAGTTTCAGTATTAGAGTTGAGCAGAGATGCAGCTAGTTTCACTTTCTTCGGGATGATAGTTCGTTAGGTGACTCGGCAATCCAACAATTCAGGAGAAGATCTCTTCATATACCGTAGCACAACCTTAGTTGCTTTAGTATTATCATGATTTGGTCTCCTTTGGTAGCGAAAAGATTTTGTAGAAATAGGAAACTACATTAGCATGGCATTCAAACAGAACATAAGTTGAAAACAAAATAACCGAAATATAAAGACAGAGGATTCAAACCTGGATAGCCATCCTTCTGGGGTATCCTTTCGGACTAGATCTCTGTCCCAAGAAGGAACTTCTAGTTCCCATCGACTTACAGAAAGTCGTCGTTATGCTTATCAAAATTAGGCAGACCAGTGACATGCTGAGAGTCAATAGAACGAACACAAAGGTAGTAAGTGCTATGGTCTTTATTATGGGAGAGGATATAGCAGCCTAAGATGTCCTAGACATCCAAGTTCAGGCCTAACCGCCTATTTAGGGCAGAAACACCATGAACAACGCAGAATAGATTCACAGAAACTAACATTGGGAAAAGTTGAACATGGGCCCCATTTGTTTTCAAAGGTAGAATAGAGGGGATTGATAGTGAGGGGATTGAGTAAAATTGTGTTTGTTTTGATGATAGTTGTTAGTGTAGGAATTGTTAAATTATTTTTATATAAAATAATAAAACAAATAAAAAAATACAAAAAAAATTAAACATTAATGGTCAAAAAAAAAAATCCCAATATGTAAAAAATAAAAAAAATTATAATTTCCTCACTATTTTTCTTAAACAACCTCCACCTCCTCCATCTCAATCCCCCTTCCAACCTCTATCTTAATCCCCTCCTCCATCCTAATCCCTTCCCTAACTTTACAAACAAACACAACACTAAATAGCCCTACCTCCATCCTAATCCCATTCCATCCATTACACCCAAAACAAACGGGGCCTTAGTGTAGAAAATGACGAACCAATGGGTCCAAGGGGAACCGAACCCCTCATTCAATGATGGCGGCGACCGAAAATGCAGCAGTACTTCTCGTACCCATACGTTTGGCATCAACCCTTGCCAAAGGAAAAGTAACATCAAACAGGGCCATCGCCTCAGGGGTATCAACCAAAGCACGAAACTTACACATGATCTAGACCAAGAAAGACAAAGACAAAACCACACTAAGGTAAGGTTAGAAAAGTAGCACGAGTCGCCGGAGACAGTGGCACGGGGGCTAGCAATGGCGAAAGAGACCGAAAAGCGAAAGAAAATGAGAGGTTCAGAAGAACTTACAGCGATTTGATGAAAGAATGACGACGAATGAAGGTCTTGGAGACTAGAATCGAAGGGAGACGGCAACGTCTAGCACCAACAGCAATCGCGGTAGACGTTAGAGTAAAGTATCATCGGAACCAAGGAAGAGAATGAAAAGACTTTAGGGATTTCAGAATTTTAGGAATAGACGAAGAGGGTGAAGGGATAACCTTAGGGTATTTATGACCCTTGATTGACACGATAGTACAAATCACGTCCCTTTACAGGAGAACAGCGCCCTACTTCTACACATTAACACCACACTGTCACATGTCACTATAAAAGGACACATCCAGAGAGCGTGTGTCAGGACTTGAATCGCCACAAAGGCCGAATTAGAGTGAAACCAAAACGATGCGACCGTTAGAAGATTAAGCAGTAGCTTCCCCCAAGGGAACCTTAGCGCGAGCTAGGGGGCAAATGAAGTGGTAGAATATAAATAGGTCGGATCTAAGCCTTGAATCGGTCTAATCTACTAAGCCCAAACCCAAGTAGGCTAGACGAATGTGTGGGCCAACCAATTAAGCCCATATCTATGAAGAATGATCTTCCCAAGTCCTCAAGCACTTGGGCCCAACATGCAATGGGAAGGCCAGTCTAGCTGTGATGTTAGGTCGGGCCGAGTTACTAGACCTGATCCATGGACTGAACTGATGGGTCGAACCCATCATCAGAATTGAAGTGGGCCAAGCCCACATAAAGGTATCCAAATGGAGTAGCCCATCTCAATAAACAATCTTACAGAAGGCCGAGTCGGCGCACATCGGTATCGAGCTGAGGGAACCCCTTAGAGAAACATGGAAACTGTGAACACATGTATAAGCTAGCTACCACCTCAGCTGGCCCCCCTCATAGAATCACGAAAATCGCTAGTAAAGGGAATGTGATCTGTTGTATGCATGGTTACAATGGGCACATGTATTCGTAGTCAACTGTAGACGTGCCCGAACGTCCCGAGCTCTGCACGCAAATTGGCGCAAAATCCATTTTGTTCATTAGCTCACTACAGCTCGGACTCAATGTCACGGTACTGAATCTGATCTCGCAAAGTGCAATGCAAGACCGATAAATCACCAAAGAGTCCAAATCCGACAAATCGTTTTGCAAAACTGATTTTCATAAAGAAGTGCCAAACATGGACTGCTTTGCCAGATATAGAGTCACCGCCTAAATGTTTTTGTTTTGGAAAATTTAGGAAACCCTAACTCGTGCCTAAGGCCACGTATCCGTCATCACCAAAGTTGCCTCGGCTTGGGAACTTGGGTACGAGAGGGGAAGGTCATACAATGAGCACCCCCGCTCGCCCGATCAAAGGATCAGCCTTTACTAACATGATATGTTGTTTTTGAAAACACATGCGCTCTTATTCCGGTGTATTAGCCTTGAATTACTATGTGATGCGCACATCATACAAGTATAGACTAGATCGCCTAAGTTGGAACAAAACATCTCATGTTTGTTTGAAAATGGTTTGAAGGTGTTACTCGCAAGTAGGCTAAGACGTGGATTTGCCACCCTCGAGTGGGCTTAGAAAACATGATTTTGCCACTCTCAAGTGGGCTTAAAACTCGCATTTTGATGAATTGTTCCAATTCAAGTAATCCAACCTTCACCCACAGGCATTCAGGCAATTATATCAATTAAGCAGTTAGCCTCATGGCAAGCATACTAACATGGCAACACTCACACTTATGCAAGATGCTAAAGAGTAAATACTTACCTAGTACTCCAAGCCAAAACAATAGCTAGTTAGTAATCAATGTATGATTCTAGCTATGTTAAAATGGCTAATGCAACACATGCAAAATACAACTAGAAATAGGCTCGGCTATTCTAAAATGGCATATGAGATGCAACTTTGATAATCATGTACTCAAGTAGGAATTGAAATACAATGCAGTTAGTATGATGCGCCGAGCCTGGTGCATGCAAGATAGATGAATAGATGTAAACATGAAAACATAAGGATGCTAATTGAAACATGCCCTCAAACTAACCACCGTAAGCGGGTAAGTAAAAGGGAGAAAGGTGTGGGGTTGGAAGACATTCACACACGCACACACACTTATTACAAAATTCGCCCTCTCGACAGAGGATCTGAATAAATAATACAAACCAACTAATTAACTAACTAACAAGCTAATTAATTATTACACAACCAAAATGAAACAAATAACTATTCTAAGTTATCAAAAGTACTGAAATGGCCTCGTGACGAGGGATGCATGCACGCTTGGTCGGCTTGTTTTTGTGCCTTTTTTTGTGAGCTTCGGGACCACCTTGTATTGGCCCTCTCACCACTGAAATCTAGAGGGATTTCAGTGGTGGGGATGGTGTTTTGAGGTCCTAAGAAGGAGAGCGCCATCCCCTCTCCTTATTGTCTTGTTTACTTGCATTTTTGGCCTTACAAAAGAGCCCACATTTGCATGCATCCTAAGCTTGTTTCAGGCCATTTTTGGTGGGTTTTAGGACCTTCATGAACTCTGTCCAAAGTTGTTTTTGCCATATAAAGTGTCTATTATGCGTGTGTAGAGTAATCCTCCTCAAGGCCTTTCAAAGGGGCCTTTACTTGTATGCTTCCTTGGCTCATTCTGGGCCCTTTTTAGTGAGTTTGAGGGCTATCATAACCTCTTTCTAGAGGTGATTTTGCCATTTTGTATGTCTATCATGTATGTGTAGAACAACCCCTTGCATGGCCTTCCAAAGGAGCACCTCATTCTAGCATGTATTAGACACATTTTAGTGGATATTTGGCCATATTTTGGCATGCCATGAATCTATTTTTGGCTGGTTTAGTGGCCCCTTGAATACTTCATATACATGTAGTGTAATCCATGCTTACTAGCCTATGTTGCATGTTGTTTTGGCCCTCCATTCTAGCATGTTTTGGCCACACTCCAAACATGTTTTGTTCATATTTTGGGCTGCCTTAGCTCTGTTTTTAGGCCTCTTTGTCGATTGGTGCTTACCATGCTTAGCTTTGAGTTTTGAAGCCTATTGCATGCTTATATCGAGGTGTTTGCATGTTTTAGTATCATTGTGTATGATATTTCAGAGCTTATACTTGTGCCATACTCCCCTATTTTCCATGCTTTAAATGTGTTTGAGAGTTGTGCTTGTATACCCCATTTACGAGCCTTTGCATGAGCTTCATTTAAATGCATTTCGAGACACCATCTCATATCATTTTGCCACTGTTTTAGGGCTGCATAAGGTCTGTTTGGGGTTGGTTTCATCATATGAACATAGCTTTGCATGACTATAGTGTAATGCACTTCACTAGTCTTTGGTGTTTGAGCCTTCTAGCATGCATAGCATGAGTGTTTGCATGCTTCGGGTCATTTTGGAATCATTTAGTATGCCATTTTAGAGCTGGAATGTGTGCCATTGCATGCCATGTTTCATCCTTGCATTGCTCTTGGAAAGTTGCATTTTATGCCTTAGGCTTGGAGCCCTTGCATTGTGCATGTTTGCATGAACCTTGGGCCTTGTTCTCATCTCATATGGCCACTGATTTAGACATGGCTGAGGCTTGTCCATATTAGTTTAAGTCCATCTTTTGCATGTTGCTAAAATGTTGTTACATTGCTTCATGTTTGCATGCTTTGGTTGCATCATGTCTTGCATGCTCATTGTTTGAATATTGTCACATACTTGCATGTTTGCATGTTTGTCCACATGTTCATGTTGCATACCTAGCTCGCTTGCTTAGGTTGCATAGCATATCATGCATCTCTTGCCTCTTGATCAAACCATGATAGAGGTTGGAGGCGTCTTGTTTGTTTTGTGTGCATTTCATTTGACATTGAAATTGCACACTTTGGCTTCTCGGGCCATCATGCATTGAAATGCGTGATTGGTGGCCCGAGGACCGAGGGCCACACTCTCTTGAGTCCATAACATGATGGGGAGGGTGGTCGTGCAAACATTTGCTTTAAAAATGCATTGCCATGCCTTGTCTGTCCTTTGCTGCTATCAAACAGGGTTCTGCAGGAAGAAATGGCCGACCGACCACATTCAGTGCCAGCCGGCCATGCATTGTTGGCCGAGAGCCTCACAACTGGTCGATGACCACTTTTCCATGGCCGGTGACCATTCTTCTTGGCCGGTGACCTTCCACAGTGCTCAGAAGGTGGTTCAGAAGCATCCTTGGGACTTGTGCAGTTCTCAGAGGTGCAGAACAGTGTAAACGGAGGCAACAGTGGCATGGCAATGGGTTTTCGAGCGAAGCCAATCCGAGCATGCATTTGGCCCTCTTCCCGAGGCCTCTTTACTGCTTTAGTAGCTTAATTAATTTGTTAATTAGTTAAGGGTTTTGTAATAATTAATTAGCTTGTTAGTTGATTAATTTGTATTATTCTTTTGGACCCTCCGAGCGAGGGCACAATTGTAATAAGCGTGCGTGCGTGTGATGCATGTCTTTTAACCCCCATTTTTTTCTCCCTTTTATTTAACCGCTTATGATGGTTAGTATTAGGGCATATTTCAATTAGCATCCTCATGCTATGCATGTTTGCATCATTCATATGTATTGTATGCACCGGGCTCGGCGCATCATACTAATTGCTTTGTATCTCAATTCCAAGTTGAATACGTGTTAGTTACAGCATCTCACATGTCATTCTTAGATTAGCCGAGCCCATTCTTAGCTGTATTTTTGCATGTGTTGCATTAGCCATCTTAACATGAACTCGGATCATGCATTTGATTCCTAACTAGTTTCTGTTTTGGCTTGGAGTACTAGGTAAGCATTTACGCTTTAGCATCCTTGCATGAGTGTGAGTATTGCCATGATAGCATGCTTACCATGAGGCTATGTGCTTACGTGTTATAACTGCCTGAATGCCTGTGGGTGAAGGTTGAGTTACTTAAATTGGAACAACGCATTGAATACGAGTTTTAAGTCCACTAGATAGTGGCAAAACCATGTTTTCTAAGCCCACCCGAAGGTGGCAAAATTTGCATTTTAGCCTACTTACGAGTAGCAGACCATTTTCAAAACAAACATGAAATGTTTTGTTCCAATTTAGGTGATCCAGTCTATACTTGTGTGTTGTGCGCATCACATAGTAAATCTAGGCTAATAACCAGAATAAGAGCTCATAAAGTTTTCAAAACAAGATATCGTGGTTAGTAGGGGCCGATTTTCGGATCGGGCGAGAGGGGGTGCTCATAGCTGACCTTCCCCAATCGTACCCAAGTTCCTGAGCCGAGGCAACTTTGGTGATGACAGACACGTGGCCTTAGGCAAACGAGTCAGGGTTTCCTAAATTCCCCTATTAAAAAATATTTAGGTGGCAACTCTGTATCTGGCAAAGCAGTCCATGTTTGGCCCTTCTTTTCTAAAAATATTTTTTCTTAAAACGATTTGCTGGATTTGGACTCTTTGGTTCAGATTAAGAACCGTGACTAAAAATGGAGTCCGAACTGTAGTGAGCCCATAACGAACAAAACGGGGTATTTCCCCCGGGACGTTTAGGGACGTCTATAGCTCGCAACCGTTTCATTTCCAATCATAGACACTGAGAGGTCATCCCCCAAGCACTCATGTATGATCGGAGGATCTGAAAGTAGACAAGCCAGTGCTACCTCCATTTCAATCTCGGTGCTCTCGAAATCCACTTCCTTACACTACTCAACCTCAGCTGATAGGTCTGTCTGCTCCTCGGCAACATCATCCCCGGACAACTGCAAGTCGAAGAAGATCTCGAACCCTGGCAGGTGCCTCTTCTCTACGTTTAGCCATGGCTCTGCGAAGCCGCAGAATGAAAAGTCTTCCCCCTCCCAAATGAAGCGTCCGTTTAGGGTGCCCTGGATAGGCCGATGCATCAACTCAAAATGCTTCCCCGCCTACTTGGCTTTGGCTCTCCCGGCCATCTCTTTGCCTTTTCTCACCTAGTCCTCTTTGGTGGGCAGATAACCCAAGCCAAAGGTATGCGGATTGTGCGGCACTTCGGCCGATGCTGTAATGCCTTTCCGACCACTTTTCCCTAATCCTATCTCGGGGATGTGCTGGAGCTTATTCATGAGGAATACTGACTGTGCGCTGACATACAACCCCTTATCAACAGCTAAGATATTCTGTATGACCCGGGACTCGGCTAGGGTGAACCTCGATAGGAACACATCCTCTGCGCCATGCTCGATATCTGGAACTGGTGTAGAAACCTCTGGCGGTGGATAGATCGAAGAATTCCCAAAAACTATAGCCATCCCCTTCCCGTGGGGGTATTTCAATATCTGGTGCAGGGTGAAAGAGACTGCCTTTGCCTGGTGCAGCCACGACCACCCTAGGAGTAGATTGAAGGTTGTGGGAACGTCCAAGACATGAAAATCAACATCGTGTTGTCCTGGACCAACCTGGGTCTGAATTTGCATAGTCCCCATCACCTCTCTGCTAGTATTGTCATAGGCCCTTATCACCTGGGCAATTGGCACAAAATCCACGAGCTTCAACCCATTTGCATAGGCTGTCCTTGACGGGTACACGTTAATGGTGGGCCTTGTGTCGATAAGAACCCCTGGTATCCACTTGTTTCTACACTCCACAGAGATGTAGAATGGTTTGTTATGATTTACGCCCTCAGGCGGTAGTTCCTTGTCAAAAAAGGTCAACGTCGGGGAAGCTCCTCCCGGAAAGACCAGCCTTACCAGCTGCTCGGGCGTGGTATCTATTGAAAGTTTGGCCTTGTCCATTGCGAAAAGGACAGCTTGTTTATGAACTCTTGAAGCTATAAGCAGTCCCCAGATAGAGATGTCTGCTAGTATCTTCTTAAGCTACTTCAGCACAACCTCTTCTTCGAGTAGCTTTTCTTCCTGCTTCTCCGCTTCCTTGTCCTTCCCGGATACTTCTGGTTGATCTAAGTGCAGGGGCTTGAAATACCGCTCGCTCCTAGTCATGTGGTCAACTTCGCCAATATACCAGGTATCATCCGGCTGGCTTTGTCCCCAGTCTTCATCTGTGTAGGCAAGACATAGGTCATCATCTTCCCACCACATGTCATCGGCAACCGACAGACACTTGTCCGGCTGCGTTACAACTATTCTTATGCCCACAGCTCCTTCCATTCATGTGCTCGCAGCACGTTCTGTTCTCGTGCACACAGCACCTTCTGTCCCCGAAGGGGCTTTGGCTTTTCTGGCCCTCTCAGAATCTTCGATCCTTTCCCACTCAAATTGCTTCAGTACAGCCTGCTGTTCAATGTTTTTCGTACCCGTATCCCGAGCGAAATTCTTAACACCGGCGCTCTCCGGTGATACAAACTGATTCCCGGCCTTTCCGGCCACTGTTGATGTCCTCGTCCCTGACGGACCCTGTTCTAGTTGAGGTTGTTCAACAACATTCGGCTGGTCATCGAGCCACCTAGTAGACTCTGCTGACCCGTTTAAATCAAACCAATTGACTGCCACGTCCCCTGAGTCCTGCTCTCCAAAGAACTGCAGATTTGCAACGTCCTCCTCCAGATTCGCTAGGTCATCTAGCTCCTGATTAGGTCCATCCTCCTATACTACACAAATCTCTGCCCTCACTGGCAATTCCACATTTGGCCTAGCCTGGCTTGCTAATGTAATGTAACCGCTGGGGTTGTACATGAAGCTCGCAGACCCCTCAGGCTCTGTATCATCATTCCCATTTGCGTCCACAGTCGACCCAATTCTATCTTCGATAGTCCCCACCACCGTTTCAGGTTGGGTTTGGGAGATGTCCAACATGCACAAGTCAATGCTGTTAGGAATGAACACCTCTGGCTTGGGTATATGGGAAGGGGTGATATATATGCTAGGGTCGTATGACACAACCCCAGTTTGGATGAAATTGATGCGTTTGGGAGGTGGAGCTTGGTTGTGTGGTGGGAGAGGGTTGGTTGTGACATTCGGTTTCTCCGGAGGCATGATCACCCTGTTGTCAATGAGATCTTGAATCTTATGACGCAATCTATAGCACTGGTCGGTGTCATGACCATGCTGTTGGTGAAAGGCGCAGTACTTCACTGGGTTATGGGAGGAGGGAAGTTTTTCTGGCAATGGCCGAGGCTCTAGGGGCTTCAAGTGCCCTTTCCTGATCAAAACCCCTAAAGCCTTGGACAAGGGCATGTATAGTGGGGTGAAGGTTCTTTGGCCTCAGGGTGAAAACTTGGTTATTTGTGAGCTATTTCGGGACGCATCGGTGAATGGTGTAGCTGCAAGGGTTCTTGGGGTGGTGGTGGTGGTAACCATATCCACATCTGAAGATTTGGCACTGCTCGTGCCTGCATTTGTACTGCGGTTAAATGCCCTCTTGGGCTGCTCTCTCTCATGATCAATGAGGCCTTGTTTCATGGCGTCCTCGAGTTGCACCCCAATCTCATGTCGATCTGCAAAGGTGGGAAGGGGGAGGACGATTATCTTCTGCATGAGCTTGGGTTGGAGATTGCGCACAACCATTTGTATTTGATCCTTGTCAACCAGCTTGATCATCATCATCGAGGCCTTGGCCCTCCACCGGGTCATAAATCGGAGAAGCTCTCCTTCGGCTCTTGCTTGGTTGTCTCGAGATCATGAGTTATGACCTCAATCTGTGTATTGTAGGAGTATTGAGCTACAAAGGCCTCAGCCATCTCCTCCTAGTTCCTCTTAACGGAGTCCTCCAGTTTTGCATACCAAATAGCCGCTACACCCGACAGGGTCTAGCCAAACAAGGAAAGCTTCTGCAACTTGGAGAGGCCCATTGGCCGTAATATGTCCGAAAACAGTCGCAAATGCACCATAGGATCTCCAGACCTGTCAAAACGGTCTATGTGCGGCATTTTAAACCGGTCTGGCAGAGTCACAGCCGAGTCAGTGTACCCATCCTCAATATCCGGAATAGACTTCTCGCAAAGTGCAATGCAAGACCGATAAATCACCAAAGAGTCCAAATCCGGCAAATCGTTTTGGAAAACTGATTTTTATAAAGAAGTGCCAAACATGGACTGCTTTGCCAGATACAGAGTCGTCACCTAAATATTTTTGTTTTGGGAAATTTAGGAAACCCTGACTCGTGCCTAAGGCCACGTGTCCGTCATCACCAAAGTTGCCTCGGCTCGGGAACTTGGGTACGAGAGGGGAAGCTCATGAAATGGGCACCCCCGCTCGCCTGATCAAAGGATCGGCCTTTACTAACATGATATGTTGTTTTTGAAAACACATGCGCTCTTATTCCGGTGTATTAGCCTAAAATTACTATGTGATGCATACAACATACAAGTATAGACTAGATCGCCTAAGTTGGAACAAAACATCTCATGTTTGTTTGAAAATGGTTTGAAGGTGCTACTCGCAAGTAGGCTAAGACGTGGATTTGCACCCTCGAGTGGGCTTAGAAAACATGATTTTGCCACTCTCAAGTGGGCTTAAAACTCGCATTTTGATGAATTGTTCCAATTCAAGTAATCCAACCTTCACCCACAGGCATTCAGGCAGTTATATCAATTAAGCAGTTAGCCTCATGGCAAGCATACTAACATGGCAACACTCACACTCATGCAAGATGCTAAAGCGTAAACACTTACCTAGTACTCCGAGCCAAAACAATAGCTAGTTAGTAATCAATGCATGATCCTAGCTATGTTAAAATGGCTAATGCAACACATGCAAAATGCAACTAGAAATAGGCTCGGCTATTCTAAAATGACATATGAGATGCAACTTTGATAATCATGTACTCAAGTAGGAATTGAAATACAATGCAGTTAGTATGATGCGCCGAGCTCGGTGCATGCAAGAGAGATGAATGGATGCAAACATGCAAACATAAGGATGCTAATTGAAACATGCCCTAAAACTAACCATCGTAAGCGGGTAAGTAAAAGGGAGAAAGACGTGGGGTTGGAAGACATTCACACACGCACGTACACTTATTACAAAATTCGCCCTCTCGACGGAAGGTCCGAATAAATAATACAAACCAACTAATTAACTAACTAACAAGCTAATTAATTATTACACAACCAAAACGAAACAAATAACTATTCTAAGTTATCAAAAGTACTGAAATGGAGTTGTGATGAGGGATGCATGCGCGCTCGGTCGGCTTCTCTCGGATTTCCATTGCCATGCCTCATGTTGCCTCTATTTGCACTGTTTTTGACTTCTGAAAATTGCACCAACTTCTGTGGTGCTTTTGAACCACCTCATGGACACTCTGAGAGGTCATCGGCCAAAAGGGGTGGCCATTGGCCAATGAAAAATAGTCATCGACCAAATATGTGGCTATTGGCTAAACATTTGTAGCCAATTGGCACTCTGGATAGCCAATCGGCCATCTTTTCCTGTAAAATGCTCCTTTTGTTGCAGCAGAGGACAAACAGAGGCATGGCAATACATTTGCAAGAAAAATGTGTGCAACTACACCCCTCATCATGTTTGAGACTCAAAGGTGTGTAGTGCTCGACCTTCAGGCCACTAATCACGCATTTCGATGCATGATGGCCAAAGAGGCCAAATTGCACAAATCACTATGGAATGAATGCGCAAAAATACATGAATGCCTCACACTCTATCATGTTGGGTCAAGAGTGTCGGCGACCCAGGATTGAGGCACGTTTCATCACTCAAAGTATGAAACGTCCCTCGTTCCTTGTGTTTGGCTTAACACCCAAACCAAACACAATGTAATTCAAGTATGCCAAATACAATGCAATACATGTAAACAATGTGATGCAACAATGATTGACTCACCAAAGCCAAAGGCATACCAACTCAATACAATGCAACCTAAGCATGCCAACTAAGATAATGTAACAAGCAAGTAAAATGCAATGTAACCTAAACATGCAAACATGCAATGTACCAAGCATGCAACAACATGCAATGCAATAAGCACGCAACAACATGCAAACCACATACTCAATGGACTTAAACCGAGAATGGACAGACCTCAGCCATACCAAAAACAGTGGCCAAAGTGATGAATTGATGATATGAAATGCAAGGCAAGAATGCATGCCAATTGGCTCAAGAGGACAACTCTCAAGAACACTTAAGGAGAGAAAAGCATGCAAGTGTGACAACACTACATGGACTGAAATGATGTTAGGAATGATGCCAAATCACACACATAATCATAAGCATAGCATGCATGAGGCTCAAAGCCTAAGACTAGCAAAGGGACTTGCACTAAGGCTATGCAAAACATGAAGCAAATGGCCTAAGCAAACCAAAACAGTCCTAAAACATACCAAAGTGAGTCTAAAACATGCATGAACCAAAGCCAAAATAAGTCAACACGAAAGGCATAAAACATGATGCAAGGAAGGCCAACAAAAGGGATTGCACTACACTTATTACAACCAAACATGGCATGACTTAACCAATAAAAATCAGAGTTATGGCATGTCAAAATAAGCCCAAAAACCCACTGAGATGGCATCCCAAAGGCCTAAGCATGGAGGCATGCACAATGATCCATTCTTAAGGCACAAAACAACAACTCTTCAAAGTATTGAAAGAGTGACAAGCATAAGTGTGTGACCACATTTCATGGACTGAAATAATATTTCAAATGATGTCAAATCATGAAAATGGTCCAAATAATGCATGCTAGTGACTTGGACACTCAAAGCTAACAAGCTAGAATGCACTAAGGCTATACAAGGCATGGCATTCATGACCAAAACAACACAAATCAGAGCTAGAGCATGATAAAACAAGGCTAAAAGCTCATTTGAGTTGAGCCAAAAACATGCGAGAGTGATGGTCCAAACACAAGATGCATGTTATGCTAGAATGCAAAATTACTTTACAAGTGTATGGTGCATGCAAGAGGTCATCAAGACAACTTTAGATAGAGGTACAACATGGCAAAATAACACCAAATACTTACTAAAATGGAGCCAAAACAAGCTAAGCAAACATGCTACCATTATAAGCCATTTATACTAGCATATGAGACACAAGGACAGAGGGGTGTCCCTCTCCTATTCAAGACTCCAAAACCACCTCTCCACCACTGAAAATCCTCTAGATTTCAGTGGTGAGAAGGTCAAAACAAGATGGTCCCAAAGCTCAAAAAGAAAGGCACAAAACAAGGCCAAACAAGGCCTAAGAGGCCCCAACACAAAAGTGACCTTAAACAAACATCACAAGCATGAAAAATCAAAAGTTTTTATAGTTTAGAGTTAAGATTAAATCAGCATGCAAGTATGGCCAAAAGCTTAAGCAAAAATGGGGATTTAAAAGCTAGAATCTCCCCCTTGAAGAACACCGTCAAGAACACAACTCCAATAACTCTCTTGGATCAAAACCAGTCTAAAAGCACCAAAAACAATCTCAAGATGCCTCAGCAACAAAAGGATGGTGTTTCACTAGGTGCTTTAGTGCAATAGTGTGAAGAATTCACACTTTAAGGCACAAACACACACACATAAATGTAGATAGAGAGGGAGATATATATAGAGAGATATATATCACTTCTATATCAATTTTCAGAACCTTTGGAAAGGGAGGAGGAGCTCCTTTCTTATAGAAATCCAATTCTGAAGCTTGTTGAATAAGCTTGAGTCTTGGACAAATCCCTCCATACATGTGTATAGAGGATGAGAGTTGTGCATACCAGCTGTCACAGCTGGCACAAAATATGTACAAAAAGAAGATGGAAAGGTCTCGGCAAGAAAATATGGCCGATCGACCAAAAGAGTGTCGATCGGCCAACACTTTTGGCCGATAGTAAGAAAACAAGGCCGATGGCATCATGCCTTAGCCGATGGGTTGTAGAGATGGCCAACAAGCCACCCTAGTCCCTCAGAAGCAAAAACCACAAGTCCTTGGTTCACAACCAAGCACAAAACAGTCAACTTGAGAAATTCTAAGGCAAGGCGCGTAGCCGAGACCTTCGGGAACTCAAAACGAACATGAGCATGGATGATCATCGAGTGTTCAAACGATGACGTCCAAGTCTTGAGGATGGTCAAAAATGGGGTGTCTACATTAACCACCTTGTGGTCCTCCACCTTGAGCAATGCTAAAGAAAGCTTTGAGGCATCAAAACTCTATGAAACTATCTTGGACAACAAGTAAAGTACTCTATATAATCCACACTCTCTTCACATGGAAAGATAATTGAACTTGAACTAACTCACTCTTTCTTTCCTTCTCTCTCTGTACACCGAGAGAGTCCTTCATCTTCACTAATCACTCATTCCTACGCCGACGAGGTTTTTTGGCCAACCCTGGCCGGGCAGCTTTGATGGTGTTCTGTGTTATAGGTCTCCAGTTCTTGGATAATCTAGTCTAGCTACAGACCTCCGATCCATTTTCATCTAGTGCGGGATTCAGTACACACAAAGGGTAAAATAATCCGCATAATAATTCTAATATGGGATAAATGACCTATTGGAATATAAGTCCAAATATATGGGGCTTGATGGAACATTATAAAATTTTATGGACTTATTGGGTTATAAGTCCACTAGATGGGATTTATAAATAAATCTCCCAACTCAATATAAATGGATATAAAATGTCTAAAATATCCATTTTTGTTGAATACTACAATCATTCATGCATGTCTCTGTAGTTAAGGGTTTTGTTTACCATTGAAGTTCCCAACTGATATATTATATCCCAAATCTTACATCTTTGAAGCATGATTTCATATTCAAAATGTTTAATAACATTGTTATTAAAAATTAGGTGTGAACAAATTTGTAGCGATCCTACAATTTTGTGTCTCCCAAATGATAGAGCACTTTTCTAATTTAGACAAGAATATGTAGGGAATGAGTTTTCTCCATAGTGACTGGCTGGGAAATAGAAATGGGAGACATCATGGGAAGTGGAATTAGGAATCAAGACCAAAGGCATAGTTAGATTAATAGATGTGTGAAGGAGCTCAAGTGAAGGAATTTAATCTAGATGTTTTTTTTTTTAATCTAAATGTTATTAAAACATCAAGGGACTTGCTTTCATCCAAATGTTAGAAATTAGGGATTATGAAATTGGGTAGGGATTTGGAAAGAGAAAGTAAGAGGAAAAGGAAATGTGAACGAAATATAAGCTAATTTTTTTTTTTGGTCCATTTCATTGCCAAATCGCTTCCCAAATCCATAATCCAAACATAACATTAGGCCGTTGGGGTTTTTTGAAAATCAGTGTCACAAAAACTTTCACCAGGGTGTCCAATAATGTCAAAAATGATTTCCTTCTTCTCAAAAGAGTTCTAGTAGGTATTATTTTTCTCTTGAAAGTGAGATGCAAGATGTTTGAATTAACGCCTTTAGTAAGGGGCATTGGTTACTAAAATCATCTAGGAAGCACAATTTTGTTTATGTATTTTTAGTGTTCCGATGGGCAATGTTGAACATTGATTCTACTGAAGGCATCACTTTTATTGACTTGTGCTATTGTGTATAATAATTAAGACATGATCCTGCATAACTGCATCATTCATATGTAATCTAGGTTCTATGTGTTTCGGGGGAAAACATATACAGAGATGAGAAGGATTTTCTAATTACTTATGATTGCTTTTTACATGTATTGAAATAGTTTATCGTATAGTGATTGTTTAAGTTAAAAGCAAAGTGATCAGAAATTACATGAAAAGTTCATTTTGTGTTTGCACCTTTGTATTTCTGGTTTATGAAGCCTCTTGTTGCTTGTGCATAATGAAAGGGCAGAATGTAAAACAGGTCAGATCGAGGCCTTGGGCTAGTCCAATCCGTTAAGCCCAAACCCAAGTGGGTCAGGCAAGTGTGTGGGCCAGTCAGTTAAGCCCATCTCTATTAAGAAAGGTTTTCCAAAGTCCTCAAGCACTTCGGCCTAACTCACAATGGAAAGGCCAGTCCAAGCCGCGATGTCGGGTTGGGCTGAACTGCTAGACTTAATCCATGGACCAAACTAATGGGCCAAACCCATCATTAGAACCAAAGTGGGTCGAGCCCACACAAAGATATCTAAATGGGCCAGCCCATCTCTACAAGCAGTCTTATGAAAGGCCAAGCCAAGGCACAATGACATCGAGCTGAGGGAACCTCTCGGAGAAACATAGAAGCTATGAACGCATGCATGTCCAGGCTGCCACCTTAGCTGGTCTCTTCCCCCTAGAATCACAGAAACAGTTAGCATAGGGAATGTGATATGTTATATGCATGGTTATAATGAGCACATGTATCCATTGTCAACTACCTTGAGGTCTTCTATCTTGAGCAATGTTAAGGGAAGCCTTAAAGCACCAACGCTCCATGAAACCATTTTGGGCAACAAGCAAAGTCTTTTATATAAAACTTCACTCTCTTCACGTTAAAGGTATCTAATCCAATCTTATCTCATGACAACTCTACTTACTTAAACACAACTGAACACATTCCTTCATTTCCTCTCTCTACACTTAGAGAGAGTTCTTCATCTTCTTCAACAACTCATTCCCACACCGGAGGGATTTTCTAGCCAACCCTGGCTGAGCAGCTCTAAAGGTATTCTGTGTTGATAGGTCCTCAGTTCTTGGATAGTCCATTCAGTCACGGAGCTCCGATCCACTTTCATCTAATGCGGGATTCGGTACGCACAATTGGTACGGTGAATGTGGATCCTTTATCTTTGAGTTCTGTATATAATTTCGGCTATGGAAATTGAAGATATCCCACCATCTGCATCAACTCGACTGACGGAGAAGATGAAGGATAAGGGTCTGGCACTGCCAACAGTTCTAGAGGAGTAGATCGGAAACAACAATCGAATTCTAGACTCTGTTGAAGACTGCCAGCGCTTTGCTGGTGGCACTAAACAATAACCAAACTCTAGACTCTGGAGATCATATCATCGATTCCATGGGCATGGAGATACAAGAATTAAAAGCACAACTTAAGAAGATGATGAGCGACTTGATGAAGAAGAGAATCGATGCAGAACCTTTTCGCCTGCGCTGGAGAAGTCCATCTTTAGAACCATTAGCGAAGAAGGTTCCTATAAATGATTTTGGGCAGTGAAGTCAGCCAACTCCAGTGCAAAGTGAAGCAGCGAGCAGCTATACTCGTGGCTCAAGTCGAAAGAAGGCTAAGAGGCAAAAAACGGTGAACCAGTAGACGGAGTATCCTCTCTGTCCTCAAGATCCCCGCACCGGATTGGTCGGGAATAAAGAAAATGAGCAACGGCGGGAGCAAGAAGCTCAGCACCTTGATTGCATTGTTCATCAGAGGGAGCACCGAGCACTGAATTGGCTTGTCTCTTCTCCTTTCTCTCTAGACACTGAAGCTATGAAACCTCCCAAGAAGTTCACCCCACTGAAATTTACATCATATGATGGGAAGTTAGATCCACTTACACACATCAGCCACTATTAACAGATGATGTCTTTATGGAACTGAAATGAGGCACTAATGTGCAAGGTCTTTCCATCCAGCCTGGGGGAGTCCGGACTCCGATGGTTTGATCGTCTCCCTGCTGGATCAATCTATAACTGAAAACGGCTCTTTGAAGAATTCTTGGCCAGATTTGTTTCCAACACTAAGATCCCAAAAGAACCAGATACCTTGTTTGGTTTCCGAAAGGAAAATAAGGAAACACTGCGTAACTACGCAAGAAGGTACTGGGAAGAATACAACAATTTGGAGGAGAATATCTGCAGCGAACAGATGGCAGTGATATCTTTCAAGCATGGTTTGCTACCAGAAAGCAAGTTAAGATAATCACTTACCAAGCGCTCAATCACTGCACTGAGGGATTTTAATGCCAGAATTGAGTAGTACGCTCATCTTGAAGATGATTAGATTTCCATTGAAGTGGTGTCGGTCGAATAGCCGAGTCGGAGAGACCAACGAAGAGTAGTGTAGACACCCCATTTTTGACCGACCTTAAGACTCAAACGTCATCAATTGAGCGCTCGATGATGGTGCATGTTGTGCTCGTTTTGAGTTTATGGAGTTTTGGCCGAGTGCTTTGCTCCCGGGCCTCCGAACTCTTTGTGCTTTGGCTCAATTTGTGGACCGAATCTTGTTTTCTCTTCCCTGGAGGGAGGGAGTGGTCTTGTAGACCATCTCTTTGTGGTTGTAGACCACTTTTCCCGTTTGGAGACTAGTTTCCAATTTTTGGAGCCTTCGGCCACGCGCCTTGTCTCGGGACCGCTTAATGTTCTCCGTTTGGCGTGGTTTTTGAACCACACCTTGTTGCCTCTGCCTAGAGGGACACTGTGGTCCGGGAGACCACTTTTGTGGTCGCATACCACCTTTGATGCCTGTAGACTAGTTTTCGAGGCTCCCGACTGCGCGCTTTACCTCCCGAACTTTCATCTTGTATCCGTTTTTTTTGTTTTTGGTACAAACCTTGTTTTCCTTGTTTGGAAGGTGGTACAAGGGTGGGAGACCACTTTTTCTCCTTGGAGACCACTTTTCGTTCTGCCAGCCAGTTTTTTGGTCGGATAATTGGCTTTCTTGGTCTTTGGGCCACATTTTCTGGTCGGCCACCATACCACCACCTTGCTTTCAGTATGTGGACCCCTCCCACCCATGGCTGACCATTTTTTGTCTTGAGAGACCACTTAAAGTGGTCGGCCGACCACTTTAAGTAGCTAGTCGACCATTTCAAGTGGTCGGTTGCTTTTTGGCACCTTTTTGGAGATATTGCTGGAAGGCACTAGAGCCATCTTCTATACACGTGTATGGAGGGATTGGTTTGAGCCTTAGCTTCTTGAAGAAGCTTTGCCCTTGGTTCTCTATAAGAGAGAACCACCTCCTCCCTCCTCTAGGGTCAGAAAAAATCAACTTTGAGTTATACGTATAGTCTTGTGTCTATATCTCTCTTTGGTTCTTGTTTTGTGCCTTAAAAGTGTAGTTTTTGTCTCACTTTTGTACACAAACACACACTCAAACACCTTGCTTGTGTTGCTGAGGCTTCTTGAAGTTGTTTTTGGTGTTCTTGGGTTGGTTTGAGCTCAAAGAGGTTGCTAGAGTTGCAGTAGTAAAGAAGGTCTTCAAGGGTGAGTCTTTAACCCTTAAATCCCCCATTTTTGCTTAAGCTTTTAGCCCTTCTTGCATACATTTTTAAGCTTAACTCTTAACTGGAAAAAGTTCTGTTTTTGCATGCTTAAGAAGTTTGTTTAAGGTCACTTTTTCATTGGGGGTGATCTCCTCCCTCTAGGCCTTGTTTTGAGTCATCCCTTTAGGCTCTTGTTGTAGCCTTTGCATGACCTTTCTACCACTGAAATCTAGAGGATTTTCAATGGTGAAAATGTGGTTTTGAAGTCTTAAATATGAGAGGGTCGTCACCTCTCCTTGTGACTTGTCTACTTGTTTTGAATACCTCATGTTTGAGCACCTTTGTTAAGCTTATGTTGGTTATATCTTAGCTTGTATTTGTGGTTATTTTGCTGTGGCATATCACTGTTTTTACTTGGTTTGGTCATTCCATGCATGCTTAATACACTTGTAGTGTAAATCACACAAACTAGTCTTGTATGCTTCATGAAGTAGCATGTCATTCTAGCTTGTTTTGTCTCCATTTCAGTAGGTTTTGGGTGTTGTTTTAGCATGCCATGACTCTGTTTTGGGTGGGTTTGATGGCCCATTGCATGTTCCATACACTTGCAGTGTAATTCCATGAAATGGCCTAACATGCATCATGCTTTAACATGTCATTTTAGCACGCTTTTGACTTAGCTCTGAGAAGACTTTGTTCATGTTTTAGCATGTTTAAGGTTTGATTTATGTTGTCTTGGCCATGCATGCCATGCTTTGTATAACCATGGTTCAATCTAGCTTGTTAGCTTTGCGTATTGAGTCCACTAGCATGCTTTGCTTGGCTTATGTAAATGATTTGGCATCATTTATTATGTTATTTCAGTCCATGTTTCATGGCCATGTACTCACATTTGTCACTTATTCAATGCGTTGGAGGGTTTGCCCTTTATGCCTCAACATGGGTCATTGTGTATGCCTTCATGCCATAGTTTGCGAGCCATCATTTCAGTGTTTATTTGGGGTTATTATGCCATGATATAACTCTAATTTTTGTTGCTTAAGCCATACCATGCTTGGTCTTAATAGGTGTAGTGTAATCCACCTTATTTGCCATGTATGCATCATGCCTTATGCCCTCCATGCTAGCTTATTTTGGCTTCCTTCCATGCATGTTTTAGACTCATTTTAACATGTTCTAGAACTATTTTGGGTTGCCTTTGCCACATGCTTCATGCTTTGTATAGCTATAGTGCAATTGGCCTTGCTAGCTTTGTGTTTTGTTGACTCATGCATGCTATCTTTGAGCTATTTAGATGATTTGGCATCATTCAATACTTCATTTCAGAGCATGTAGCATTGCCATGTTCCCACTTCATTCACCCTTTGAGTGCCTCTAAGGGTTGTGCATTGTTGCCTAGTTTGTGGCCTAGTGTGTATGCTTGCATGCCTAGGTCTTTTAGCCTCCATCTTAACATGTTTTGGTCATTGTTTAGACCTATTTCAGCTCTGTCCATGGTTGGTTCATACATATTTACCATGTATTGCATGCCTCCTTTGTAATCCTCTTTGCTAGCTTTAATGCTTTAGGACCATTACATGCCATACTTGTGTTAATTAAATGAGTTGGCATCATTTCTTGTCTTATTTCAATGCACTTAGTGTTGCTACACTTGCACATTTGTCACTCTTTGAGCACTCTTGAAAGTTGTGCTCTTAGGCCTCTTTGATGGGCCATTGCATGTGCATGCTTGTATATGCTTTATGTGCCTTCATTTTATCGCCAATGGCCACTGATTTGGGCATGGCTGAGGTCTGCCTATTTTGGTTTAAGTCCATTGAGCATTGTGTATGCCATGTAGTTTATCGCATTGAGAATGCCATGTTGTTTGCAAGCATTAGCATTGTGCATGTTATTAGCCTTGTTAGTTTGTTCATGTTGCATTGCATGTTTGCATGCTTAAGCCATATTGCATATTTGCATGCTTGCGTTGCATTGCATTTTTGCGTATTCCATATTACATAGCATTGTGCAAGCCATGTTATGTGTTGCATTTTGTTTGGATTAAGTGTTAGTCCAAACACGAGGAACGAGGGACGTTTCATACTTCAAGTGATGAAACGTGCCTTAATTCTCGGACGCTGACGCTCTTGATCATACATGATAGAGTTCTAGGCTTTATGTGTTTGCTTGTGCATTCATTTCATATTGAATTGTGTAACTTCGCCTCTTGGCCATCACACATTAAAATGCGCGATTGGTGGCCCGAGGGTCGAGAACTACACTCCCTTGAGTTCATGACATGATAGGGAGGGTGGTTGTGCACACATATCTTCAAATACATTGCCATGCTCTTTTTTGCTCTCTGTTGCAGCAAACTGGAATTCAACAGCAACAACTGGCCGGCCAGCCAGAAAAACTAGCTGGTCGACCCCTTTTTCTGTCCTGCAACAACAAAAAGTGGTCGGCAGGTGGTTGGAGAGACCAAAAGTGATCGGCCACCCTCTCATAGGTCTCCCAAGGTGAAGTTTCAACTTTATGGAGCTTGGTGCAGTGTTCTGAGAACAAATGAAAACAGAGGCAAATTGGGGCATCGCATTGGATTTCCAAACGAGGCGATCAGGCTTGCATGCATCCTTCTCCCTCTGAAGCTCCTGCTTTATTGCTTTCCTTAGCTGCCATGCTTAGATAGCTTGCTTATGCTTTGGTTTGTACCTTTAATAGTTAATGTGTTTAGCTATTTCAATTCGTTTTGTAATAATTAGTTAACTAGGATTAGTTAATTAATTTGTTGTATAATAATTAGTTTAATTAGCTTATATTAGCTAGTTAGCTTTTTATTCGGTCCCTCCTTAGAGAGGGCTAATTGTTGTAATAAGCATGCGTGTGTGTGATGCATGTCTTCCAACTCCCATTTCTTTCTCCCTTTTACTTAACCGCTTACGATGGTTTGTTTTAGGGCATATTTCGCTTAGCATACCTTATGCTTGCATGCGTGCATACATTCGTCTGTCTTGCATGCACCGGGCTCGGCGCATCATATTAACTGCATTGTATTTCAATTCCAATTTGAATACATGTACTAAGTTGCATTTCACATGACATCTTAGGATAGCCGAGCCTATCTTAGTTGCATTTTCGCATGTGTTGCATTAGCCATCTTAACATGAACTAGGATCATGCATGATTTCTAAATAGTTCTCTATTTTGGCTCGGAGTACACTATGAGTGTTTACGCTTTAGCATACTGCATGTGTGTTAATGTTGCCATGAAAGCATGCTTGCCATGAGACTAATTGGTTATTTGATATAACTGCTTGAATGCTTGTGGGTGAAGGTTGGATTACTTGAATTGGAACAATTCATCAAAATCCTCGTTTTAGCCTACTTACGAGTAGCAAACTTCAAACCGTTTTCAAACGAATATGTAATGTTTTGTTCCAAATTAGGCGATCTAGTCTATACTTGTATGCTGTGCGCATCACATAGTAATTCTAGGTTAATTAATCGGAATAAGAACACATGTGTCTTCAAATACAAGATATCATGCTTAGTACAGGCCGATCTTTGATCGGGCAAGCAGGGGTGCTCATTGTATGACCTTTCCCTCTCGTACCCAAGTTCCCGAGCCGAGGCAACTTTGGTGATGATGGACACGTGGCCTTAGGCATGAGTCAGGGTTTCCTAAATTTCCCCACAATAAAATATTTAGGTGGCGACTCTATATCTGGCAAAGCAGTCCATGTTTAGCACTTCTTTATTAAAATCAATTTTCCAAAACGATTTGCCGGATTTGGACTCTGGTGATTTATTGATCTTACATCGCACATTGTGAGATTAGATTCACAACCGTGACATTGAGTCCGAACTGTAGTAGCTTAGAACAAAATGTGATTCGCGCCCCTTGCAGGCACGCGAATATCGGAGAGTTCCCGGGAGCGCGTCTACAAGTAGATCAAGGAGAACCTTGAGAAGTCACAGTGAACGAGGTAGACGAGTCTAAATCCCATGAAGCAATTATCATAGTGTTCAAAGAGCCTATCTACTATATCATGGAGAAAATCAAGAGAGAACCATTCTTTGTTTGGCCACCAAAGATGTTAGAAGACCTAACTCAATGCAACCAAAAGCTAAGGTGTACCTATCACCAGGATAGGGGGCATATGACTTAGAACTGCAAAGCATTGAAACAGCATTTGAAAGATTTGGTAGTTGCTGGACACCTCTAGGAATACATCAATCTAGACAAGATCATGACCGAACAGGGAAACCCCCAACCACAACCAAATGTTGAGTATCCCCCTCGATTGGTCATCAACGTGATCCATGGCACAACCAGTCTCGAGCAGAAAGAAGTACTTCAAGAAGAAATTGCAAAAGCTGCACATATTCAGCAAGTAATGTCAGTCGGTCCCATACTGAAAAAGTTAGAATGGTACCTAAATCTCCCTTATGTACTATTTCATTTACTGAGAAAGATTTAGAAGGAATTTAACATCCACACACTAATGCATTGATTATTACTACCAGGATTGGAAAAAGATTTGATGTGAAACGAGTCCTAATGGACCGGGGTAGAGCTATAGATATCCTATATTATGATTTTTTTCAGGAAGCTCGGACTCACTAAGCAGCATCTCACTCCAGCAATGACACCACTGGTTGGCTTCAATTCTCAACCGAATAGCTACTTGGCAGGATAGTATTACCTGTAGTAGCTGGGATGAGCACTCTACAAATTGAATTTTTGGTTGTAAATACTCCATCCTCTTTCAACACCATCCTTGGTCACCCATGGATTCACTAAATGAAACCAGTCCCTTCAACCTACCACCAGCTCATCTGTTTCCTGATGGAATATAGAGTAGAACAAATTTCGGAGGACCAAGTTGCATCAAAACATTGTTTTTGTGGTTGCCATGAAGACCAAACAGCTCTGTGATGGGGTTCAGATGGTAGAAATGGCAAATCAACCTGTCCTGGAAGATGTCGGTAGAACCCCAGCCGAAAAGATAGTGGAAGATCTGGAGAAAGTTTTGGTGAAGAAGGCGACCTTGAGAAATACTTTCTTATTGGTACCTCGCTTGGCTCTGATAAGAAACTTCACCTGCTGGATTTGTTGAGGAAAAATATAGAGGTATTTGTATGGTCGGCCTATGATACTTTTGGCTTGGACCCTAAATTTGCCTGCCATAAACTCAATGTCAATCCTTCTGCTCGACCTATCATACAGAAGAGCAGAAGATCCTCAGTTTAGCATACCAAAGTAGTGATTGCAGATATGGATAAGCTCCTAACAGCGGGGGCAATTTGGGAGGTCAAATACCTGCAGTGGTTATCTAATACAGTTGTAGCAAAGAAAAAGAATGGAAAATGGAGAGTTTGTGTTGATTTTACTTGTCTCAACAAAGTTTGTCCAAAAGACAACTTTCTCTAGTCTCACACAGATCAGCTTGTCGATTCAACGGCCGAACATGAGCGAATGAGTTTTTAAAACGCCTATAGCGGCTATCACCAAATACTTCTGTTTTGCCCATACCAAGAGAAAATAGCGTTTATCACTCCAAGAGGCACCTACTATTACAAGGTAATGCCATTTGGCCTTAAAAATGCCAAAGCAACTTACTAGAGAATGGTGACTCGGATGTTCAAAGATCAGCTTGGACGGACTATGGAAGCATATATAGATGACATGGTGGTAAGAAAGAAAGCTTGCTATGAACCACCTCACCGATCTAAAGGAAGTTTTCAGCATCCTGAAAACCTATCAACTTCACCTCAATGCCTTGAAATGCGCTTTCGTGGTAGGAACAAGGAAGTTCTTGGGCTATATGGTTACTCACAGAGGAATCGAAGCAAACCCGGATTAGATCAAAGCAATACAAGAGATAGAGATACCGAAGAAGGCAAAGGAACTTCAGAAATCAGATAGAACGGCGGCATCACTAAATCGGTTCATTAGCAAGTCCTCTGACCAAATGAGGCCTTTCTTCCAACTTCTGAGGCAAAGGGCTACGTTCGAGTGGGGGCTCGAGTGCACCAAGGCACTGTAGGACCTTAAAAAGTATCTCAGCACACCGCCTCTCTTGTCCACTCCAGAACTAGGGGAAGAACTATACCTTTATTTGGCAGTTTCAGACCATGTAGTAAGCGTGGTGCTGATTTGCGAAGTGGAAAAGGAACAGAGGCCGGTACACTATGTTAGTAAGACTCTCCTGGATGTTGAGACACAATATCTATCATTGGAAAAGCTGGCTTATGACCTACTCATTGTCTCAAGGAAGCTACAACGCTACTTCCAAGGTCACACCATCAATGTCCTCACTGAGTTCCAATCGAGCCGATTTCTCAAGTCGAACTGAGAAATAACGATTGAGCTTGGTGAGTTTGACATTCAGTATCAGCCCAGAACAACAATCAAGGCTCGGGTCTTGGTGGATTTTGTTGCTAAATTCGCCCCAACCCAGAGCATTGGACACCCGAACACTAGCTCAGTACAAGTGTCACGTACCACCGAATTGGAAAAACAATGTGCTTTATAAGCATGAAAACTCTTTATTGGAGACATTTGGCAACTCTACGTTGACGGATCATCCAATAACAGAGGCTCGGGGGCAGGGGTGGTACTCATGTCTCTAGAAGGATTCATCTGGGAACAAGCTCTGAAGCTTGGATGGAAAGCCTCTAACAACGAGGCAGAATAGAAAGCACTAATTGTTGGTTTGTGCAGTGCCGAACACTTCAGGGCAGACGAGCTCCTGGATTTCAACGATTCTGAGTTGGTTGTTAACCAACTCATTAGGGTTTACGAAGCAAGAGATGAAAGAATGGCCATGTATGTAGACAAGGCTAGGGATCTAATTAAGAAATTTTAGTCCATACGAGTGGAACAGATCAATCACAACAGAAACAATTATGCTGATGCTCTAGCCTGCCTTGGTTCATCAGTGGATACCAAAGATGCTAGAAAGATTTGGGTCGAGTTTATGCCAAAACCGAGCATTGCGTCTCTAGATTCGGTCCTTTGTACGAACTTAGGACTGAGCTGGATGGACCCAATACTTGTTTTCTTGAGATCTGGCACTCTCCTCGAAGAGAAGAAGGAAGAAAACAAAGTTCGACATCGATCAGCTCGGTTTTGGATCTCACCATCTGGCGAATTGTATCGACGCTCCTACCTTGGCCCCTATTACTATATGTGCATCCAAATCTAGTTGAGAATGTTCTTTATGAAATTCACGATGGGATTTGTGGAAGCCATGTTAGTGGAAGGTCACTGGCGCACCGTGCCCTTACTCATGGGTACTACTGGCCACAAATGTACAGAGATGCACAGTAGTATGTTCAAAAGTGTGACAAATGCCAGAGATTTGCTCATCTAATCCATCAACTAGCCAAAAATCTCACTCTGCTCAGTAGCCTATAGCCCTTTGCTCAATAGGGCTCGGACATTGTCGGACCTCTAGCACGGGGGACTGGGAATAGATAATTCTTCATCACTGTAACTGACTATTTCACCATGTGAGTGGAATTAGAAGCACTAGCAAGCATCAAGGAAGGAAGTAGATACAAAGCGGTTTGTTATGCGAAATGTTGTAGTTCATTTCGGCATCCCACGGGTACTAATTGCAGATAATGGAACATAGTTTGATGGGAAGATTTTCAAAAAGTTTTGGGCCGATCTCAAGATCAAATATCAAAACTCCCCTTCGGGCTAACCACAAAGCAATGGGTAGGCAGAGTCATCAAACAAAACCATCATTAACAGAGTAAAGAAGTGGCTTAAAAATGCAAAAGGGAAATGGGTTAAAAAGTTACCCCATGTGTTGTGGGCCTACCGAACTACGGTGCAGCGCTCGACTAGGAAAACTCCTTATTCCTTGACTTACAGAATGGAGGCTGTTATTCTGCTGGAAGTCGATCTCCTAGCTATCCAGTCAGAACTGTTCGAAGATGCAAGTAATGAAGAAGCTATTGCCAAGGCACTGGACATGGAAGAAGGCCAAAGAGAAGTAGCACTGCTTAGACTTATAGCCTATCAGCAGTAGCTTTTCAAGAGTTTTAACCAAAAAGTTCTCCCAAGACAATTTATACTTAGTGAATTGGTTTTGAGGAAAGTTATGGATTATAAAAGGGTGCCTGACAAAGGAAAGTTAGGACCTAACTAGAAAGGGCTTTACGAGGTTATAGTCATTGCTGGGAATGGAGCATACTACTTGGAAGATCTCAAGGGCAAAGCCATACCTCAGCCCTGGAATGTAGCAAACCTCAAGAGGTACTATCAATAGATCATCCCCGCAAAATATCTATCAAGTGTAAAGGCATTTATCTTTTGATTAATAAAATGTCTCCCCACTTCTTTGAACTTTTTGTTTCCAAAACCGACTCAGACTTGTGGCCAGAACCGATTAATAAATAGCCTAGCCCTTAAGATCCAAGCTCTAGGGGCATAGTTCCAAAATAAAAGTGATCCTAAACTAAAACAGAGTTAGCAATAAACTCTCAGAATAAGTTTCATAAGGAATGAATAGATTTTAGCATAATCAAGACTTGATTTTCAAACTTAGCTTCAATTTCAACAGAACGGAATTATCTTTGGTTTTTACCAAATAGACTTAGCTTCGGTTTCAATCGAACCGAATTAGCTTCGGTTTCAACTGAATGAAATTAGCTTTGGTTTTTTACCAAACAGAATTAGCTTTGGAATGACTGAATGGAATTTAGTTTTGGTTTGCACTTGAATATGCCAAGTGGAGTTGGTTGGTGGAGTTATGTTTGGCAACCAAAATGGAACTTAGCCAAGTGGAATTGCTTGGTGGAAACCGCACTAACGAATTTTTTAATGATCATTTCTTTTCTGGAAATCACAGAATTTCTTAAGTATAAGTACATCAACACTTCAGTACTATTGCATATTAATAGAGTTGGAACAGACTTGGATAATTCTTTCTGGAGCAAACTTCCATACTAGTCTTGCCCAGCTCCAGGTGGGGGCAAATAATTGTTTTTTCAAACACCAACTTGGACCTAAGTAAGACACTTCTTTACCTTTGTCTCATTCAAATACATTTATTCTATTAAAATTGGAACAGACTTAAGTAGTTCTACCTGAGAGCAAGATCTTCAGTACCAATCTTACTTAGCTCCAGGTAGGGGCAAACAATTGTTTTTCAGAACCAACATAGACCTAAGTAAGACCCTCTCTTTTGATTACAAGACAAGCACAACCATAAAACATATTGATTAACCAGACTGAGCAACTATTCAGCCCGGAGATCCCAACAGTGCTCGGTCGGGGGCAAACAATACTTATAACATTCAAACATAGAAGCAAGAAAGCATCAGATTGCAAAATCAAAGGGAAAATTGCATCATCCAACAAAGGCACAACTGGCCTCACAAAACATCAACAAAAAGAAGAAAATTATCTTGACAAACAAAAGGGGCAACTCATCAGGAAGACTGAGCTCCAGCACAGTAGAAAGAAAAAAAATAAAAAGAAAAAAAAAATGTTAAAAACTTCAAATTGTTTCAAAGATCACTTCAACTTTCCTCACAAGGGGGAATCTCATAAGTAGGGTTCACAGTCTTGTCTAAATCATCTTTGGGAAGAAAAGCAGAGGCAGCTCCAACATCTTGGGAAACAGGAACCTCTTGGACCACCTTCTCTGCAGCCTCAATCTCTGAGTTCCCACCTTCTTTAGCATGCATTGTCTTGTTGGAAGCCTCACTCTTTGGAGTCTTGTTCACAGAGCTAGTACTTGGAGAAATCTTTAATGGGGGAGTAGCAGGTGTGGCAGTAGTTTTCAGGCTCAAGAATTTGGAGGGAACAGAGATTTCTTGGAATAAAGGAGACCCCTCAGGAACTTGGGCAGCAGTTAGGGCACTTGCCCAGCCTTTAAGGAAAAGCTTGGCACGCAGTACCAACACCTCTTCCTTGTAGGCAGCTCCAGCCTCATCCCAGCCTTGCTGGCAGTACTTGGCTTCCAGAGTCGAGCGCTCAGCAGCCATCACCGCTATAACTACCTCCAATTTAGCCACTTTTCCCTCAAGCTAAGCCTGGGCCCTAACAACGGCTTTTTTGGATTTCTCAGTGGAGGCAACAACTTTGTTTAAGAGAAACACCTCTCTCTCTGCAGTTCTATGACCCTCTTTCTCGGCCTCAAGATTCCTTGTCAACCTTTTAGCACTCATAGCAACCTCCAACATGGCCTTCTCCAATGCCTCAGCACAGGTAATAGACAAAGGCATCCTTTGAATGCATTGCAGCAACAAAAGGCATTAACAGAAAGGAAACGATACAAACAAAGAGGAACAAAAAAGAAAATACAGAGGTGTTCACAGTAGTCATCATTTGAAGAGTTCCCTTAAAGATTGGAATATCACGAGGTCCATTGTGGTCTGCCATGTCTACTAGTAGCAGCAAAGTTCTAGTTAGGTCAAAAGCGAGATCTTTGGATGCAACAACAAAATCATAAATAGATATGGCCTGCCTTGATGTAGCATGGGCGGTTCCCAACGTTCACAGGATTCATTTGTAATAGGCTCTTCAAAGGCCTCATTAACCTTAGCTTTACTAGTCTCTTTTCTTCTCTTCTTTGCCCTTTCAAGAATCAGGGCATCAGGTTCAGGAACAACAATAGAAGGGCTGATAGCCCCCACTTCCATTTTCACATCATCAGACTCTTTGGTTCGACTTTCATTGTGGGAGTTTCTAGAGTGGAAGAAGAGCCAAAGGCCTCAGCCTCCAAATCTACAAGCACCTTTCTTTTCGACATTGATTTGCCTCCTATGAAACTGGGGGTAGGAGAAGGGGTCCTCTTGGCATACAGACTACGGCCGTGACGATGGTGAGTGATAAAAGAGGCAGGGGTAGTGTCGGTTTCAATATCAGAATCCAACAAGAATGCAGCAAATCTTGCCTTTTTGGGGATGTTAGTTCAATAGGTAGCTTGGAAGTCTAGCAGCTCAGTGGTAGATCTCTTTTTGTACCTCAGTACGGTCTTGATTGCTTTAGCGTTTTCACGGGTCAGCCTCATTTGATAACAAGAAGATTTTGCAGAAATAGGGAACAACATTAGCATGACATTCAAACAGAATAATAAATCAAAAGTAGAAGTACAAAAATACCAAGATAGAGGATTTAGACCTAGATAACTATCTTTTTGGGGCATCCTCTCGGACTGGATCTTAGTCTCGGCGGAGAACTCCCAGTTCCCACTAACTTGGAGGAAGTCGTCATTGTGGTTATTAGAATCAAGTAGGCCAGTGAGCAGGTGAGAGTCAGCGGAACAGAAATGAAGGTAATAGGTATTGTGGCCTTTGTTATGGGAAAGGGTATAACAACCAAGGATGTCTTAGACATCCAGGTTCAGGCCTAATCACCTATTCAAAGCAGAAATGCCACAAACAACATGGAGCAGATTCACAGAAACTTGCATTGGGGTAAGTTGAACTTAGTGTAAGAAACAACGAACCAGTGGGTCCAAAGGGAACTGAACCCCCTATTCGATGATAGCAGTAACAGGGAACACAACAGTATTCCTTGTACCCATGCGTTTGGCATCAACTTTAGCCAATGTAGGGGTAACATCATCCGAAATACCGTAGTCCCGACGAAATATGGCCATCGCTTCAAGAGTATCAACCAATGCACAAAACTTGCCCATGATCTAGACCAAGAAGGGTAGAGATGAAACCAAACTAAGGAAAAGACAGAGAAATAGCACCAGTCGCCAGAAGCAGTGGCATAAGGGCTAACAATGGTGACAGAAAGAGAAAAGCAAGAGAAAATAAGGGTTTCAGATGAACTTACAGTGATTTAATGAGAAGACGACGAAGAACGAAGGTCTTGAAAACTGGAATCAAAGGAGGACGGTAGGATTTGGAATCAATGGTAATAGCGACGAACATCAGAATGGGGCAGCTTCAAAACTAGCAAGAGAGAATGCAAGGGTTTTGGGGATTTCAAAACTTAGAGCAGATGGAGGGGTTAAAAAGATAGCCATAGGGTATTTATGATCCTCGACCGGCGTGATGGTACAAAATCACGTCCTTCTGTATGGAATCGGCAAACTATCTCTACACATTAGTACCACGTGTCACCATGAAAGGACGCATGCAGAGTGCATGTGTCAGGATTGAACCACTACCAAGGCCGAGATGGAGCAGAACCGAAGCAACACGACAGTTGGGGCATTGAACAGTAGCTCCCCCCAAGGGGAACCTTAGAGCGAGCTAAGGGGAAAATAAGGGGGCAGAATATAAAACGGGTTGGATCCAAGCCTTGGGCCAGTCCAATCCGTTAAGCCCAAACCCAAGTGGGTCAGGCAAGCATGTGGGCCAATCAATTAAGCCCATTTCCATGAATAAAGGTCTTCCCAAAGTCCTCAAGCACTTGGGCCTAACACATAGTGGAAAGGCTAGTCCAAACCGCGATACTGGGCTATGCTAAGCTGCTAGACTTAATCCATGGGCCGAATTGATGGGCCGAACCTATCATCAGAACTAAAATGGGCCGAGCCCACACAAAGATATCTAAATGGGCCAGCCCATCTCTACAAGTAGTCTTATGAAAGGCTGAGCCAGGATACAACAGTATTGAGCTAAGGGAACATCTCAGAGAAACATAGAAGCTATGAATGCATGCATGTCCAGGCTGCCACCTCAGTTGGTCCCTTCCCCCTAGAATCACGGAAACAGTTAGCACAGGAAATGTGATATGTTATATGCATGGTTATAATAAGCACATGCATCCATTGTCAACTACCTTGAGGTCCCTCACCTTGAGCAATGTTAAGAGAAGCCTTGAAACACCAAAGCTCCATGAAACCATCTTGGGCAATAAGCAAAGTCTTCTATGTAAAGCCTGTAGACACCCCATTTTTGACCGACCTTAAGACTCAGACGTCACCGATTGAGCGCTTGGTGATGTTGCATATTGTGCTCATTCTGAGGTTGCAGAGTCCCGGCTGCGAGCCTTGCCTCCGGACTTCTGGACTCTTTTGTGCTTTGCCTCGGTTTGCGAACCAGGCTCCGTTTTCTCTGTTTTCTCTTCCCGAAGGGAGGGAGAGGTCTCGTAGATCATCTCTCAGTGGCCATAGGCTACGTTTCGTGGTCGTAGGCCATTTTTCCCGTTTGGAGCCCGGTTTCTGATTTTTCGGAGCCAACGGTCGTGTGCCTCGTTCGGGACCGCTTAACCACCTCCGTTCGCTTTGGTTTTTGGTACATACCTTATTTCCTCCCTTTTGAGGGACACTATGGTCCAAGAGACAGACTTCGTGATCGAACACCACTTCCGGTGCCTAATAGTCAGTTTTCGGGGCCCCGGGCTGCGCGTTTTGGCCCCCGAGCCTTGCTTGCAAGCATTTTTGGGCTCCGACCCAAAATGTAAATAGTCATATTTTGAGCTCCTTTTCATGTTTGATTAAGGACCTTTTGCTGGTTGAGGTCTCCTACTATCACTTGCCTCTTTAACTCTTTTTTAGGCCTATTTTTGCATGGTATTTTAGGCTTACTTGTGAGCTGTTTTGGACTTGGTCATAAACTAAAAAATGCCTTTTTTTGATCCCCTCTTCAACTTTGTTGAAGGGCTCTCTTTGGTTTGAGGCCATCAGCTACCACTTGCCTCTTTATCTCACTTTTTGGCCTTTTTGGGGGAAAATTTGAATTTGAATTTCCCCCCCTTTTCCCTCACTCTTTTGCCTATATAAACGCCCTCCCAGCTCTGGTTTTAGGAGTTAAAAAATTTTGGTTTGGAGCTCTCACATTAAATCTCTTTCTCTCTCTACTCTAAGCCTTAAAAACCCCATTGGTTCTTCACCAACCCATAGCCCCACCCTTCCATCCTCCATTCTAGCAGCTTGAGGTTGTTCTTCAGAGCCTAGGAGTGCTGCATTTTGGTCCAAAAGGCTGTCAAAGATTAGTCTTCAAGGGTAAGTCCTCTTCTCCCCTTTTGGACCCTTTTCTTGGTTCATATTCTAACTCCTTGTGCTTACTTTTTTGAGCTCTGACCCTAACTCCTTGTGGCACTTGCTTCTTTACCTTTCTTTTATGCCATTTCCTTGCATAGTATTTTAGGACTATGTATAAACTGTTTTGATGCATGTTATAAACTGTAAAGTGGCTTATTTTGAGCCCTTCTTCAATATTGTTGAAGGGCTCCTCACTGTTTGAGGCTTCCATTTGCCACTTGCCTTTGTATCCCTCTTTTGGCCTTATGTTTGCATGATTTGTTAGCCCCTTGTGCTTCTGTATTTGGGCTCTGGTCCGAACTGTAAATAGCCTTATTTTAACCCCCTCTTCATGTTTCATTAAGAGTCTTTTGCTTTTTGAGGCATCCTTTGTATACTTTGTGTTGAAACCCTCTTTTTGGCCTTATCTTGCATAGTATTTTAGGCTTGCTTGTGCACTGTTTTGGGTTTGTTCACTAACTGTAAAATGCCATGTTTTGAGCCCCTCTTCAACTTTGTTGAAGGGCTCTCGGCCATTTGAGGCCAGAAGCTGCTACTTGCTTCATTATCTCAATTTTAGGGCCATTTTTGTATGCTAGCTTAGCCCCATTTTTGTTCACTGTTTGGCCTTACTTAAAACTGTAAATATGCATTTTTTGGGACTGCCTTGCTTCTGTCTTCATGCTTCATGTTCAAATAATGCATGCTTTGTATAGCTATAAGTCATTCCATGTGCCTAATTTTGGATTTCGGGTTTCATTTCATGCATCGGGTGCACTTTTGCCATGTTTCGGGGCTGTTTTGCATCAATTTTCGCTACTAAAATTTGCATTCTAGTATGTCATATTCCATGTCTTGCCATGTGTCTTGTTAGAGTGGCATTCGGTGCCTTAGGGTCGGTCCTCGGTTTGCGTGCACGTGTGCGCATTCGAAAATCTCATTTTCATTTAATGGCCTCTTATGTGAGTGTGGCTGAGGTCCACTCATGTTGGTGTAAGTCCATTATGCATTGTGTATGCCATTTCATTCCATACCATTGTGTATGCTAGGCTGTATGTTAGCGCATTGCGTATGCCATGTTACCTCATGCATCGTGTATGCCATTTCATAGCATTGTGCATGTTAGGTTGTATCTTAGTTGCATTTCATGCATATCATGCATATTGCATTGTGTTCGGGATAGGAGTTAGCCGAAACACGGAAACGAGGCGTTCGTACTCAGGTGACGAACGTGTCTCAATTCCCGATCCGCGACACTCCGGATTATCCATGATGGAGTTAGGTCTTATTGTGTTCATATGTGCATTCATTTCATATTGAGTTGTGCAATTCGACTCCTCGGCCATCATGCATCGAGATCGTGATTGGTAACCGAGGATCGAGGTATGCATACATATGTGAAAATACATTGCCATGCCCTTTCTTGCTCTCTGTTGCGAGAAATCAAGAATCAATGACCTTAGGAGCTTGGCGCATTCCAAAACAATTGCAAGCGAGGCTAATTGGGACATCGCGGTGGATTTACGCACAAAACCTTCGGACATGCATCATTCATCATCTGGAGAAGAGTCAAGACAGTCCCTGGCTTGCATGCCAGTTCATTATTTTTCTTAGTTAAGTTGTAAATTAATTAGGGATTTGTACATATTTGGACTGTATTATTTGGACTGTGCTATTTATTTGGACCCTCTGTACGAGGGCAATGTTGTAATAAGTGTGCGTGTGTGTGATGTATGTCTTCCAACCTCACGTCTTTCTCCCTTTTATTTACCTGCTTATGATGGTTAGATTAGGGCATGTTTCAATTAGCATACAGTATGATAGCATGTTTGTACCCATTCATCTGTCTTGCATGCACCGGGCTCGGCGCATCATACTAACTGCAACTGTATTTCAATTCCGAGTTGAATACTTGATAGCTGTTGCATCTCATATGCCATGTTTAGAATAGCCGAGCCTACTATAGTTGCATTTTTGCATGTGTTGCATTAGGCATTTCTGTATACTTAGGATCATGCATGGATTTCTAATCGGTTTCTGTTTTGGCTTGGAGTACTCGGTGAGTTTTATGCTTTAGAATCCTTGCATGCGTGTGAGTGACTGCCATGATAGCATGCTTACCATGAGGCTAACTGCTTATGTGATATACCTGTTTGGATGCCTGTGGGTGGAGGTTGGGTTATTTGGATTGGAACAATTCATCAAATGTTTGTTTTAAGCCCACTAGACAGTGGCAAAATCATGTTTTCTAAGCCCTCTCGAGGGTGGCAAAATCCGCACTTTAAGCCTACTTGCGAGTAGCAAACCATTTTTACAAACAAACATGAAGTGTTTTGTTCCAATTCAGATGACTCAGTCTATACTTGTATGCTATTTGCATCACATAATAATCTAGTTTAATAACCGGAATAAGAACACACAATGTTTTCAAAAATAGATATCATGGTTAGTAGAGGCCGATCTTTGATCGGGCGAGCGGGGGTGCTCACGAAGTGACCTTCCCCAATCGTACCCAAGTTCCCGAGACGAGGCAACTTTGGTGATGACGGACACGTGGCCTTAGGCAAACGAGTCAGGGTTTCCTAAATTTCCCAAAAATAAAATATTTAAGTGGCGACTCTGTATCTGGCAAAGCAATCCATGTTTGGCACTTCTTTAAAAAAAAATATGTTTTCTCAAAACGATTTGCCAGATTTGGACTCTTTGGTTCAAGATTAAGAACCGTGACAACAAATCGAGTCCGAGCTGTAGCGAGGTCCCCCGCGGGCTTGTCTACAGTTTCTGGCGACTCTGCTGGGGAGTTAAAGAACTTGACTCAAACTCATGATATCTGGTTTTGACTACACTTGTGTGTTTCTTTGCATTGCATTTGCATTGGTGCGCCTAGGACACCGTGTTTGCCATCTGCTATTCCTGAACGGTTTGCCGGAGGCTTGTCTTGTCAAGGCATGACCATAAGGCTAACCGGTTACGGGCTCTGCCAGTATGGGAACACAAACCCCGGTTTTACCGGGGCACCCTCTTTGACCATTCGACCTAGTGCATATCGAAATCCGTAGTGACCATTCCAAACTAGGACAGGTTGCTTACCCGATATAGGTTGTTTGAAACCACTGCGTGCGTAATGAAACCCTAGCTCCTGACAAAATAAGACAGGGAAACCCTACCCCAACATAGGGGTGTTTTGGCTCTCACTTGCTTGTTATGTGCTTTTAGAGTGCATCTCTACAGGAATGCATGTATCAGTTTGCAAGTTTGGGCATCAGGCTTGTGGGCACCAGTTTAGAATTTTGGGATTCAGTTTACCTGAGGGTATCAGTTTATGAGTGCAGCAAGAACACGATCATTATTTCGGCTCATATGGGTTATCGTGAAATCAGGCTGAGATGCTCTTTGTTTTCCCTTTTGCTAGGTAGTCTTGGAACCATAGCTTCAGAAGGCTCCGATATCCCCCAGGTTCATTGGACGCGTGTCAATAGACTTTGTCAGGTTAGAGATTCCATTCAAGAGCAAATCAGCGTTTCTTTGCCAGAGACAGGGTAAAAGGGCCAGTCAGGCATAGATCACCAGTTTAGCAGTTACCAGATCAGTGGCCCTTATCCACCCCACCAGTGAACAGTCGGACTGAGGTCTCAATTGTTGCCATAGAGATAGATCTACCGGCCAGTCAGATGGATCAGCAGAATACATCAGGGATGGAGGCAATGATGCGTCAAATGCAGGAAACTATGAAACTCATGCTACAAGGCGTCATAAGCGGAATTTTCCAAACAGTGAGTGCAATCATGGCTCGGAATTTGAGCTCATCACTGTGCCGGTACTGCAAAGCGGTGCGTCTGCTTCACAACAAGTTCCTCTCCTAGCAGGAGCTCCAGCACCTGGGGAGACGCCAAATGTCCAGGAAGGTATAGACATTCCGGTAGGGCCAGCTCCGCCCTCGATCTTACCCCAGCTGTCCAAAACACCCACCAATCTACCAGACTCACCCTTCGAGTCTGAGGTTGACCCTACAGCATTGAAATTGAACAAGCTTGAGAAGTTGTTCAAGAAATCTCAGGGGGTAAAATCCATCCCGAACATTGAGGACGGGTACATCGACGCAGCTGTGACACTGTCGGACAGGTTCAAGATGCCTCACATCGACAGTTTTGACTGGTCAGGAGATCCCATGGTCCACTTGAGTTTGTTTTCAGATGTTTTGCACACGATGGGCTTGACAAGATTACAGAAGCTCTCCCTTTTTGGCAGGACCCTATCGGGTATTGCAGCCATCTGGTACGCCAAATTGGAGGATTCAGTGAAACGAAGCTGGGAGGAGATGGCCGAGGCCTTCGTCGCACAATATTCATGCAATACCCAAATCGAGATTACGACCCGTGATCTTGAGGCAGCAGGCAGAGCCTAAGGAGAGCTTCTCATAATTCGTGGCCCATTTGGAGGCCAAGGCCTCAATGATGACCATTAGGCCAGCGGATAAGGATCGAATCTGAGATGGTTGTCGCAACCTCCGGCCCAAACTAATCACGAAAATGATCGTGCTTCCCTTCCCTACCTTTTTGATTTGTATGAGATGGGAGTCTGGTCGAGGGCGCTATGAAGCGGGGCCTCATTGACCCGGGAGAAGGAAGGCCAGAGGCGTTTACATAATTCGAATCGACCACCAGTGATGGCACTGCAAGATCTTCCGAAGTGGGCATGGTCACCACCACCACACCAAGAGTAGCCACCCCCTTTGTTGATGCATCCACTTCAAACCCCAGAACTTCAGACTATCTACCCCGAGGCAAGAGGGTTTTCACCCCACTCTATATGTCTTTGTCTAAAGCCCTGGGGGTACTACTTAGGAAAGGACATCTGAAACCGTTAGAGCAACGGCCTCTACCTGATCCTCTCCTTCCAAAGCATGACCCGACTAAGTACTGTGCTTTCCATCAACAAACCGGTCATGACACCGACAGTTGCGTCCGTCTTCGCCACGAGATACAAAATTTGATTGACAACGGGGTCATCCCTGCACTAGGTCCTGCAAAGTCTATCGGCACTTGATCAGTGAACTTGTGGGGGATAATGTGATGTGATCGAGGGATGAACCACAATGGCGGCGTTGATTTATTTCAGATATGGTGTATGCACGCCTATTTTGAGCATTTGTGAATCTTTGGTTTTTATACGACTTAGGTATTGGGTCGATCTTGTTATTTTGTCTGGTCGATCTTTTCTTCTTGAGTCGATTGGGTGCATCTTCTTTGTCGAGTCAGTCCTATTGTATAAGAGTTGAGTGATTTCAGGGGGGTGTTACCTCGGGCGTCACCATTTTGTTTTTGTGTTTGTCTTTTCGTTTTGTTTTGAGTCTATTTCTGCCTTGGAGCCAGTAACGCCAACAAATTTGAATGAATAGCAGTGGTTTTTCATGCTTTTGTGTTTGCTTCTGCCGTGTGCCAGTTGTACCAAAAATTCCAAATGAGATGGCAGTATTTGACTAGAAGTTGTGTCTTTTCTGTGCCTTGAATTCATTGCATCGACCTAAGTTTTCCAAAAGCTTTTTGAACACTGCGGTGAAAACGAAGATGAAGGAATTCCTCGGGTTTTACAAAATTTTGATCAATTGAGAGAAAGAGAGGCGTGCTAAGCCCTTAATGAATGAAATCATGCTTGTTAGTGTGAGTACTGGGAAGGATCCTGGCTTGATCCAGATTGGTTCTACACTGTCTTCAGCGCGAGCGATTTGTCGCTTCCTTAAAAACTTTCAAAAAATGTTTTGCGCGGTCCTGCGAAGACCTGTGTAGAATCGCTCTTGAGATTTTACAGCTTAGGATTGCTCTCAGCCTCGAGACTCGACCCCTTACTTTCAAACCTTGAACTGGGATTCAGAATGTTCAACGGTCAACTACAATGTGAGGCCTGTGTGGCCAGATTTGAAGCAGCCCTCGAACAAGAGGCCAGGAAAGTCGGATCAAGAAGATCAGAAGAAGCTTGCAAAGCTAGAACAGAAGTACCCTTTGAACTAGGGGCAAAGATGTCAGATGTGCTCGAAGAGCCGAAGATGAGTCCTCTTGCAAATCAACAGCCACTCTCCTGGATATGGATGGCCTCAAAACCTTACAACCATTTGGCATGGACCAAGCTGCACTTTTACCCTTTGAGAGGCTCGCTGGGCCAAAAACCCGGAAGGGCGACCCAGGCAAAAGTTAGAGCAAGAAAAATATATACAAAAAGCAAAAAAGAAATGAAGAAAAAGAAAAAAGGGAAAAAGAAGAAAAGAAATGAAAAAGGAAAGAAAAGAATGAAAAGAAAAGAAAAACAAAGCTCGCAAGGTTGAAAACTTGCAACGGGCGCCTTGGCAAAAGTTAGAGCCTAAAAAGGAGAGGTTAAATACCCGAGTGTACCTTAACCCCGAACTACGTAAGGCTTGAATCCCATGTTTGGGATACGTAGGCAACTTCATTCTGAAGTCCAGCCGTAAAACACTTCAAATTTGATTGTGTCCATGCGATGGTTCTGGTCATCTTTGTCTTCTCTGTATCTGAGGATTTGGTTGTGTTTGTCACTCTGAAGACTGACTACAATGCGCTGCGGTGCCATTCAAATAAGGGGCAACTTTCTGTTGCCATTCGACGCGCCGCGGTGCCGTTCAAACAAGGGGCAACTTTCCGTTGCCATGCAGCTCTCTTCAAGCACGGGGCAGTTTTCCTTTGGATCTGAGGTTGTGCATCTCAAGAGTAGGTTCCCTACTCATTGACGATGTTGTTGCAAAAACAGTTTTTGAGAATTTTTACTGAGGTTGACTAATTCTCTCGAAAATTATTCCATTTTTCTAAAACTGGACCACTTTCTTGGACCCAAAAAGGAAAATTTTCAGTGCTCATAACCCAACTTGCATGATCTCAAATCAAAAATCGAACAAGCATGTTAATCTAACTCTCATTTTCGTCAAAATTGTTTTAGTAGAAAGCAAAAACAAAACATGGTCAACATGATGAACTAGGGGCACAGTTGAGTTAGGTTCTCTGTCTTTTTCCCTTTATCAACGCACTTGCCAGAAAGGGCACTCTACTTGCCAGAAAAGGGCACAACTGAAGCTAACAACAAAGGGCTGAAAGCTCTCCCACCCTTCAAGCAACGAGGTATCAAGCCACGTGCGAAGCACGAACTGGAATGGGGCAAGATATTCCACTTCCTCATCTGGACATATCTGATCACGTCCAAACTCCCCGGCAGAGCATCGTCAACCGAGGTCAGCTGCAGATTTGCTACACACCCAGTTGTAGCACAGCCCCTCTGTGGGAGAAACTCACTAGCTGCGCGCAGAAAAAGAAGAATCTAGCAGAATGCTAGGGGCACGAGCCCACAACTTGCTGTTTATCCATCAACCACACAGGGGAGGGATTTAAAATGAGAGATTGAAGAATAGAGATGTCTTGTTGAGAGAAAAAGTGAGGAAAAGGGCTTTTTTCAGAAAAACAGAGCTTGAGGGCCGAGTGATGTGAGAATCACAAATGAGAAAGGGTGAGAAATAATACCCAGAGAAATTGGCTCCTCGTGCACTGAGAGGTCTCTTGTCTTTATAACACGTCTGTGTGTCGTGTCTTTTGTTTTGTTTTTCTCGATTCTTGCTTTGAGTCGTTCTGAGTGTGTCTCGGTGTGTTTAGGTTGTTTACCTTTATTTTTTGTTGTTGGGTCGTCTTTGCTGTGTTCAGTTGTAGGCTCAATACCCGGTCGAGAACTCATTTTCTCAATTTCAAAAATGATTTGTTGTGTGCTCAGAGTGCTGTGCCATTCTCCACATTTGTGCAAAAAAGGAATTTGTTCTTTTGAAAACTGCAGGGTTTAACCCAGGTCATGTGAGAATAGTGAAACAAGGACCTATCTGAAGCTATGTGGGTTCCAAACTGCAAAGCAAAAGAAAAGAGGGAAAATCGAAGCATCTGAGTGTGTTTCACCTTCAGCGAATTCTGAGATTGTATTCCGGATGTACCTCTTCAGATCTTGTCAGTGTTCCGAAGAATAAGCGTGCCTCTATCCTAAGTGTAAGCCTGCTTCAAGTCAGAATGGCGATTAAAGCAGCAACAGATGTTATCTCTCTCTAATATGAACAGGGTGTGCCCGTTTTTGAGCTGAATGTGTTGCAAACCCCTCCGAAAGGTAAATCGGAGGTCGCGTTTTAATCTGGTCTCGTTAAGGCTTGTATTCCCTTATTCGGCATTTTGTTTCAAATATGCGTTGTCACGCACATTCCACTTGCATTGTTTTGCATCCTTTCACCTGCATTGTTATGCACTTCTCATGCTTGCATTGTGATGCCCATTCCAATTGCATTGTTATGCACCCACTTCACTAGCATTGTTATTCTCATTCATTGCATTGATTATGCACATCTATCTTGCATTGTTATGCACCTTTTCACTTGCAATTGTCTTTCTTTCTCCTCACACGTGCGACGGGTCAGACTTCCTCTGGTTTAGAGCATTTGGAATACGTTCCAATGCTTATCCCTTTTCCGAAACACCGGGATACGTCCCTATGTTTCTCTTGCCTTTCCGAAACACCGGGATACGTCCCTATGTTTCACATTCCTTGCGGAACACCGGGATACGTCCCTATGTTTCACATTCCTTGCGGAACACTGGGATACGTCCCTATGTTTCACATTCCTTGCGGAACACCAGGATACGTCCCTATGTTTCTCATTCCTTGCGGAACACCGGGATACGTCCCTATGTTTCACATTCCTTGCAGAACACCGGGATACGTCCTTATGTTTCTCCTTCCTCCTGAAACACCGGGATACGTCCCTATGTTTCACATTTCCTATGTTTCACATTCCTTGCAGAACACCGGGATACGTCCTTATGTTTCTTCTTCCTCCTGAAACACCGGGATACGTCCCTATGTTTCTCCTTCTTTTCTAACCACTGGGATACGTCCCTAATCGTTGGGATACGTCCCTAACCTTTGGGATACGTCCCTAACCTTTGGGATACGTCCCTAATCTTGGGATACGTCCCTAGCCTCTGGGATACGTCCCTAAATCTTGGGATACGTCCCTAACCTCTGGGATACGTCCCTAAATCTTGGGATACGTCCCTAATCTTTGGGATACGTCGCTAACCTCTGGGATACGTCCCTAACCTTTGGGATACGTCCCTAACCTTTGGAATACGTTCCTAACCTCTGGGATACGTCCCTAAATCTTGGGATACGTCCCTAAATCTTGGGATACGTCCCTAAACCTTGGGATACGTCCCTAAATCTTGGGATACGTCCCTAAACACCGGGATACGTCCTTAAACCTTGGGATACGTCCCTAAACACCGGGATACGTCCCCATGTTTCTCCATCTTTGGTTAAGAGCATCTGAAATACGTTCCAATGCTTATACCATTCCGAAACACCGGGATACGTCCCTATGTTTCTTTGCATGATCATAAGTTATGTTCGGCTTCTTGCATTATCATTTGCATTTTGCCCCTGCCTGCGGGCATGCCTGCGGGCACATCTTTGTCTATCTTGTCTGCTTTGTCTAAGTCTTCGGCCTTGTCAAAAATGGGTCGTCTCTGGGCTTTGACATTCACTCCCGTCATTCTTATGACTTTCAAGTTCTGTCAAAGAGGGGCAACTGTAGACACCCCATTTTTGACCGACCTTAAGACTCAGACGTCACTGATTGAGAGCTTGGTGATGTTGCATATTGTGCTCGTTCTGAGGTTGCGGAGTCCCGGCTGCGAGCCTTGCCTCCAGACTTCCGGACTCTTTTGTGCATTGCCTCGGTTTGCGAACCAGGCTCTGTTTTCTCTGTTTTCTCTTCCCGAAGGGAGGGAGAGGTCTCATAGATCATCTCTCAGTGTCCGTAGGCTACGTTTCGTGGTCGTAGGCCATTTTTCCCGTTTGGAGCTCGGTTTCCGGTTTTTCGGAGCCAACGACCGTGTGCCTCAGTTCGGGACCGCTTAACCACCTCCGTTTGCTCCAGTTTTTGGCACATACCTTATTTCCTCCCTTTTGGGGGACACTGTGGTCCGAGAGACCGATTTCGTGGTCGAACACCACTTCCGGTGCCTAAAAGTCAGTTTTTGGGGCCCCGAGCTACGCATTTTGGCCCCCGAACCTTGCTTGCAAGCATTTTTGGGCTCCGACCCAAACTGTAAATAGTCATATTTTGAGCTCCTTTTCATGTTTGATTAAGGACCTTTTGCTGTTTGAGGTCTCCTACTATCACTTGCCTCTTTAACTCTTTTTTAGGCCTATTTTTGCATGGTATTTTAGGCTTACTTGTGAGCTGTTTTGGACTTGGTCATAAACTATAAAATGCCTTTTTCTGAGCCCCTCTTCAACTTTGTTGAAGGGCTCTCTTTGGTTTGAGACCAGAAGCTACCACTTGCCTCTTTATCTCACTTTTTGGCCTTTTTGGGGGAAAAATTTGAATTTCAATTTCCCCCCCTTTTCCCTCACTCTTTTGCCTATATAAACACCCTCTTAGCTCTGGTTTTAGGGGTTAAAAAATTTTGATTTGGAGCTCTCACATTAAATCTCTCTCTCTCTCTACTCTAAGCCTTAAAAACCCCCTTGGTTCTTCACCAACCCATAGCCCTAGCCTTCCATCCTCCATTCCAGCAGCTTGAGGTTGTTCTTCAGAGCCTAGGAGTGCTTCATTTTGGTCCAAAAGGCTGTCAAAGATTAGTCTTCAAGGGTAAGTCCTCTTCTCCCCTTTTTGACCCTTTTCTTGGTTCATATTCTAGCTCCTTGTGCTTACTTTTTTGAGCTCCGACCCTAACTGAAAATAGCATTTTTTTGAGCTCTATTTCAAGTTTGTTTAAGGGCCTCTCACTATTTGAGGCTTCCTTATGGCACTTGCTTCTTTACCTTTCTTTTATGCCATTTCCTTGCATAGTATTTTAGGCCTATGTATAAACTGTTTTGAGGTATGTTTTAAAATGTAAAGTGGCTTATTTTGAGTCCTTCTTCAACATTGTTGAAGGGATCCTCACTTTTTGAGGCTTCCATTTGCCACTTGCCTTTGTATCCCTCTTTTGGCCTTATGTTTGCATGATTTGTTAGCGCCTTGTGCTTCTGTTTTTGGGCTCTGGTCCGAACTATAAATAGCCTTATTTTAACCCCCTCTTCATGTTTTATTAAGAGTCTTTTGCTTTTTGAGGCATCCTTTGTATACTTTGTGTTAAAACCCTCTTTTTGGCCTTATCTTGCATAGTATTTTAGGCTTTCTTGTGCACTGTTTTGGGTTTGGTCACTAACTGTAAAATGCCATGTTTTGATCCCCTCTTCAACTTTGTTGAAGCGCTCTCGGCCATTTGAGGCCAGAAGCTGCTACTTGCTTCATTATCTCAATTTTAGGGCCATTTTTGTATGCTAGCTTAGCCCCATTTGTGTTCACTTTTTGGCCTTACTTAAAACTATAAATATGCATTTTTTGGGACTGCCTTGCTTCTGTCTTCATGCTTCATGTTCAAATAATGCATGCTTTGTATAGCTATAAGTCATTCCATGTGCCTAATTTTGGATTTCGGGTTTCATTTCATGCATCGGGTGCACTTTTGCCATGTTTCGGGGCTGTTTTGCATCAATTTTCGCTACTGAAATTTGCATTCTAGTATGTCATATTCCATGTCTTTCCATGTGTCTTGTTAGAGTGGCATTCGGTGCCTTAGGGTCGGTCCTCGGTTTGCGTGCACGTGTGCACGCATTTCGAGTGTCTCATTTTCATCTAATGGCCTCTTATGTGAGTATGGCTGAGGTCCACTCATGTTGGTGTAAGTCCATTATGCATTGTGTATGCCATTTCATTCCATACCATTGTGTATGCTAGGCTGTATGTTAGCGCATTGCGTATGCCATGTTACCTCGTGCATCGTGTATGCCATTTCATAGCATTGTGCATGTTAGGTTGTATCTTAGTTGCATTTCATGCATATCATGCATATTGCATTGTGTTCGGGATAGGAGTTAGCCCGAGCACGGGAAACGATGGGCGTTTCGTACTCCGAGTGACGGAACGTGTCTCAATTCTCCAGTCACCGACACTCCGGATTATCTATGATGGAGTTAGGTCTTATTGTGTTCATATGTGCATTCATTTCATATTGAGTTGTGCAATTCGACTCCTCGGCCATCATGCATCGAGATGCGTGATTGGTGGCACGAGGATCGAGGTATGCATACATATGTGAAAATACATTGCCATGCCCCTTTCTTGCTCTCTGTTGCAGCAAATCAAGAATCAGCAGCCTTCCGGAGCTTGGCACGCATTCCAAAAACAATTGCAAACAGAGGCTAATTGGGACATCGCAGTGGATTTCTGCACAAGGCAACCCAGACATGCATCATTCATCATCTGGAGAAGAGTCAAGACAGTCCTTGGCTTGCATGCCAGTTCATTATTTTTCTTAGTTAATTTGTAAATTAATTAGGGATTTGTACATATTTGGACTGTACTATTTATTTGGACCCTCTGTGCGAGGGCAATGTTGTAATAAGTGTGCGTGTGTGTGATGTATGTCTTCCAACCCCACGTCTTTCTCCCTTTTATTTACCTGCTTATGATGGTTAGATTAGGGCATGTTTCAATTAGCATACAGTATGATAGCATGTTTGCACCCATTCATCTGTCTTGCATGCACCGGGCTCGGCGCATCATACTAACTGCATCTGTATTTCAATTCCGAGTTGAATACTTGATAGCTGTTGCATCTCATATGCCATGTTTAGAATAGCCGAGCCTGCTATAGTTGCATTTTTGCATGTGTTGCATTAGGCATTTCTGTATACTTAGGATCATGCATGGATTTCTAATCGGTTTCTGTTTTGGCTTGGAGTACTCGGTGAGTTTTATGCTTTAGCATCCTTGCATGCGTGTGAGTGACTGCCATGATAGCATGCTTACCATGAGGCTAACTGCTTATGTGATATACCTGTTTGGATGCCTGTGGGTGGAGGTTGGGTTATTTGGATTGGAACAATTCATCAAATGTTTGTTTTAAGCCCACTAGACAGTGGCAAAATCATGTTTTCTAAGCCCACCCGAGGGTGACAAAATCCGCATTTTAAGCCTACTTGCGAGTAGCAAACCATTTTTACAAACAAACATGAAGTGTTTTGTTCCAATTCAGATGACTCAGTCTATACTTGTATGTTGTGCGCATCACATATTAACCTAGGCTAATAACCGGAATAAGAACACACAATGTTTTCAAAAATAGATGTCATGGTTAGTAGAGGCCGATCTTTGATCGGGCAAGCGGGGGTGCTCACGAAGTGACCTTCCCCAATCGTACCCAAGTTCCCGAGCCGAGGCAACTTTGGTGATGACGGACACGTGGCCTTAGGCAAACGAGTCAGGGTTTCCTAAATTTTCCAAAAATAAAATATTTAGGTGGCGACTCTGTATTTGGCAAAGCAGTCCATGTTTGGCACTTCTTTAAAAAAAAAATCTGTTTTCTCAAAACGATTGGCCGGATTTGGACTCTTTGGTTCAAGATTAAGAACCGTGACAACAAATCGAGTCCGAACTGTAGCGAGGTCCCCCGCGGGCTTGTCTACAAAGCCTCACTCCCTTCACATTGAAGGTATCTAGTCCAATCTTATCTCATGACAACTCTACTTACTTAAACACAATTGAACGCATTCCTTCCTTTCCTCTCTCTACATCTAGAGAGAGTTCTTCATCTTCTTCAATAACTCATTCCCACACTGGAGGGGTTTTCTAGCCAACCCTGGCTGAGCAGCTCTAAAGGTATTCTGTGTTGATAGGTCCTCAGTTCTTGGATAGTCCATTCAGTCACGGAGCTTCGATCCACTTTCATCTAGTGCAAGATTCAGTACGCACACATAGGTTAGACCGGAATATGCAAGATAGAGTGGCATGATCCTAGAGGTGCACTTTTTGATCCCTGAGTCTCTCTAAAGAACCTGCATCTTTTGAGGACTTAAAGGTGAAAGAGAAAAAATAGGCGCTTAACAATGATTGCATGTTTAGAATTTTGCACACAAACTGCCCTAATAGGTAAAAAGGCCTGTGCAAAACCTTGTTTAGCACATCTCGGATTCTTTCCATAATAACCTGCTTTTCATTTTGAAATCTATGTGACTTATCTTTTAAACCTGTACATATGTATGTACTTATGTTCATTCATGTAAAAAAAATGCTAATATATATATATATTTGTAATTGGCGTTTCTTCTTCGTGTGAACCTGTGTGTGTTGATGTGTAAGTTACATATAATTACATCCACATGAAATTCAAGTCTAGCACACTGGTGGATTTTGCATAGTTCCATTAGGATTTATGAGAGAGGGGATTACTAATGCATACTAGCGGTATAAGAGCAGAAATGAGTCTTCTTTTAGTATCTCAACTTGGTTTGGGTTCCAATATCTTTCCATAGATGTTCAGTTGCGCAACACTTCGTCCTCATGGATTTTAGTTCAAGTCTGGCTTAATATTTGGATATCTTATATAGATGCATGCTTCACTTTAATTGATCTTCTTATTATTTATTATTTATTATTTTTTTGAGTAAGTTTCATTTTACCCTCCAAAGTTATACTTCGATGATCAATTTATAAACCCTTATACTTCTTATAATTTCAATTTTACACCTAAACTATTTCATTTTGGATCAATTTTACCCATGTTGTTAGCTACCGTTTATGATCAAACGGAAGTTACTGACATGATACTGAAATTTTGTTTGAAATTTTATTTTGCCTCCCAAATTATTTCAAAAATATCAATTAGACTCCCAAGCTTCATATTGTTTAGAGATCTAATTGATATTTTGAGGATAGTTTGGGGATAAAATGAAATCTCAAATGAAGACGGCAGCAAGTGCTTTTTATTTATAGATGATATAGCTGACGATAAGGGTGAAATTGATCTAGAATTGAATAGTTAAGTGTAAAATTAAAATTATAAAATGTACAAGAGTTAAATTAATTGTTGTACCCACCCCCCCCAAAAAAAAAAAAAAAAAAAGCTATCAATTTATAATTTGAAAGGCAAAATAAAATTTCCTCTTTTTTTTTTTTTTTTTTTCAACCTCAACCCATTAACCGATCCATCGATGGCCACCATCACTTCCACCATTACCATAACCTTCTTACCATAGTCCTAAACCCTTGTTTCTCTCTCATAACTCCATTTTCTTCACCAATCTCAAAAAGGAAAACCTCATGTGTGTATATAGGGAAAGGGTCCAGCTTGTCTCATGTTTGAGATCAAGACTAGACCATCCAGTTCAGCCCATGAGCCCATTTTGGGCCCCGTTTCGTTAATCCAAACTGTTCAATGTGTAAAACGCATCGAATACTATGGCCTTGTAAAACATCAAGTTGATCGAATACCGATAGCTATTTGATTGGATCAAATTTCTGTTAACTGTTTATTTTTTCACTGTCTATTTTTTTTATACAAATCTGGTACGATCAAATAGCTATTGATATTGAATCAATGAGATTTTTTACAGAGATATAGTACTCAACGAATTTTACACATTGACGGTTTAGATTATCGAAATGGGACCAAAAAAGGGGCCCTTGGGCCTTACTGGACGGTCCAGTCTTGCTCTCAAACATGAGACAAGCTGGACCTAGAAGGAAATTCTATAATGCACACCATTTTAGGGTATGTATCATATGCCTAAGTTATGCTTGTTTAGTTTGTATCTCATGATACAATTTTTGAAAAAAAAATTCAAAACTTTGTTTCGTTCAAATTTTTTGAAATTTTTTTTTTCAAAATCACTTTCTTTCTCCTGCACATTAATCAATCACTTTTTCTCTCTCCTCTCTTCTTCTCAATCATTTTTTCTCCCATACACATCTATTCAACTACAACAAAATATCAAATTATCCCAAACCCCAAAACTATTTTCAAAATATACAACCACTAAAAAAATTTCTAAACTCTCTCCTCAAATTTTTTTTTGAAAATTTATTTCAATACACAAACGAAACACACCGATAATATTTGCGATATTTGATTATAACTTATTGTCCTATTAGTTATGACTTAATTATTACTTGGCTATATATATTGTGGTGTTTATTATGATTTATTGTGATGTTGTTATGACATTATTTGGGTTGTGACCCAAAATATTGTTTTATTATACTTTATATGGTGTGTTGGTTATGATTTTTTCCCCCTTTTAATTATGACCATAAAAGGATGCAGTTATAACATTTGTAATAATCAAACATACAAATATCATAACTTGCATATGGTACACATATTAATATTTAATATAAACCAAAATTAATATAGAAATCTCACACTTTAAAGGAAATATCATTTTGCCTTCCAAACTTTCATGTATTTTTCAATTTGACTCACAAACTTCAATTAATATCAATTTCACACGTGAACTTTTAAAATTTTGATCAATTTGGCCCCTGCCATCACATTCCGTCTACAATTGGATAGAATGTGCTGACGTGACACCAAAATTTATTTGGAATTTCATTTTATCCCCAAACTATACCTTAAAAATCAATTCCCCCCCCCTCCCCAAATATAAAAAAATTAAATTTAAATGTTTAATAAATAATTTTTTATTTCAATAATGAAAAATTAAATTTGAAATAATATATACTTTGCAAAAAAATAATAAAAAATATAATAATTCTCATTTAGAATTATCTTGAGACTATCAAGCATGGATATTTGAACAAATATGTCATACTCGTATTGGATACTTACCGACTATGATATTTCTCCATACATACTGGGTACACAAAACACGTACTCAGTTTTTTCCTTCTTAATTTTTGGCATACTCGGAGATATCTAGTTTATACCCAAGTTGTGCCGTACCTCAGTTAAAACTATATTTTCTTCTACTACAAAGACAAAATTCATTTTACTAGACTTCTTTTTGATTTTTAGTTTTGTGCTTAGCATGGTTTTAAAATTAAGCTATAGTTTGTAAGTTATTTAATGAATAATGTTATATACACCACATTATCAATTGGTACACTAATTGGTGTATGTAGCACTACTATTATTTAATATAATGATATTTAATTTTGGTTTATCTTGTACCTGTACTTTTGGCATTAAATGTCAATTGTATGTTGGATTTAACAAATTAAACCACTTAAATAAATTTTGTATTATTCCAAATTTAAAACAAATATTTCTTACAAATGTATTAATCCGCACCCGTACCCAACTTTTTTTTTCAATTTTACTATGTTAACGTGCCTGTATCGTACCAATACTAGTACTCATATCCATACCTGTGCTTCATAGGTCTCAAATTATCTCGAGTCGATTCTGAAGAAACTTATTGAGCTGAAAATTTCTTGACTATTCTATGTGTGTATGCGCAGCAGCGGGATTTTTAGGGCAATTTTTCATTCTTTTTGATCTCAAACCCTAAAGTCCGACTTTTCTTCTTCTCTAAACACTTTTTCCCCTAGGTTTGATCTAGTTAGGGTGTGTTTCTACCCTAGTTCCTTTACAAATAAGATAGAGGAGAGTGAGGGCTTTCATTTAATCGGAGCAATTGTTGATTTGGAGCACTTTGGAGTTCCGAGTATCTTCTTCGTCTTCCTCTTTTGGATTCTTCGCTTTAAGGTAGGGATTTCCTACTCCTTGTATACGTTTTAATCCTAAGTGTTGGTGTTTTGGTCTGTGGGAAGTAGTTTGGTAATTTTGGGAGAAACCTTAGGGTTGTGTCATAGATTAATTCATGTAATTAATTTAAAGGGGAATTGTGTATTGGTTAAATTCATGAGATTTGGGTAAATTGAGAATTGTTGGAGTAGTTGAATATTTAATCACTCATCTGTGAAATTGATATTATATATATTGTGATATTTATTTCTTGCTTAGAAGTAATTGTTTTGGGCTATCGGTGGAGGATAGCCAGTGATTGTTATAGACCTTGCATGTGGCTTAGGTATAACTGGAATTTAGTCATTTATGTTGACTGTTAAATTAATACAGAACATTGCTTGTATTAATTATGTGTTGTATATGGCAAATATTATTTGTGTTGCATATGCATTTGGTTTTGGAGGAGATAGGGGATGAACTCCATGGTTTAGGGGAAGATAGGGGATGGACCTCTAAACCGGATTTTGTTGGGAGGAGATAGGGGATGGACTCCAGTAGCATCACTTATGTGGGTGCTTATATTTATTTGTTGTTGATATGATACATCACCACCATGTGTATCAGTTGGGAAGTATGGAAGTGAAGTTGATTGTGATTGATGTAACACCAGCATGTGTGTTTATTATGTTGTAAGAAAGGTTTGACCTGAATTGTTATCTTTGTTGAGTTGTTGGCCAGGTTCTGAGCCATGTTGGTATAAATGGAAGGTGAATTGTGTCATAGACCATGTGTCATAGACAATGTAGGCATTTATGTCTTAAAATTGGGAATTTATTACCTTGTGCTAACCATGTATCGAATGTTGATGCTTTAGTTAATTCTTATGCCTGGTTTAGTATTTCTCTACTGGGCTGTGGCTCACCCTATATGGGAACTTCTTTTTCAGGTTCAGGCGGTTCACTACCTCCAAGGACTTAGCTTGTGAGGATTTGGACTTGAAGATTTGTTTTTAGTTTATTTGCTTTTATATGTAAAACACTCAAGCCTAGGGCTTTATTTGTTTTTGAGTTAGAACTCATGGATTTGTGTCCAAGTATTGGCTTGGCAAGATGTAAGCCCGTAGGGCATTTATTTTGATGTTTTATTTCTTAAGACTCGGATGAATGGAATTATATTCTGATTTTTTTGTATATTGATGCATGTTAATATTGTTTATTATGGGTTTATTTTTGAGGGCGTTACACGCGCACAATTGTAACTAGTTTATTATCCAAATTAATTTTAATAGAATTGATCGACTAATAGTAATTTCAAAATTGAGTGGGAAAAAATTTTCAAAATTCAATATGTCCCCGGTATGGATATGACATGTTTGTCGAAATACCCATGCTTCATAGTCCCCAGATAATTCTAAATGAGGATTTTTATATTTTTTTATTATTTTTTTTTGCAAAGTATATATTATTTAAAATTTAATTTTTTCATTATTGAGATAAAAAATTATTTATTAAATATTTAAATTTTTTTTTTTTTTTATATATTTGGGTGGCAAATTGATTTTTAAAGTATAGTTTGGGGGGTAAATGAAATTCTAAATAAATTTTGGTATCACGTCAACACATTTCATTCAATTGTAGATGGAATGTGGCGGTAGGGGCCAAATTGATCAAAAGTTCGGAAGTTTGGGTGTAAAATTGGTATTAATCGAAATCTAGGGTCAAATTAAAAAACGTGTGAAAGTTTGGGGGACAAAATGATATTTCCTTTGATGAAATTAAATCCCAAAGGCATATTTCCATTTATAAAAGAGAAAATCATATAAAAAGGTTGAGTATTTTTATTTATTGCACTAAATTAATTTTTAACATTTTTAATACTAAAAACAAATTTGAAAACCAATTCTGCATGCTCACAATGGTTACCAAGTTTACAAGTAATTTAGTAAAATTGGTAGACAAAGTTGATGCGAATCATTCATTTTGTACAATCATTTATGTATATTATTCATTGAAAAAATTAAGTTTATCCAATAATCTTACGAGGAAATTTCATTTTCCCCTCCCAAACTATATCTGTCTGATCAATTTTACACATGAACTTTTGATATTGTCAATTTACCCCCTAATAACCTATTCAAATAGTAATCAATGTGTGCCCTACCGTCACATATAAACAAAAAAGTTACAAGAAAAAAAATTACATTTTCGCCTCAAATTTTAAATTATGGATTCAAACTCACACTCTCTCTTTTCTACACCTTTACAACTCTGCCAACTATTGCCGTTGCTGGCTACCCATCCTCTTCCCTCCGCCACTGCAATTCCTCCATCAATCCTCCCATTCTGCCTTTAGTCACCAACACCCATAAAATAAAACTATATAATGATAGACACCAACAAGCTCTAGGTTGCTTTTGATTCTTCTCTCAAGTACTCACTCTCTCTCTCTCTCTCTCTCTCTCTCTCACACACACACACACAAACACACCAACCTATGTCATTAATGGTGAACAGTGCTAATTCGACCCCAACTGATTCTTTTCAGCTCCACAATCTTCAACCATAGAAGACTTAGCTCAAAAAGCCTTGAACAAGCGATGCGAAGGTCTAGTCACAGTTCAAACCAAGGCAATTAAAGGTAAAGGAGCTTCGTACTGGGCACATCTTGAACCCATTTTGATTTGAAACCCATATAAATCTTCCTAAAGCAATCAAACTCAAGTGCACTTTGTGCGAATCTTTCTTTGCTTCGAACCCTTTTTATACTACTTTGGAGCATATCAAGAGAGAGTTGCCAAACCTATTTCCTCCTCATACCACCATCACCACCAATAACAACAATTACTACATCCTTTAGCTTCTCCTGCTTCTCACAATCATTGGAAACAAACTTGTCAAAATCCTAGTACTTGTTCATCTTCGTACCAACCCAATTCAATGGCGGTGATTGATTTTGTTGGACTGTATTCGAATGATTGATTAAGGAAGAAGAAAGTCTGTTTGATTACTTAAATCAAAACAGAACATAGAATAATAAAATATGAAAAACAGATTCTTATTTTGTTACAAAAAAAAATATATAATTAGGAAAAAAAAAATTGAAACCTGAAATGAAAATTATAAACAAACTGCTTACAGTATTACTTCTCCAGTGTAACGCCCCAAAATAATCCCAACATATCTAATACATCAACTCACTTCCAAACAAAATAATAACCATGACACAAGGGATGCCGGAAGATACATTCTCCATGTTCCTTTACGTGATTCCAAATGTTATACAAAAGTAATCTCACATGCGATTATACATTCATTGACAAACTAGTACATGAATCTATAGCATGTAAAATTATTTAATCAAAATGAATAAGGCCCTCAAGGGGCTTACAAGTTCCAAGGCAATAGACCGGTTACACAAAATGGTCTCTCGGACCCATACATATTAGCCCTTGCCTTTACAAAAATTTACAACAAAATGAGAGAGCAATCTACTCTTCACAAAATAAATCCACACCCTCAACTCGGCGGGATCACCATATCTTTACTTGCACCAAATCCCATAGGGGTGAGCATAAAGCCCAGTAGAGAAATTCTTACAAAGTATATATAGTTATGCAAACTCTAAAAAAATGCAAATGTCAATGCCATACCATGTACCTTTCAAAGAAAATTCATTTCATGCTCTTTTTAAAGATTACCATCTTTCAATAAAAATTTGCAATCTCTACATATTTCAAAACTTCCAAATTTTTTTTATCAATAGGGGTGGTAAATACGACACTGGTAATCCCTAGACTAGTGTCTACAAGTAGACTATACAAGTACTACCAATACGTCATTTTTACCGGTATTAACCGGAAGGCTCGACACCTATCCGCGCGATTTTCTGGTCTTGCACCATGGACACTCAGGCCAACTTATTAGATTCGTCTACACCCCTAACCGGACTTACCAACATATTTACCCCTTACACAATTCTGTTATTTCTCTTTACAATTTAATCCTTCTCAAGTAGACATGATGAGAATGCAATAATATGCGCATTAATGACAATAAATCAAATGAGAATGCGATGCAATAATCAATGTCTCTTAACATTTCTCCATTTCAAATATCTCTACAACAATACCAATCAATTACATTTCTCATTCCTTGTCCCCAATGTTGTTTCACAAACAACCATGCCATCAATTTACAACAAGTTAGCCTCTCCAAGGCTATATGTGATGTGTTCAACATTATTTCCAAGATTTTACAATTTTCGCATTTTATAGTACACCACCATTCACCACTTCCCAACAATACATGTTCAAGTGTTCAACAAATATACAGAATTAGCATCTCATTTCTCATACTTCAAATAGGTTTGCAAACTCACTAAACATGCAATTAAATTTACCTTTCTTCATCTTTTGATAGAAAACAAATAAGGAGTTTCATGTGTATTTTCATTTATTTTCCAAAATCCCCAAACTTTTAAGGTTTTTCATCAAAACCCAAAACATCTCTCCTTTTCATGGAAAAGGTTCATCAAAATCATCTTTCTTAGATGATAAATAGAAAGCCCCAAGGATTAACAAAGAAACTCTTGAAACTTTAACCCTCTTTTAAGAAATTTCATCATTTTTGAACCATAAACTAAAATATCATAATAGATCCAAGAGAAGTATCAAATCAACATTGAACCTTCCAAAACATATATATATAACTCAAGAATGTCCCTACCTCAAGGTCTTGATGATGGAGAAGGATGGAACCCTAACTTTGATGGAGGATTCTTTAACTCCCACTACACCAAGAGAAGCCCTAACTTGATCTTCAAGATTGGAGGAAGATGATGATGATCTAGACCCAATGGATAGCAAGAATCAAAGTGTTTTAGTGTTTTGGTGAGGGTTTCTAGAGAGAAGGGAAAGCAAAAATGGCCTTTAGAGTGAGAGAGTGAAGCCCTAAAATGAGATACAACTTGGCCAAAGTGATACAAAAATGCAGAATTTCGGACCCAGGCCGATCGCACGTACAGAGCGCCCCTTCTGCACGTGCGGCCTTTACCCTCGCACGTGCGGTGCTCTTCTCCAGCACCTCACTCCGCTCGTGCATTTAAAGTAGTAGGCCATCGAAACTTCCCCTGAATTCTGCACGTGCGGCCCAAGGCCCCGCACGTGCGGCCCTTGGTTTCCAACCCAAAATTTTCCCGCTTCGCTCCTGAGCAATCCAGACTTGGCTGCACACCCTCCGAAACAAGAGAGACTTAATCCCCGAACAAAATGAAAAAATAAGAACCATTATTTTGAGAACCAATTCCGAACGTGCCGAATCCAACAAAGATAAAAGGAGAACGAAGCGAAAGGAGAAAGAAAAGAGAAGGAAGGAAAGAGAAAAGAAAAACCCAGTCATCACATCTAGAAATTCAATCAAGTCTAGTGTTCAACACTGTCTCCTTAAGATAGACTTGTCCTCTCCACGGTGCTTTCAGAATGTGGACGTCTATCTTCTAGGATAAAATGATTGATGACAATTAGTAGTAGCACTACAAACTAAATATCCAGCGAACACACTTTGTGTTTATACTCTTTCTCACAGAAAAATATATGCAGCAAAATGCAGGAAGCGAAAGCAGAAGAAAGAATGAAAATTCAATGAAAAACCAAATAGAAGACTTGTCTATTTATAGGACACTTGGTGGCTGTTCATGACATAGTTGAATAGGTAAAGAATCGATTTAGATTGGATTTGAACTGGTAAAGAACATGTTCGGATTGAAGGAAAAGCTGCATTGGACTAAACTACCAACGTTTAGAAACGTCGAGGTCAATTTAGAATTTATTTTGAATTTCAAACCGAAATTCAAATTCCAAATGGTAAGAATTTAATTTTAGAAAAAATAAAATTCAAATGTTTTTGGCCTAAAAAGATAAGTATTGGACTACACAAGCCCAACCCAACCTCACACCTGCACCTAGGTTTAGGACAGAGTTGAACAGGTAAAAAACCTATTCAGGTTGGATTTGAACTGGTAAAGAACTTGTTTGGGTTGGAGGAAAAGGTGCATTGGACTAAACTGCCAACATTCAGAAACATTGGGGTCAATTCAAAATTTATTTTGAATTTCAAACCGAAATTCAAATTCCAAACAGTAAGAATTTAATTTTAGAAAAAATAAAATTAAAATGTTTTTGGCCCAAAAAGATAAGCATTGGACTGCACAAGCCCAACCCAGCCTCACACCCACACCTAGGCCCGGTCCGTTCCGAGCGGCGGTGGCACGCGCGTGGTAGTTTTTGGGTCCAATGGGTCAAGGCCCACTTTTCCCATAATCTCTCTTCCGATCTGGAATTTTTCCCTCTGCTCGAGCGGGGGAGTTGACACTCGAGCGGACTTGAGAGGTTCTCAGTATTTTTGCAGACGGTCTGAAATTCTGAGAGTTATGAATTCCCGCTCGAGCGTAGGAGTGGTCACTCGAGCGGACAACTTTGTTGGTCCACGCGCTCGAGCGTGGAAAGTGAGATTGTCCTTGACATTTTTATTAGTGTATTTGGAACCTCCTTGTTTTATTTTGGGACATTGATCGAAATGGTATCATGATGGTAAAGTAAGAGTGAACCGAGAATTTAATTCGGATAACTTTTCCTACGAATAGCTATCACTCTTTTGCCCTTTTCTTTTTCCACACTTTGAATTTGGATGTGAGGACAGAGCCATTGGAAAGATTATTTCCGGGGCTTCGATTTGGACACAAGAATGACCTAGAACGGAGTTCGGATGAGAGAGTTATGCCTGTTTGAAGTTTTGGAATCTGTGCTAGAAGCAGGTCCACTCGAGCGGACTGCAAGAATTCAATAGCTTAAAATGTGATTTTTTAGCTCATTCTTTGCATCTTCCTTTTCCTTCTTCATTCCTCTCACCCTAGGTCCGAAAACCCTAGGTTTTTGACCCCAAATACCTTCAATTCCTCTAAGATTTGGCCAAGATCCCTTACAAGAAAGTGAAGAGGCTTGAAGATCTTACTTTTCTACCGATTGGAATTCGGATTTGTGAAGGATTTTTCTCAAAGCTTTGCTCTTTTGCTCGATTCTTGAGGTAGGGGTCCTAGTTCTTCTTCAATACTTGCATTAATAGATAGATTTGTGGTATTTTGATTATATAAATACAAAATCTCCATTTTTGAGCATATAGTGTTATATTATGGAATTTGGGGGTTTAGGGTTTAAAATGTTGGGGGTTCAATTGTTGGGTTAATATGGTGGATTATGAACCTTAGGTGTGTAATCAAGGGAAAAATTAGAATTAAAGTAGTGGTGAGAGAAGTTTTAATTTTCTTGAAAGTCTTGATTTTTCTTGAAAACCCTAGGTTGATTCATGATGATAATTAATGATTTTGCCCAAATTGAAAGTAGAATCATAAAATTGAAAGGTTGAATTTATATATACAAGTTTAATTAGATTTTGGATGTGTTTGAAAATTATGTTAAAAATTAGCGATTGAACTTTTGTTATGGATATTGTAAATTATGCTATAATGTGAAATGAAGATTGGGGAAATGATTTATTAATGATATGAATGACATGAGCCTTGGGGTGAAATGATGAAATAAAGGTTTAAGAGTTCACCTTGAATTATGTTGAATTGTGTTGATTATGGTGAGTTGTGTTGAATAATGTTGAACCGAATTGTGTTGGACTATGATGAATTGTGTTTGAAATATGTTGAATTGTGTTGAGTTGAGTTGTGTTAGGTGTGTTGAGTTTGAGTTGTGTTGTGTTGGGTTATGTTGAGTTTGAGATGAGTTGTGTTGGGTGGTGTTGTGTTGGTACCCTTGAGGGGAAGTTGAAAGATGATACGAAATTTGTGATAAGATGATGAAGTGAAGATTTAAGAATTTTATTGTGTGATTAGAAAGTGATTTTATACCTCAAAACTAAAAGCCCAACTTTATATTTGACTCTAGTTAGGAAGTTTTATTTTGGAAAATGAGGATAATTCAATCAACAATAAATTTATGAAATTAAGTCTATGTTGGGTTAAGATGAGTGTGAATAATGATAAATGGGAGATTGTGAAATATGACGATGTTATATGAAAGAGTTGTATCAAAGAAAATTAAATGTCGGAGATTTAATTTATAACCGTGGGTAGTAATTGATAACCAATATGTTTCAAAAATTGAATTTGTAACGCCCTCAAAATAATAACATTAAACCCACAATATAGACATGCATTGATATATAAAAGATCCACATTCTTCTATTTATCAGAGTTTCATTACAAAAAGTATTACATGTTAACAACAAAAGCAGATGCCCTAAGGGCTTACAGCTTTCCAAGTTAACACTTGGTTACAAAAAGGAGAGTATTAACTCATTTACACATTAAGCCCTTGGCTTGAATTTACATGTAATACATTAGAAAGAAAGACAACAAAAGTCTGCCCGCCTCTAGCCTCCCAAGCTATGTCCTTGGAGGTGGCATGCTACCTGTACCTGAAAATGATATTCCCATATAGGGTGAGCCACAGCCCAGTAGAAACACACTAAACCAGCTATGAACAATGACTAAAAGATTAGCAGTTGATAGATGGCTAACACTAATATATCCACATATATCATTCCGCCGTTTCGTGTCTTACAAGTCTATGTTATATTTCATTTTCCATTTTCTTTCAATTCTCAGTTCGTAATCCTGGCTCAGAACCTGGCCAAACAACTTATATGAGACAAAACTCATACTAAACATTTTCCCATTTCATAATAGATAAGCATACTAGCTACATCAACACATCCACAGATATGCATAAGAGCACTATCACACTTCCAAAGACAAGCATATGAGTTGTGTCAACATATCACTAGATAAGCATATGAGCTTTATCTATGGAGTCCATCCCCTATCTCCTCCCAAACAATATCCGGTTTAGAGGTCCATCCCCTATCATCCCCTAAACCGTGGAGTACATCCCCTATCTTCTCCAACACAACACAATGCATATAAACAATAATTATACACATCACAAATCAATACATAAAGTTAATGTATTCTTTTAACCGTCATACTCAATGACATATTTCAGTGATTAGTTTTAGTTTGCCTAATCATCATGCATTGTCTACAACAATCAAGACTATCCTCCACCGATAGCCCAAAGCAGTTATTTCTATACAGAATATAAATGCAATAAATGGATGTATATAATCAACATTTCCACATCAATTCCTCATTTCTCACAATTAATTATATAAATTAATTCACCAATGTAATTAGGACATTTTCCATAATTAACATTACAACCCTTAGGGTCCATTCTCATCAATGTCTCAACATTTATTCCATTTCTCTATGCCAAACATGCATCTAGGTTTATTAGAATTGAAGCCCCAACTTTTGTAAATTTACATAAAGGCCCAAAGTTTTCCAAAATTACACAACAACTCCCAATATGTCAAAAGGCCAAAATTTAAAGACAAAGCTCATAAAGAGGAGTAGGGTATCCCTACCTCGAAGTTCGAGCCAAAGAGGAGATGAAGACCAAAACCCAACGTGCTCCAAACCCAAAGATTTTCAGATTAAATCGAAGCTCTCAATACCCTCTACCTTTTTAACAAAGCACCAAGGGTAGATTCACACTAGAAGGAGATGATTTCTTAGAGAGAAGGCAAGTCTAGAGAGAGAAGGTCTCGGATCTAGGGTTTGAAGATGAAAAAGTTTTGAAAAAGTGATGTTTAACTCGGCTACTGCTAACTGATATAAACAGGCTCACTCGAGCGAAGACTTGGTCGCTCGAGCGACCAGACACAGAAAACCCTCGCTCGAGCCAATAAAGTTTCGCTCAAACCAAAAACTTAAAAGCACGCTCGAGTGACAGAATGCTTGCTCGAGCGAAAGACAACCAGACTGCTCGAGCGACAGAAAGCTCGGTCGAGCCAAAAATTACAGTGTTCAGGTCCAGCACCAAACGCAGTCGTTCGCTCGAGCGAAGAAACCTTGGCTCGATCGAAGGATCTAAAACACTGGTCTCGCTCGAGCGAAGTAAAGCTCGCTCGAGCCAAAAACTATAGCTCTCAGGTCCAACTGAGACACAAACGCACACTCGAGCGAAGAGTCCCTGGCTCGAGCCGCCAGACACAAAACTCAACTCTCGCTCGAGCGACCAACTACTCGCTCGAGCGAAGGTCCAGAAATCTGGACAGCAACACTTGGCTCCCAAACACAACCAACCTGTAACAAACCTGCCCAACACATCCTATAACTCAACTACAAGGTAGGAAAGGATGTAAACAAGATAATAGTCAACTACTAACATCCACGGACACACGTCCGGGTCACTATACAACAAGGGGTAAACCCGGGATCGCTATAGAATTTGAAGCCTTGATGATAATATGGAAAAGTAAAGAAATAGTTTGAACCTAAGAATTGTGAACACTTTAAAGCTGAATCTTTGCCTCTATGGATGTGTTGTTATATTTTTGTGTGACAAAACAATGAATGATTTAATGGATAATGAAGAAGGTCGTGGAACATATTTGTACTTGTTATGTGAATGAAATTTTAATATATGGTGGATGTATATTGAATTAATGTGTTGCAGAAATAATGGAAGATGTGTTGGCATTGTCCACTAATTGTAATGATGGATTGTGATATTATCTTGGGGTCCGTTTCCCGCCATATTTTGAGCCGGCAAAGCGTGGTGCTTGAGATAGGTTCCGCCTTCCTTTCGGAGTAGTGCCCGGTAAAGCGTGTGGTATGTTGAGGTTCCACGTTCCTTCCGGCTTGTGATTAGTAAAGCGTGAGGTTCTGCATTCCTTCCGACTTGTGACCGATAAAGCGTGTGACTCATGGAGATGACTTGTGATTGGATCCGGTGTTTGATATGAAATTAATTGAAAGAATGGAAAATGAAATGGTAATTTGGATTAGCGATTGGTGTTGATACACTCAATGGATTGCTTGTGATTATAATGGAAGATTATGAGTTTTGTTTTGTAAATAATAGAGAAATTGAATTAAAAAGGGATTGTTATTCTTGTGTTATAATTGTATTCTATTTGGTAATGCAAACATTAATGTAAGGTAATTGTTGAGTGTATGAGGATTGTTTCTTTTTGAACATAAAGGAAATTGGATCTTGACATTATGGAGTTATAGTGATTGGAAATAGTATAAGGGAAAAATGGAAATGAAATGGGGAATATTTTGGGAATTGGTTAATAATTTTTTTGAATGATGTTGTTTCTTAAACATGTTTGTTTTACAAGGATCTATGGTTTTCTAAAGTTAAGGGATGATTTTTAATGGCTGGAGGTTTTTCTCAAAAGTGTTTAGATAGTTTTGAGAAAAAGGTACCTTACTTATGGTATTTTGAAATTACAAAATGTCATCCTACTATATGGTATCACCCTGCATGCATCATCATTTTTATCTGTGCGTTAGTTATTGATTTAGAACTATGAGATTCCTACTGGGCATTAGTGCTCACCCCTTGTTGTTTTTATCTTTTTATAGGAAGAAAGTGTGGATTCTCTGATTGAAGAGTTAAGAAGTCCATGTGTCTTTTATATGTAATTTCATTGTAGATGTGATGGATCTTGTAATTGTATTTTATTCATTTCTAGCTTCACAGTAGGAGATTGGCATGTATTGTTATCATTGTAATGCTCATTGAGAGAGACAAAACATGTATCATTGTATTTCTATTACTCAAGGGTAATGGATGTTTTTTTTATAAAAAAAAAAGGACCTAATTTTAAGGCTTTGGTAATGTTTCTGAGTAATTAAAATTGAGGCGTGACATTCTCTCTGTCCACAAAACTTAGGTACCTCTTGGGGCCCTCTCCAAGATGCAAACTCAAGGCTTGTAAACCTACACCAAGTTTGCCCACTCAAGCAATGTTGGATAAGCCTTTTCTCCATCCCATATGAAAACCTCACCAAAACACCATTTCCATTGAGCTCATTTTGGCATTGATTTCCCATTCACTTGATAATGGTTTTGAGCAACCAAATATACGATGTGAATCGTTATGAGGCAAAGAATGCGTTGCCACATAGACCTACCAACTTTGGTGCATGGGTCCCAATTTTAAAATAGACCAAAGTTTTAGAAAAAAATTGTTTTTTCCAAAACCATTTCTTACAAAGTTGATTGGGTTGAAATTGAAGCAATAACATTTGGTGTTATCGAGTGGAAATGAAGATTTGGGTGCTTTGGAAATGTTGGAAGATGTAACGCCCTCAAAATATAGTATAAGATAACCATTCACAAAATCCATAAACAGAGGAGAAATATTATCTTTTCACTCGTCAAAGTCCTCTTTACAAAATGTATCACGTGCATTACATATTCATAAATGTTCATAACTGAAAATCAACTAAATAATGCCCTACGGGCTTACAGCTTTCCAAGTTATCACTTAGTTACAACAAAAGAAGAGTTCTGACTCTTTTACATATAAAGCCCTCGGCTTGAAATTTTACATTAAACTCTCAACAAAATATACAAAATGGAGCCTTCAACCCCTCAACCTCCCAAGCTATGTCCTTGGAGGTGGCATGCTACCTGTACCTGAAAATGGTGTCCCAAGTAGAGTGAGCCAAAGCCCAGTGGAGATATGCTAAACCAAATATGAGAATTAACTAAAATATGAGCATCAGATAAATATGTGATGTTCTTAACCAACATATATATTCTTTCCAAGACCAATCAATATAGATAACCAATATCTCAATTCATTTCCATTTATCTATTTCGGGTAAATTCATTAACCAAATTTATTATTGTCAGACAACCAAAATGAGACTACAACTCAATGGTTCACAATTCAACACATTCAACAATCCAACACTTTTATTTCTTGCTATTTTACGGTACCACGTCCGAGGGAACCGGCACCCATAAATATAAGATTTCGGGACTTTCACCCTCGACACTCCGGCCAACTTAATTATCAATTGAGTTCATCCCCTATCTCCTCCAAAACAATGGAGTACATCCCCTATCTCCTCCCAAACAATAATACATATACAATGTATTTAAACACATGCCATATACAATGACTCATCCATTCACATATTCAATGGTTTAAATCAAACCGTCATAGTCAATGACATAATTCAATAGATTAGTTTTAATTTTCTAATCCTTATGCATTTTCTACAACAATCATAGTTATCCTCCACCGATAGCCCAAAATAGATATTTCTAAACAGATAAATAAATCTTTCAACAGATAATTTATTAAATTTTCCATAAGTGAGTGATTTACCAATCCAACCATACCATTTAGTCACATAGTCCACCAATTTCATAATTCCCAAATCAATTTCAATATTCGAACAAAATAATTATTTAATTCAAAATAATTCAAATTAGGGCAATCCTCCCCCTTAATAAACATTACACCTAAGGCCAAGTTTCACCCATTATACACAAGTAACCCCATTTTCAAGACCTCATCTACACATATGGAGTCCAAAATAGAAAAACCCTCTTTCACAAATTCAATCCCAAATCCTAACTTCACCCAAACTTCCCAACTCCACTATTTATACAAAATGACCAATATCTAGGTTAAAACTCATAAAAAAGAGTAGAATATCCCTACCTCAAATGGAAAAGCTCAAAGAGAAAGAAGGAGAAACTTTAAGATGCTCCAAACTTGAACTTTTTCGGATCAAAAGGAAGCCCATGCCAAACTCTAGCTTTTTAACAAAGGAAGTAGGGTAGAATGACCATAGAACATGGAGTATTTGTAGAGAGAGTGTGTTTTAGAGAGAGGAGCTGCCGATCTAGGGTTTTGAAGAAGAAAGAAGGTCAAAAATGGTGTAAACCATCTATGCTATGAACTGATATCTGCGAGGCTCGCTCGAGCAAAGGAGTTTTCGCTCGAGCGACTAGACACAACAAGTGGCCTCGCTCGAGCACAAGAAGTGTCGCTCAAGCGCACAATGCAAAGCTTCAGGTTTGCCACACACGCAGATGCACACTCGAGCGCAGGAGTTTTCGCTCGAGCAAAGGAACAAATAACACAGGGCTAGCTCGAGCGCAAGAAGGCTCGCTTGAGCGAAAGTTGTGTCTGAAAAAGAAACCTGAAGACCTTCAATCCTCGCTCGAGCGCAACAACCCTCGCTCGAGCAAAGAAGCAAAAACCCAAGGCTTGCTCGAGCGCAAAAAGCCTCGCTCGAGCGAAGAAGCCAAAACCTGGGCAGTAACCATTTGTAACAACTCACAACCAACCTGTCCTAAACTCACCCAACAAGTCCCAAAACTCAATTTCAAAGAATTAAAGGGAGGAAACATGACAATGACAACAACATACGACCACGGAACCCGAGTCCAGAACACAACAAAGGTCGGGGCAAAACCTAGATCGCTATAACTAATGTGAAGAAGCTCAAGAGTCCAAAAGCTTCGACTAATTCAGCATTAAACAAGATTCAAATCGATTCTACTTTTGATTTTCTAGCTGATTGGTTCTTTGAGCCTTGTGGGTCGATTTTGTTTTCGAGTCTCAACCACCTAAAATTCAAATCTTTTCTTAACCAAGTAGGCTTGCTCACCTTGTCTCCAAGGGGTTGCAGTGGTAGAGGGATGATGATGGCAAGCTGGCAGAGTTGTGGAGGTATAGAGAGGAGAGGTGGTGAGTTTGGGTAGAAGAGGGTGAGTTTGGATCTATAATTTAAAATTTGGGGTCAAAATATATATATATTTTTAACTTTTTCTGTTTAAATATGACGACATGGGTGTAAATTGATCACTATTTAAATAGGTTAGGGGGCAAATTGATAATAGGGCGAATTACACTAACAGTCCCTACAGTTTGGGGCTCGTGTCACTTTGGTCCCTGAATTTTCAATTGTGACACATTTGACCCTGAATTTTAAATTTTTGTTCCAAATAAGGACAACTGAAAATATTATTGCTTAATTTCAAGGGCAAAATTGTCAATTTGATAAAATATAAGCTAATTTGATAAAAATAAATGTCAAAAAAAATATTTTAAAATTTTTAAAAATGATTTCTATCCACAAAAGATAAAATTATGTAAAATTGATAAATCTTCCAAACATTTATTTATTTGACCAAATTAATTTTTATTATATGTTTAGATGATAATTATGTAATTGGTGGTTATTAGAATTTAATGTGTAATCGATATATTTAATATATGAAATGTTTTTAGTTTTGGATTTTTTGATTTAATGAATTGGTTTAATAATGATACAAAGTTGTCGCTATATTTGACTTTTAAAAAAATATAAAATAATTTAATGAAAATAAAAATAACCACCCATTACATAATCATCATCCAAACACATAATAAAAATTAATTTGATAAAATAAATATATAAATAAATGTCTAAAAGATATATCAATTTTACACAATTTTATCTTTCGTGTGTAGAAATCATTTTTAAAAATCCAAGAATATTTTTTTGATATTTATTTTTGTCAAATTAGTTTATATTTTTAACAAATTGACAATTTTGCTCTTAAAATTAAGTAATGATATCTTTAATTATCCTTATTTGGAACATGATTCAAAATTCAGAGTCAAATATGTCACAATTGAAAAGTCAGGGATTAAAGTGACACAAGCCTGAAACTATAGGGACTGTTAGTGTAATTTGCCCTTGATAACACTAAAAGTTCTTCTGTGAAATTGATTAGACGAGTATAGTTTTGGGGGGAAAATGAAGGTAGCGTTTGGTTTTGCTTTCAAATCATGGTTTGGATCAGAAAATAGAAACATGCTTTTCAAAATAGAAACATGCTTTTCAAAACACATAACAAAACAAAGTTCTTAAATTCTTTTCAAAAACTTATCTAAAGAAACTCATAACCAAGGAAGTTTTCAAAATTCTATTTTTTTTTTAAAAAAAAGCTCAAAAAAAAATATTTTTTTTATTTTGTTCTTTAAAATTTTTTATTTTCTTAAGTACTGGCCAAATAATTTGTCATGATTTAGATATATATGGGAGATCCAAAATTTTTAAATTAAAAAAAAAATTTAAAAATAAAAAAATAAAAAATATTTAACGAAATAAAATAAAATATTTAATAAAAAAATATATATATTTAGAATAAAAAAATAAAATTTTTAAATATTTAAAATATTTAAAAAAATGAAAAAAATATTTAAATTTTTTTTAAAATAACTTTTGTCTAAATTTTTTTAAACAATTTAAAAAAAAATAAAAAATCTTTTTTTTCAAAAAATAAAAATAAATAAATAAATATTTTTTTGCAAAAATATAAAAATTCAAAAAAAAAATAAATGAAAAATTAATTTCAATTTTTTTTTTCCAAAACTCATAACCAAATTAGTTTTCGAAATATACAACTCAAAAACTAGTTTCAAAACTCTTTTCAAAATTTATAACCAATGAAACTTTTCTTTTCAAAACTCATTTCAAAAACTTATTTTTCTAAAGTACAACTTGAAATTCAAAATTCATTTAAAAAACTAAACCAAAGCATTTGTCTTCAAACAAGTAAATGACATTAGGAGACAAACATGATAAAATAAAAATAAAATTATAATTATTGTACCGACCTAATTTTCTCGGACCATGATATACACAGATAACTTTACAAAATGAATTATTTAGATTATCAAAGTAGAATTCTTGGTGAGTCCTATGGACCCTAACATAACAAAATTTTCAACCTTAAGGGTTGTTTGGCAATGATTTTTTTAGTTGACTTTTTTGCTTTTTTGACTTTTTTAGCCTGAGAATTTTTTTTTGTTTGGTTTTCTTATTTGGCTTTTTGGCTTTCGAATGACAAATTTTTTGTTGGCTTTTTGATTTTTTGATTTTTTTGACTTTTCTTTTTTGTCCTTTTGTGATTTTTTAGCCCAACATGAAAACCAAACAGGGGCTAAAGATTAGACTGGCAAAACACCTTTGATTCCATAATTTAAATATGGAATAATTAATTAAAATGAGGTGGCAGTGTCGTTTTAAAATTAAAAATCCATTTTGCTGAATATTTTGATTTAAAATGATAACACACGAATTTGTAATGTACAAATTTTTTTGTGTGTTTGACTTTATTTGTCATAAGTTATTAAGTGGGTGATTAGTATTCATTTCTTATTCACCCTACTCCAATTATTTTGGAGGAGGATTCTTTGGAGGACACTGTTTAGACTCGTGAAACTTATCATGGGTTCCGTTTTGATAATTCAAATTGTTTATCTTGTTAAATATTTCGTGTATTTTATCTATACAAAAAATTAAGTTTGTGATGACTCGGTGTGTTTTCCGTCTTGTTTCTTTTGTTAAACCTCGAATTTGTCTCGTTAGCGTGTCGGGTTTCACTTGTTTTGAAGGGTGCGAAGGCAGTCGAACTAAAAATTTTCTGGGCTGGATAGCTGAGCTGCATGTGCGGGGGCAATGGGCCGCACGTGCGGGAGGTGAGGCCGCACGTGTGGAATTCAGGGGAGGTTTGGGCTCAGCACACTGCAACATATGCAGGTGTGGAACCAGTCTTGGCAAAGGTGGTGCATGCGGAAAAGAGGCTCAAGACGTGCGGGCACGTCTTGCGCGCAGACCTGACACAACCCGAAAACTCTATTTTTTCTCTTCATTTGGGCTGTTTGTATATCATTTTGTTATATCTCTCTCTCTCTCTCTAAAAATACCTTCCTCTCCCTTCTCTCTACATTTCTACCTCAAAGCAAGATCAAAACCCTTGATCTTCTTTCATCCATTGAGATCCAACCTTGGCTCCTTCATCAAAGATTGAAAACTCCTCAAGAACTTCATTGTGTGCGGTGGAGATTGAGTTTGGGTATCTTGGCATCTGGGGTTTCATCTCTTTCTTCTCCTAGACCTTGAGGTAGGGATATTCTTGAGTTATATATACATATTTTGCATGATTAAATGTTGATTTTATGTTTCTCTTGAACTTATTTTGAGAGTTGGGTTTGTGGCTCAAAAGTGTAGAGATTTTTCAAAAGAGGGTTTTAAACTTTCAAAAGTTTCTAAGTCAATCCTTGAGGGCTTCATCTTATAAATCTAAGAAATATGTTTTGGATAGGGTTTCACCAAGAAATGGGGAAATGCTTTGTTTTTGATAAAGAACCCTAGAAATTTGGGAATTTTGGGACATATGGGCAAAACCTATGGATTTTCTCTCTTTCTTGTGTTCAATGAATGAAGGAGTGTAGATTTTATCATATGTTTTGTTAAATAGCAAATCTTCTTGATATATAAGCAATGAGGAATTATTTTAACATTATTACTAAATACATGAGCATGTATAGTTGAGAAGTGGCAAATTGGTGTGTACTATGGATTGTGGGAATCGTAAAATCTTGGAGATTAATGTTGAAAACATCACATGTAATCTTGAAGAGACTAACTTGTTAGGAATTGTGCATGATGAGAAATTGTTGTTGCTATGAGTTGATGGCATATAAGTTATTTTATGAAATAACATTGAAGCGAGGAAATGAGAAACGTATTTATTTGATACTGTTGTCAAGTTACTTGAATTGGAGAAATGCTATGAAGCATGGAAGAACATTGCATTGCATTCACATGAAATTACTTATTATGCATTGTGTAATTAGATTGGAAAGATTTACTTCAAGAAAGGAATATATATATATTGTAATGAAAACAATGGAAATATGTATGGGGTAAATACGTTGGTAAGTCTAGTTAGGAGGTGTAGATGAATTGATAAGTTGGCCTGAGTGTTCGGGGTGAAAGTCCAAAAACACGCGCGGAGGAGGTACCACTTCCCTTCTGGTTAGTAACCGGTAAAGTGGGGTTATTGGTAGTGCTTGTTAAGCCTATTTGCATACATCAAACCTAGGGATTACCTTAGTCGTATTTACCGCCCCTTTTGATTAAAAATTTGAAGTTTTGAAATTGATGAGATTGCAAAATATTAGTGAAAACATGATGATTTTCAAATAGTGCATGAAATAAAATTTTTCTTTATAATGGCATTTGCATGGCATTACATTTGTATTTAATGTTGGGGAAATTTGCATAACTGTATATACTTTGTGAGGATTCTCTACTGGGCTTTATGCTCACCCCTATGGGATTTTGTGCAGGTAAAGATGTGGTGATCCCGCCAAGTTGAGGGCATGGATATGTTTTGTGAAAAGTAGATTGCTCTTTTATTTTGTGTAAATTTTTGTAAGCCAAGGGCTAAACATGTATGGGTGCGAGAGACCATTTTTGTATAACCGGGCTATTACCTTGAAAGTTGTAAGCCCTCAAGGGCATTTTAATTACTTGGGATTAGATGCTTTACATGCTATAGATTCATGTGTTTTTCACCCCATTGAATGTGTAACCGCATGTGAAACTTTTGTATAAGCTTGTTCATTAATCATGTAAAGATGGAAGGTTTATTGTTATTATTTAGCGAATGTTAGTTAATGTGGTTAGTTTATGTTGGATTATTTCGGGGCGTTACAAAGTCGATCCGATAATTGTAATATATTCAATTTATTAGGTGAAACCAAAAATTTGGACAACAATTGTGTTTTTAAAAATAAACTATTTATCATTTTGGTGAAAAATGTGATAAATTGAATAAGTTATGATTATTAGATCGATCAAATTATTATTATTATTTTTTTTATGTAAAAGAAATAGACGAATCAAAATAAAATCTACGACGAAGCCTATGGATCCAAACAGTGCTCCTATTTTAAAATAGACTATTTGAATTTGATTTTGTCAGGCACTAAGTAAGATTTACGTTAGCAAAGCATATGAGTAATTCCAAATTAAAATATAACTCTGAGCAATTCCAAAATAAAATATAATCCCGATAGCAGTAGCTTCACCTAAACAGTAGTACACTATGATAACCCTATTCCGTATTATGTTAATTGGTCCTTATTGTAAATGTGATTATGTGTCTGATATAATTTTGTGTGCTATTTATGTGAAATATGTGGTTTTGAATTTCTATCTGTCCATCGTAGGAAAATCTGTTTGACTTTCTGCTTTGGAATTTAAATTGAAGGCATTATCGGACACGAAACCCGAAATTGATTACGCCATTGTGATTAGTGTAATTTTTAGAGCCTACGGTGAAATTTAATTGAAAATTGATTCGGATCAGATTAATTAGATTAAATGAATGTTATAGTGCCCAATTATTTAATATTGACAATTATAATTGAGGGAAATTATATAAGTGGGGCACTACACTCAATTATCCTCTTTAGTATCTAATTTGGCTGATTTTAGCTCAAGATAAGAGAGGGGGTCGGCTCTAGAGAGGGAGAAAGAAGGAGGATTATGTGTTTGGCTCAAGATTGAGAAATTAGAAGGTTGGACTCAAGATTCAACTAGAATTTGTGAAGGTTAAGGCCTCTAGGTAAGTAAATTCATGGATTTTAAATTGTAATTTTGTGAATTCAAAGTTGAATATTGATCAAGAACATGAATTAAATTGGTGATGATGAAATTGAGTTGGTTTTGTTGATTTGGTGGTCTATATGCATATGCATGTGAGAAATTGCTTTGAAATTACAAGTTTGAGCACAAAATGTGTAATCCATGTGAGATTTTAATTGAAGCTCATATTTTGACCATTTCTTCATCATCTAAGTTGAGAATAAGAGTTGTATTCCACATGCATGTACAATTCATGAGAAAGTGAGTTTGAAATACATGGAATTGTTGTGATGGAAACAAGTTTGGTATAAATTGGTACATGCATATAAGTAATTCATGCAATTGAGCTCCATAATGTTGTAATTTGGTATTGGAGCCATGTTAGTATATGTATATGTTAAGTTTGAGCCATAATATGCAAGAAATGTTGGTTTGAATGTTGAATTTAGGCTCAAGAACCATTCTGGAAAACCCAAAATTTATGATGTCCGCTCGAGCGGGGAAATCGCCGATGGAGTAGGAAATACGAGCTCCCAGTATTTTCTGTAGACATGACGTCATTTGGGCCGAGGAGTTCACGCCGAGCGTCGAAAGTCTTCGAGCGTAAATTTGACATAACCAGAACTTTTGTAGACCTCATGGGTCCGCTCAAGCGGGGAAGTCCACGCTCGAGCGGGGACCCTGTTTCTAAAAATTTTGAAAATGCATTATGTGTTCCGTTTTCCGTTCTCCTTCACTTCTAAGTACTCTTAGGCATGCATTGGGCATTGTGAATGATCCTGTCTATACAGAACTTTATGTTATTACACCTTCTGTTGTGAGTTATTAACATGTGTATGTATGGAATGTCATGATGTGCATGTAAGCACAGCTCTATAGACAAAGTTTTAAATTTTGTTTCCGTTTGGCCCCTTTACTCTGACGAGTTATGTCTAGTTTGATTTGAGGCCGTAGGTAATCCCTTGATTACTGGCCGGTTATGTCCTTAACCCATAGGGGCGGGTTCGGGTCGTGACATACACATCATCATCAAAATCAAAGAAAAGTAGTAACATATTCTCTCTCACTGAAATAACTTCTTCCTAAATAACAAAAAATCACAAAGCAAAGGCACTAGCAATATACAACTGATTCATATCACTTAATCGAAATCCTTAACAAACCATCACAAATTCTAGACCATCACAAATTCTACAATCCCCCCAATGAGAGCCTAGATGGTAGACTTTTTTGCGCGCTGGACGTACTACAGATGCATTTCCGGGAACTACATTTCCATAGAGAGAGAATTGTTGGGATGCTTCTTCACTAGTTGATTGGCTACTCTTCTCTTCTTGCTCCTTGTACACAAGATGGACTCCGACCTCCTTTACTTGCAAATATTCATTTCCAACCACAGAAATATTTAGCTCATCGCCACTTTCCAACTGATTTTCAAACTTCCAATAACTTAACATCATCATATCCTCATCAGCTTCTGGAATGCCAAAGACATATGGGGAATGTCTCCAAATCAAACTCTTGGTCGTATTACTGATAATAGTATGTGTGTCGCAATTAAAGCGATGATCTTCTTTTCGATTATTGGAAATTGCATAAATAGAACATACACTCAAGCATCGGATTCTGAAATTAAGATGCGATAGCACAGTAAATGATACTGAATGTCCTTCATTTTTAAAATTAAACCAGTCTGGAACCTTGCTTCCCAAACAATAAGCATAGAATATGTGTCTTTCATGACATCCCTGTGCGACATAAAGCATAATTAATTTAAAGATTATGTATATACTAAGAGAGAGAGAGAGAGAGAGAGAGAGAGAGAGAGAGACCTGCAGGGGAAACTTCCTTGCTTTCTGTGACCCAAAGCATGAAAGCATAACATTTGAGCATCCCATGGATCCTAAGTCAGACAAGCCCAAATTGTGAATTATCTCCATGTCAATATTTCCTAGAGGTTCAAACTTGAAATCTCCCTCAATCTCAACTAGATTGTGCTTCATGTCCATGGATAGAAATGGTCTTTCTAACTCGCAATCGTCTAATTGATTGCCACATATGTTATTATATTCTAGGGTTAATGGAAGTGATTGAAAGGTTACTTTCTCCAACAATATACATCCTGGGATATATAATTCTTTTAATTTGTTCTGTACTTCAACTAACCAGAGCTTTTTGCACCCAATTAAATAAAGCTTTTGGAGCCCAAAATGACCTCTGATGCAATTTGGGACGCTATGAATTGCATTACCACTCAGATTTAAAATTTGCAATGAGGATAGGTTGCTAAGATCCCTAGGAAAATCATCATTTGATAAATTACAGTTCTCAAGACTTAAGTGTACCAAGGACCGTGGTAAAAGAGCCCATGAAATTTCCATGCTTTTTCTTGGCTTCAACAGAGAGGGATAGATAAATGAATGCCATGATTTGACCTCTTTACTGGTAGAGAGTAATTGACTTATGGAAATTCTATTTGCATGGAGAACTGTTAATGACTCAATAGTCTCTATTCCTGTTGGCAGTTCTTCAAGATTTGAGCAACCTGAGATGTCAAGTGTTTCCAAAGACTTTAGCATACAAATGCTTCTTGGGAGCTTCCTCAAATTTTTGCAATCTTTTAAATTGAACAAAACAAGTCTCTCAAGGTGTCCAATGGATTCGTGAACCTCAACTAGCCTTGCACAATTTTTAAATATCAACTTCTCCAGATTGGGGACTTTCGAGAAGTTGGGAGTTTTAAGGCAATGGGAATAACTAAGATCAAGGATTTTTAGTGACTTGAGAAGCTGTTAAACAAGAAAAAAGCTACAATTAATATTTCTTTCAGTTTTCATACGAAATTAAAAATATATATACATCTATAACATACCTTGTTTCTTTCCCAAATTTTTTGCAAGCTACTATAACTCATGTCAAGAACAATCAGGCTCTCCAAAGGAAAATCATAGGGTATAAATTTGAAAGGGAATCCATGCCAACATAACCATCGTAATCCTTTAGGAAAAATTTTCAAGCTTCCACTTATTTGCACATAATTGAGCTGCAAAAGTTTTAGTTTATGCATCCTTGCAAATGCATCAACTTCCAAAGTTAGTTGATTTGAATTTCCTAGAGCAGTGCCTGCATTCTTCGAGGAGAACATGCCAAAACAGTGTCTTTTAAATGAGTTTCTTGTATTTGTTAAAAATGGCGTGTCGAGGAATTCATCATAATGACGTTTTCTATTAACACCAAAAATTGTCCTGTCATGTTTATCTTTCTTGAACAAATTCATATCAAGTGTGAGGCCTTCGATTTTTCTTGTCCCCTGGAAATGAACAAGAGGAGGGCAATTTTTATCAATAAGAGTAATGCTATAAAATATAATTTCTGCAAGATCAATCATACAAAATGATGTGGCATTTTTCAAATAAAAACAACAGAAATGAAACTGATAATTTCAAAAATCCAATTGTCATATTATCCTAGATGATATATATATATATTGTTGAATAACACTATTAGTCCTTATAGTTTAAGCGAAGTATTACTTTAGTCTCTATAGTTTCAATTTGAACCATTGGATCCCTACACTTTCAAATTTGTTGCAACGTAGTCCCTTGTTACTTACCGTTAAAATTTGAAACAGAAAAAGACCATATATAAAACTAGAGGGACCCAATTGAAATTCAAAACAAACTACAATGACCACTGGTATAATATACAAAATTGGAATTCAAACAGACTATAGGGACCATCGGTGTAATGAATATATTACACAGGTGGTCATTGTAATTTGTTTTGAATTTCAATTTGGTTCCTCTAGTTTTGTATATAATTTTTTTCCATTCAAAATCTTAACAACACATGTTGGAGAGACCACATTGCAAAAAATAAAAAATAAAAAATAAAAAAATTGTAGTGACTAAATTGTTCAAATTGAAACTACGAGAATCAAATAAAACTTCGATCAAACTAGAGGAACCGGTGGTGTAATTTATCCATTTTCTTTTATTATATTATACAAAGATTTTTCTAGATCATTTTTCCTATACAAATAGCATAACTACATAAAAAAATAGAAATAAACATGAAAAGCAACAAGGTTAACACTTACAGTATTTTCTCTCAAAACATTCAAGGAATCCTTGTGGTTCCAAAGTCTACTACGTTCTCCTGGCTCCTTAGGTGATTCTTGTCGAACAATTTCTCTTCCCATTTCTTGAACCAATTGATGCATCACCAACTTTTTGCATTCATCAATTGTTAACAAACATCTATCAATGAGATTTTGAATCCCAACCATTGTGTAAAAATCACATCCATCTAGAATTGTAACTACCCAATCTTTATCCATCCCAACAAAGAAACAAGCAACATGGAGGAATAAATTTTTATCGTGGTCATCTTGTAAAGAGTCATAGCTTATTTTGAGTTTTCCAAGGATTTCATAATCAGGAAATGCTTTCAATTTTTCTAGTTGACTTTTCCAGATATTTAAACTTTTTCCAGACAAAGAAGAACCCAAAATTTTTATAGCTAATGGAAGCCCTCCACAGTAGTGTACCACCCTTCTTGAGTCCTCTATGAAACCATCAATAGGACAGTTTTTCCCAAAGGCATGCCAGCTAAAGAGCTCTAAGGATTCATCATTATCCAAATTTTCAACCTTGTGCACCCAACAAACTTCATGAGCCTTGAGCAATTGCACACGCCTAGTGGTTATGATGATTTTGCTACCTTGAGAAAGCCAGTTTCTCATTCCAAGTATTGCATCCAATTGATCTACTGTATCCACATCATCAAGGACTACAAGAACTTTTTTGCAACATAATGCATTTTTAATCTTTACAACTCCTTCATCAACGCTATACAATTTTTCCTTTCTTCCCTTTAACATATCTGAAAGAAGTTGTCGTTGTAATCGAAGCAAACCATCTTGTTGTTTTAAAATTTCTCTTACATTTGCAAGAAAACTGCTACCTTCGAATCTTGTGAAGTTCGAATTATATAGTACTTTGGCGATGGTTGTCTTCCCTATTCCACCCATCCCACAAATTGCGACTATACCAACATCACTAGACTCATCTTGTAACCAAAGCCCAATGTTTTTGGCTCGAGAATATATTCCAATAAGGTGGGGGGCAATACCCAAGGTTGTGCGACTTAGTTTGTCTCCAACCACTTTCACAATTTTCTGGATAAACTTTGACTCAAGTCTAATTATCAGATTAAGATGGAAAATAAAGAACAATAAGAATGCCATCAATTGAATTTAATTGCTAATTCTCATGCAATACTGAACCAAAAGACCATGTTACTGTCTTTGTTGAAACAATTGGAAGAGTCTTAGATGAAAACAAAGAGTTTTCACTATCATGGTTTTGAAACAATACTCTTTTATCTAATATAAGCTGTTCTGTTTTTCAATTTTTGATTAGTAAGCCAAGTTGTTGAAACTTTTAAATAATGGGCCAAACTTCAATAAAATGTCTATGAAAAGAAATGAATAGCTACTTGTAAGAGCATCTTAAAAAAATCACGAGTTAATAAATTCAAGTTGTTTTTTTGGGAAACTGACTTGTAGGATGCTTTTGTGTTTGAAGGTTATCTTACAAAAACTAAACTATGTAAATCTGTCATAATTAACAAAACAATTCATTCCGAAATTTGAACAGATAATTCTTCATTCAAAAGGCCCTAGTATGAAATACTTTAATCTACGAAATACAAAAAATGGTGATATAAGTAATGCTTAGCTAAGAAAAGGACTTGGGTGGAAATTACCCATCAGTTTGATTTTGTAAGTTCATCCCTGCCAAATCTGCAGCTTCTCTAAGTGCTGCCTTCCATTCTTCCACTTTGCCAATCCATTCAACTTTTCTTTCACTCGCTTTTGCGCGAAATCTCTCTTCATGCCTCGTAAATGCTTCTTTGAAACTTTTCTTTTGCTTCCTCACATGAGATGGATTGACATGATAGAAAACAGGTAGAACTACATGTCCAACAGTCCTCCTGCGTTCGAGGATCATGACAAGTTCATCGAGACACCAACTTGAAGATGCATAGTCCTTCGAGAAGACAACTATTGAAATCTTCGACTCTTGAATTGCCTTGTTCAATTCTAACTTAATATTCTCCCCTCTTTCAATTCCATCATCATCTTTGAAAGTACGAAATCCTGCGTGCACTAAAGCTGTGCAGAGGTGGTCAGTGAACGTCTTGCGAGTGTCTTCACCTCTAAAGCTCAAGAACACATCATAACTACAATGAGAATTGGAGGAGGAGGTTTCTTGGGATCTGACAATTGCCATTGGATTGAAGCTCAAAGAAAGACCAATTAAGGACAAAAGAGCCAAGATATGAATTATATATTTGTTTAGGCACCATGGATATTTATAGATGTCACTATATGTAAATGAAGTACCAAGTAACAAAACGATAAGAGAAATTCTATCTTAATTTACATGGTCTTTCCTGGAAGCTTGTATGTGTCTTGATAAGAATTCTTGACTTTCTGTTCTACCAAGTCTTCCCCAAATTATTTTTTGTGGGACCTTTTGTTGTCCTTACAATTATTTAAAAATTCTTACCCTGTGGAAAATTATGAACCAATCTACCTACCTTCATTTGTTTAATTTAAACCAAAATGCCTTAAACCAATTCAATCATTGCTCTATTATTTAAAGAAAAATATTGCTATATGTCACCCATTTTTTGTGATCGTTTGGAATCACTATTTAAGTGGATATTCATAATTGATTCATTGTTCATAAATAATTATTCTTGAAACTAAATAATGTTTTTTCATTTCTTAATGATATGAAATGGTGTGGTAAAACAAATAATATACAATAGAGAAGGATTTGAATTCTTTGTGGTGTTCATTTTTGTCTCATTGTGAGGGTTGTTTACAATTGTTTATTTATTCTTAAGTTTGTTTGGGCTAGGTAGTTGGGCTTGGTGACTGTGATGAGTTTTTAATTACTATTAAATTAGTAGTTAATTTGATGAAATATTTTTTTATATTTGTGAATAGTTATTGTTTATTCAAACTTTGTTTTCTATTGTTAACTATACCAATTAGGTAGCCACTGATCTATACAAATGGACGGCGTTAATCGTTCCTCTAAGAAGCCGCTTGGAACTTAGTTTTTAGTGATTTTTTTTACTTTTAATTTTTTTTTAATGAAATAAAAAAAATTAATGTATTTGGAATGATATTTATAATTAAATAGATAGTTGTGAAAAAAAAATTTGATTGATTAATTTGTATGATTTGACATTTTACTTACAGAGTTGAATTTGAAATTTGAAATTTTTTTGTGACTTTTTAATTTTGTATAAACTAAAAATTCTCTTAACAAATAGAGCTAAGTGTGGTGTGCCTTATTAAAATGCGTCCTTATTCACGTATAAACATTAGCGTATGATGTAGGTTTGAAAATTTGGATTTTGTTTGTTTAATTTTTAAATTTTTTTTCACATTTTACTTAATCCAAATACTTAATTTTTTTTTTACAATCACTAAAATCTAAAAAAAAAGTTTATTAAAATAAAATAAAATAAAATAAATATGTGTGATTTTTGCATTCTTTTACACCAAATGTGAATGGGACCGTGGATTAGAGAGAGTGCAAGTGGGGGGTACAGTGAGACAGACATGGATGGACGAAACTGGTGAGAAAGTGAGACCTTTAAAATAAATTTTCCAACTGTAGATTGTTTTTATTGGGTTTCATTTACTCATATGGGATAAAAATATCATTAGACATAAAAGTATTATTGTTATCACATTTAATCATTTGTATTTTTGGTAAAATTTTTAGTAAAATTGTTAGTATGGGATAGAATTATTCATTTGGATACACCATGGTCCATGGCATGGTAAGGCCAACAAAAAACATGAAGATATGGGGTGTTTGATAACATGATTTAGTATTTAAAATTAAATGTATTAGGAAATAATCAATAAGTCCGTTTGAAAATCACAACTGATATCACTTAAAAAATTAAAGTGTCTCTTAAAATATTGGCTAAAACTTAAATTTTTTTTTAAAAATCATTTAAAACTTACTTAATTACAACTGAATTTATAAATACTAAATATAAGTATCGATATACACTATTATAAATTCACCACCACCATCACCATTGCTACCGCTACTATTACCACCACCATCACCACCACTACTACCACCGCTACCACTACCACTACCACCACCACTACTGTTCTCGCTAACACCAGTCCACCGCCATGCCACAGCTGCCGCCGTCGCCACCACCACCACCACCACCATCATGGCAACACTACTACTACTATCGCTACCGCTACCGCTACCACTTGCACCACCACCACAAACATGATTTGAAACAATTTTCTTAGTAAATTAGAGGCTATTGACAAATCAAAATTAAAAATCAAATGAGATTTTTTTTCTATATTTTTAAATTATGATTTTTTCTGCAAATGTTATTTTGTCAAACATAATACACACTCTATTTTAAGGACAATCTCCATTGGATTAAAGCTACACAGAATTAAGGACAGAAGAATGGCTATGGGGTGGGATGAATGCTATCTGTCAAGGCATCATAGATATTTCATAGGAGATGTAACTATATCTAACCATATATGTAAAAGGAAGGACTGAGTAAAAAAATAAAATAAAATTTAAAAAGAAAAAAAAAAGGTGAGGAAGTGCTACCATAATTTACCTGTTGATTTATGATTTATCTTGGAAGCTTCAACACTTGTTTGTACATAAAATTATCTTTTCCATGGGTAGACATTTGGACATGGTAGAAGCTGCTAGGAAGTCGGAGTAATTAATAAAATAAAATAAAATAGTGAGGGAAAAGTCGTGGGATGGGCATGGGGACGAAGATGCCGGGAGAGTGGAGTCTTTTAATTTTTAGTTTTATTTTTTAATAAATTCACCATATTTTATGTATTTTTAAAATTTAAGTGGGTCATTTTGCAATATACACTTTTTTAGGTGGATACTATATGTAAATTATGATAATTTACGGTATTGATATCCCAAATGTCATAAGTAAATCGCTTTAAAATATAATTAAAAAAAATACAATGAATCATAAGTAAACGTTACTTGAGACAAAAAAATTTTTTTAGTCATAATTAAAATAATAATCACAATAAATTATAATCAAAATCACAACCACTTGACATATAGGATGTGGTCGGTAATAACCAAAATAAGTCATAATTAAATTATAACCATCATTGTATAAAGTTATAATAAACACCATAATTCATGGTAACAAAAAATAAAAAAATAAATTATAATATGGCATATGGTACGTCGCTTTTTTAATGTGGACGTATTATATTTTATCCAAAAAAATAAAAAAAAAATATGAAAAAAAAACCAAAATGTCGCACGTATTATAGAATCTTTAAAAAGATGTATGTATTAAAAAAGTTTTCAACTGAAAGTCATTTTGAATTTATTTTTTATATATATGTTATTTTGTAAAATCAATTTTAAAAATATAATTTTGAATTTAAAGTCATATTTTTTACTTCAATTACTTTAGGAAAATTTTTAAAGAATGAGAGGGAGAAGATGTTGATTTAAGATTTATGAGAAAGTAAGAATTTTTAATTTTATTGTTTACCAAATTCACAATATATTTTAGGCATTTTTAAAAAGGAAAATTACCAATAGGTTCTAATAGTTAGACTTAATTCCTATTAAGTTTTATTGGAAGTTAGTCATAGTAAAATCGTCACTAAACATAATTTTGTGACAATTTTTTGTGTGTTGCTAAAAACTGACAATTTGCGACTTTTTTTGTTACGATTTTTATAAATTGTTGCTAAAACTTACAATTACTAATATTTTTCTGTGACGAATTTTTTAAACTGTCATTGACAGTTAAAAATTAGTGACTTTTTTTGCTACGATTTTTTTTAAGGACTTTTCTCAAGTGTGCCTTGCATATGGTATGCAAGGCACTTACACCCTTGTATGTTGCATTTACACATTTGTATGTATTGGGTTATATGAAAATATTTGGAAATTTACACATTGGTGACCTGCTAGGCGGGTCACTTTCGAGGTAAACTAATAAAATAATATAGGAATAATATATTACACTTTCCAAGTTAATGAATAAAATAAAAAAAAATGTATAAGTTTTCACAAAAGCCGTATATTTTCAAGAAAGGCGTAAAAAATTTCAGAAAAAGGCGTAACGGATTTCTGAAAACTTACGGCTTTTGTAAAAACTTACACCTTTTTATGAGTACTTACGCCTTCTGTGAAATAATTTACACCTTTTATGAACACTTACTCCTTTTCTGAGTTGACTTACCAAAGGTGTAAAGAAACGAAAAGTTACACCTTTTGCTTAAACTTATACCTTTTCGTGGAAGTGCTTATATTTTATTTGAAAAGTTACTCTTTTTGTGTAAGAATTTTTGGCATAACATTTATACTTTTGCTGAGAACTTACACCTTTTCTGGAAGCCCCCTTTAGAGCTTTTTCCGAAGTGACTTATACCTTTTGTGCAAAAATAAATTCATCAAATTTACACCTTTTGCTTAAGGTTATACCTTTTCGTGGAAGTGCCTATATTTTTTTGAGAAGTTACTCGTTTTGTGTAAGAATTTTTGGCATAACATTTATACTTTTTCTTCAAACTTACACCTTTTGTGAAAGAGTATAAGCACAACAGTATAAAGAATGTTATGCCAAAATTGTTACAGAAAAGGAGTAACTTATAAAAAATGGTGAAAGTATTTTCACGATAAGGTGTAAGCCTAAACAAAAGGTGTAAATTGGATGAATTTTTTTTTTCACAAAAGGTATAAGTGACTTCCGAAATAGCTTTAAGTTGGGCCTTCACAAATGGTGTAAGTTCGAGGGGAAAGTGTAAATCTTATGCCAAAAATTCTTACACAAAAGGAGTAACTTTTCAAAAATGGTGTAAATATTTTGACGGAAAGTATGAAGGAGTAACATTTGAAAGTGTTCATAACCACAAAAGGAGTAACAAAGGGTTCATTTCAAAATGTTCGTAAACACAGAAGGAGTAACATATGTTCATTTCAAAGTAGTAAACACAAAAGGAGTAACATTTCGAAGTGTTCGTAAACAAATTGAGACAACCACTGAACAAATCAAAGGGTTCGTCACCCCCGCTGACCACCCAAGCGTGGGTGGGCTCCGGTGCTCACAGGCTTCTGAGATCGGCACCTCCACGGCACCGCCGCCGCAAATGAAAGGTTTTTTTGAAAGATTGGCTATCGATCTTGGGCTCTCTGTGTCGATGTCGGCATATTCTCCGTCGATGTTGGTCCCTCTCTGTCGATCCCTGTATATCTCGATGCATCTCCGTGATCTTGGTCTGTCCGTGTCCATATGGGTTCTTCTCTGTCGATCTCTGTCGATTTCGGTCCTTCTGTCGATCATTGTCCATCTAATTTAACTTTTCGGAAAGGAGTTATACCTTTTGTGAAAAAAAAAATTCATCAAATTTACAAACTTTGCCTAAGGTTACATCTTTTCGTGGAAGTGCTTATACTATTTGTGAAAAGTTACTCCTTTTGTGTAGGAATTTTTGGCATAACATTTATAGCTTATTTTCGAACTTACACCTTTTGTGGAAGCCCAACTTAAAGCTTTTTCGGAAGTCAGTTATACCTTTGTGAAAAAAAAGATTCATCAAATTTACACCCTCTGCTTAAGCTTATACCTTTTCGTGGAAGTGCTTATATTTTTTTAGAAAGTTACTCCTTTTGTGAATTAATTTTTGTCATAAGATTTATACTTTTTCTTCAAACTTACATCTTTTGTGAAAGAGTATATAAGCAGAAAAGTACAAAGTACAAATGTTATGCCCAAAATTGTTACACAGAAGGAGTAACTTTTTCAAAAATGGTGTAAGTATTTTCACGAGAAGGTGTAAGCCTAACCAAAATGTGTAAATTGGATGAATTTTTTTTTTCGCAAAAGGTATAAGTGACTTCCGAAATAGCTTTAAGTTGGGCCTTCACAGATGGTGTAAATGCGAGGAAAAAGTGTAAATCTTATGCCAAAAATTGTTACACAAAAGGAGTAACTTTTGAAAAATAGTGTAAATATTTTGACGCAAAGTATGAAGGAGAAACATTTGAAGGTGTTCATAACCACAAAAGGAGTAACAAGGCGTCATTCCAAAATGTTCGTAAACACAGGAGTAACATATGTTCATTTCTAAGTAGTAAACACAAAAGGAGTAACATTTGGAAGTGTTCATAAACAAATTGGGACAAGCACTGAACAAATCAAAGTGTTCGTGACCCCCGCTGACCACCCGAAGCGTCGGTGGGCTCCGGTGCTCACAGGCTTCAGAGATCGGCACCTCGACGGAACCGCCGCCGCAAATGAAAGGTTTTTTGAAAGATTGGCTATCGATCTTGGTCTCTCTGTGTCGATGTCGGCCTATTCTCCGTCGATGTCGGTCTCTCTCTGTCGATCCCTGTTTGTGTCGGTCTGTCTCCAGCGATCTTGGTCTGTCTCTGTCCATGTGGGTTCTTGTCAGTGGATCTCTGTGGATTTGGGTCCTTCTGTCGATCATTGTCCATCTAATTTAACTCTTCGGAAGTCAGTTATACCTTTTGTGAAAAAAAAAATTCATCAAATATACAAAATTTGCTTAAGCTTACACGTTTTCGTGGAACTGCTTATACTATTTATGAAAAGTTACTACTTTTGTGTAGGAATTTTTGCCATAACATTTATAGCTTATGTTCGAACTTACACCTTTTGTGGAAGCCCAACTTAAAGCTTTTTCGGAAGTCACTTATACCTTTTGTGAATAAATAATTTCATCAAATTTATACCTTTTGCTTAAGCTTATACCTCTTCGTGGAAGTGCTTATATTTTTTTTGAAAATTTACTCCTTTTGTGTAAGCATTTTTGGCATAACATTTATACCTTTTCTTCGAACTTACATCTTTTCTGGAAGCCACCTTAAAGCTATTTTGGAAGTGACTTATACCTTTTGTGGAAAAATAAATTCATCAAATTTACACCTTCTGCTTAAGCTTATACTTTTTCGTGGAAGTGCCTATATTTTTTTTGAAAAGTTATTCCTCTTGTGTAAGAATTTTTGGCATAAAATTTATACATTTTCTTCGAACTTACACCTTTTGTGGAAACCCAACTTAAAGCTTTTTCGGAAGTCACTTATACACTTTGTGAAAAAATGAATTCATCAAATGTACACCTTTTGCTTAAGCTTATACCTTTTTAAATCAAGTGCTTAAATTTTTTTTGAAAAGTTACTCCTTTTGTGAAATAATTTTTGTCATAAGATTTATACTTTTGCTTCGAACTTACACCTTTTCTTAAAGAGTATATAAGCACAATAGTATAAATGTTATGCCAAAAATTCTTACAAAAAAGGAGTAACTTTTCAATAATGGTGTAAGTATGTTAATGAAAAGGTGTAAGCTTAAGGTGAAGGTGTAAACGATGAAATATATTTTTCACAAAAGGTTTAAGTGACTTCCGAAATAGCTTTAAGTTGGGCCTTCACAAATGGTGTAAGTTGGAGGAAAAAGTGTAAATCTGATGCCAAAAATTCTTACACAAAAGGAGTAACTTTTCAAAAATGGTGTAAATATTTTAAAGAAAAGTATGAAGGAGTAACATTTCAAAGTGTTCATAACCACAAAAGGAGTAACAAAGGGTTCATTTCAAAATGTTCGTAAACACAGAAGGAGTAACATATGTTCATTTCTAAGTAGTAAACACAAAAGGAGTAACATTTCGAAGTGTTCGTAAACAAATTGAGACAACCACTGAACAAATCAAAGGGTTCGTCACCCCCGCTGACCACCCAAGCGTGGGTGGGCTCCGGTGCTCACAGGCTTCTGAGATCGGCACCTCCACGGCACCGCCGCCGCAAATGAAAGGTTTTTTTGAAAGATTGGCTATCGATCTTGGGCTCTCTGTGTCGATGTCGGCCTATTCTCCGTCGATGTTGGTCCCTCTCTGTCGATCCCTGTATATCTCGGTCTGTCTCCAGCGATCTTGGTCTGTCCGTGTCCATGTGGGTTCTTCTCTGTCGATCTCTGTCGATTTCGGTCCTTCTGTCGATCATTGTCCATCTAGGTCTCTATGTCCGTTGATCTCAGTCTATCTCTCTCTCTGTCTGTCTGTCCGTTGCTCTATATTAAAAACGGTTCTCTTTTACATTGACATACTTGGTTGGATTTGGACTCGCAGTCGCTATTCCAAGCCCTCCCAGACTCGTCTTCTCTGAAACGGAGTTGTACTGGGAGAAAGGCCAAGCCCTCCGAAACGCCCTTCTCTGTGACATTGCCACAAGACAAAAACAGTGTGATTGGAATTTAGGAACTTACTGGTTTTTCGGGGAAAAAACGGAACTTAGACGTTTTGCGAAGTTACTTACATCTGCTTGTCGCATTAGATTTATACTTTTTCTTCGAACTTACACCGTTTGTGAAAGCCCAACTTTGAAGGTTTTTCGGAAGTCAGTTATACCTTTTGTGGAAAAAAAAAATTCTTCAAATTAACACAATTTGCTTAAGGTTACACCTTTTCGTGCAAATGCTTATACTATTTCTGCAAGGTTACTCATTTTTGTGTAGGAATTTATGGCATAAAATTTATACCTTATTTTCGAACTTACACCTTTTGCGGAAGCCGAACTTAAATCTATTTTGGAAGTGACTTATACCTTTTATGGAAAAATAATTTCATCAAATGTACACCTTTTGCTTAAGCTTATACCTTTTCGTGGAACTGCTTATATCTTTTTTGAAAAGTTACTTCTTTTCTGTACGAATTTTTGGCATAAGATTTATACCTTTTCCTCGAACTTACACCTTTTGTGGAACCGCAAGTTATAGCTTTTTTGGAAGTAATTTATACCTTTTGTGGAAAAATAAATTCATCAAATTTACACCTTTTGCTTAAGCTTATACCATTTCGTGGAAGTGGTTATATTTTTTTCGAAATGTTACTCCTTTTGTGTAAGAATTTTTGGCATAACATTTATAGCTTTTCTTCGAACTTACACCTTTTGTGGAAGCGGAAGTTCAAGCTTTTTCGGAAGTGACTTATACCTTTTGTGGAAAAATAATTTCATCAACTGTACACCTTTTGCTTAAGCTTATACCTTTTCGTGGAACTGCTTATATTTTTTTGAGAAGTTACTCCTTTTCTGTACGAATTTTTGGCATAAGATTTATACATTTTCTTCGAACTTACACCTTTTGTGGAAACCCAACTTAAAGCTTTTTCGGAAGTCACTTATACCTTTTGTGGAAAAATAAATTCATCAAATTTACACCTTTTGGTGAAGCTTATACGTTTTCGTCGAAGTGCCTATATTTTTTTTTTGAAAAGTTACTCCTTTTGTGTAATAATTTTGTCATAAGATTTATACTTTTTCTTCAAACATACACCTTTTGTGAAAGAGTATATAAGCACAATAGTATAAATGTTATGCCCAAAATTCCTACATAAAAGGAGTAACTTTTCAAAAATGGTTTAAGTATTTTAATGAAAAGGTGTAAGCTTAAGCCGAATGTGTAAACGATGAAATTTATTTTTCACAAAAGGTATAAGTGACTTCGAAATAGCTTTAAGTTGGGCCTTCACAAATGGTATAAGTTGGAGGAAAAAGTGTAAATCTTATGCCAAAAATTCTTGCAGAAAAGGAGTAAATTTTCAAAAATGGTGTAAATATTTTAAACAAAGTATGAAGGAGTAACATTTCAAAGTTTTCATAACCACAAAAAGAGTAACAAAGGGTTAATTTCAAAATGTTGGTAAACACAGAAGGAGTAACATATGTTCATTTCTAAGTAGTACAAACACAAAAGGAGTAACATTTCGAAGTGTTCATAAACAAATTGAGACAACCACTGAACAAATGAAAGGGTTCGTGACCCCCGCTGACCACCCAAGCGTCGGTGGGCTCCGGTGCTCGCAGGCTTCTGAGATCGGCACCTCCACGGCACCGCCGCCGCGAATAAAAGGTTTTTTGAAAGATTGGGTATCGATCTTGGTCTGTCTGTGTCGATGTCGGCCTATTCTCCGTCGATGTCGGTCTGTCTCTGTCGATCCCTGTTTATCTCGCTGTGTCTCCAGCGAACTTTGTGTGTCTGTGTCCATGTGGGTTCTTCTCTGTCGATTTCGGTCCTTCTGTCGATGATTGTCCATCTAGGTCTCTATGTCCGTTGATCTCAGTCTATCTGTCTCTCTCTCTCCGCTGTTTCTATATTAAAAACGGTTCTCTTTACATTGACATACTTGGTTGGATTTGGACTCGATCGCTATTCCAAGCCCTCCTGCACTCGTCTTATCTGAAACGGAGTTGTATCTGGAGAAAGGCCAAGCCCTCAAACGCCTACATCTCACATTGCCACAAGACAAAAACAGTGTGATTGGATTTTAGGAACTTACAGGTTTTTCCGGGAAAAAACGGAACTTAGACGTTTTGCGAAATACTTTTTCTACGAACTTACGCCGTTTGTGAAAGCCCAACTTTAAAGGTTTTTCGGAAGTCAGTTATACCTTTTGTGGAAAAAAAAATGTCTTCAAATTAACACAATTTGCTTAAGGTTACACCTTTTCGTGGAAATGCTTATACTATTTCTGAAAGCTTACTCATTTTTGTGTAGGAATTTATGGCATAACAGTTATAGCTTATTTTCGAACTTACACCTTTTGCGGAAGCCCAACTTAAAGCTTTTTTGGAAGTGACTTATACCTTTTGTGAAAAAATAATTTCATCAAATGTACACCTTTTGCTTAACCTTATACCTTTTCGTGGAACTGCTTATATCTTTTTTGAAAAGTTACTCCTTTTCTGTACGAATTTTTGGCATAAGATTTATACATTTTCTTCGAACTTACAACTTTTGTGGAAACCCAACTTAAAGCTTTTTCGGAAGAAACTTATACCTTTTGTGGAAAAACGAATTCATCAAATTTACACATTTTGGTGAAGCTTATACCATTTCGTGGAAGTGCCTATATTTTGTTGGAAAAGTTACTCCTTTTGTGTAAGAATTTTTGGCATAACATTTATAGCTTTTCTTCGAACTTACACCTTTCGTGGAAGCTGAAGTTAAAGCTTTTTCGGAAGTCAGTTATACCTTTTGTGAAAAAATAAATTCATAAAATTTATACCTTTTGGTGAAGCTTATACCTTTTCCTGGAAGTGCCTATATTTTTTTTGAAAAGTTACTCCTTTTGTGTAATAATTTTTGTCATAAGATTTATACTTTTTCTTCAAACTTACAACTTTTGTGAAAGAGCATATAAGCACAATAGTACAAATGTTATGCCAAAAATTCTTACATAAAAGGAGTAACTTTTCAAAAAAAATATAGGCACTTCCAAGAAAAGGTATAAGCTTCACCAAATGGTGTAAACAATGAAATTTATTTTTCACAAAAGGTATAAGTGACTTCGAAATAGCTTTAAGTTGGGCCTTCACAAATGGTATAAGTTGGAGGAAAAAGTGTAAATCTTATGCCAAAAATTCTTGCAGAAAAGGAGTAAATTTTCAAAAATGGTGTAAATATTTTAAATAAAGTATGAAGGAGTAACATTTCAAAGTGTTCATAACCACAAAAAGAGTAACAAAGGGTTAATTTCAAAATGTTGGTAAACACAGAAGGAGTAACATATGTTCATTTCTAAGTAGTACAAACACAAAAGGAGTAACATTTCGAAGTGTTCATAAACAAATTGAGACAACCACTGAACAAATGAAAGGGTTCGTGACCCCGACCATCAAGCGTCGGTGGGCTCGGTGCTCGCAGCTTCGAGATCGGCACCTCCACGGCACCGCCGCCGCAAATAAAAGGTTTTTTGAAAGATTGGGTATCGATCTTGGTCTGTCTGTGTCGATGTCGGCCTATTCTCCGTCGATGTCGGTCTGTCTCTGTCGATCCCTGTTTATCTCGCTGTGTCTCCAGCGAACTTTGTGTGTCTGTGTCCATGTGGGTTCTTCTCTGTCGATTTCGGTCCTTCTGTCGATGATTGTCCATCTAGGTCTCTATGTCCGTTGATCTCAGTCTATCTGTCTCTCTCTCTCTCTCCGTTGCTCTATATTAAAAACGGTTCTCTTTTACATTGACATACTTGGTTGGATTTGGACTCGCAGTCGCTATTCCAAGCCCTCCCAGACTCGTCTTCTCTGAAACGGAGTTGTACTGGGAGAAAGGCCAAGCCCTCCGAAACGCCCTTCTGTCTCACATTGCCACAAGACAAAAACAGTGTGATTGGATTTTAGGAACTCACGTGTTTTCCGAAAAACTTAGAACGGGCGTTTACTTAAATACTTTGTCTCTAAGATTTCTACTTTTTCTTAGAAAGCCCAACTTTAAAGGTTTTTCGAAGTCGTTATACCTTTTGTGGAAAAAAAATGTCTTCAAATTAACACAATTTGCTTAGGTTACACCTTTTCGTGGAAATGCTTATACTATTTCTCAAAAGTTACTCATTTTGTGTAGGAATTTATGGCATAACATTTATAGCTTATTTTCGAACTTACACCTTTTGGAAGCCCAACTTAAAGCTTTTGGAAGTGACTTATACCTTTTGTGAAAAAATAATTTCATCAAATGTACACCTTTTGCTTAACCTTATACCTTTTCGTGGAATCGCTTATATCTTTTTGAAAAAGTTACTCCTTTTACATGCAATTTTTGGCATAAGATTTATACCTTTTCTTCGAACTTACAACTTTTGTGGAAACCCAACTTAAAGCTTTTTCGGAAGAAACTTATACCTTTTGTGGAAAAAAAAATTCATCAAATTTACACATTTTGGTGAAGCTTATACCATTTCGTGGAAGTGCCTATATTTTGTTGGAAAAGTTACTCCTTTTGTGTAAGAATTTTTGGCATAACATTTATAGCTTTTCTTCGAACTTACACCTTTCGTGGAAGCTGAAGTTAAAGCTTTTTCGGAAGTCAGTTATACCTTTTGTGAAAAAATAAATTCATAAAATTTACACCTTTTGGTGAAGCTTATACCTTTTCCTGGAAGTGCCTATATGTTTTTTTGAAAAGTTACTCCTTTTGTGTAATAATTTTTGTCATAAGATTTATACTTTTTCTTCAAACTTACAACTTTTGTGAAAGAGCATATAAGCACAATAGTACAAATGTTATGCCAAAAATTCTTACATAAAAGGAGTAACTTTTCAAAAAAAATATAGGCACTTCCAAGAAAAGGTATAAGCTTCACCAAATGGTGTAAACAATGAAATTTATTTTTCACAAAAGGTATAAGTGACTTCGAAATAGCTTTAAGTTGGGCCTTCACAAATGGTGTAAGTTCGAGGAAAAAGTGTAAATCTTATGCCAAAAATTCTTGCAGAAAAGGAGTAACTTTTCAAAAATCGTGTAAATATTTTGACGAAAAGTACGAAGGAGTAACATTTCAAAGTGTTCATAACCACAAAAGGAGTAACAAAGGGTTCATTTCAAAATGTTTGTAAACACAGAAGGAGTAACATATGTTCATTTCTAAGTAGTACAAACACAGAAGGAGTAACATTTCGAATTGTTCATAAACAAATTGAGACAACCACTGAACAAATCAAAGGGTTCGTGACCCCGGCTGACCATCCAAGCGTCGGTGGGCTCCGGTGCTCGCAGGCTTCTGAGATCGGCACCTCCACGGTACCGCCGCCGCAAATGAAAGGTTTTTTGAAAGATTGGGTATCGATCTTGGTCTCTCTGTGTCGATGTCGGCCTATTCTCCGTCGATGTCGGTCTGTCTCTGTCGATCCCTGTTTATCTCCCTCTGTCTCCAGCGATCTTGGTCTGTCTGAGTCCATGTGGGTTCTTCTCTGTCGATATCTGTCGATTTCGGTCCTTCTGTCGATCATTGATCATCTAGGTCTCTATGTCCGTTGATCTCAGTCTATCTCTGTCTCTGTCTGTCTGTCCGTTGCTCTACATTAAAAACGGTTCTCTTTTACATTGACATACTTGGTTGGATTTGGACTCGGAGTCGCTATTCCAAGCCCTCCCAGAATCGTCTTCTCTGAAACGGAGTTGTACTGGGAGAAAGGCGAAGCCCTCCGAAACGCCCTTCTCTCTCACATTGCCAGAAGACAAAAACAGTTTGATTGGATTTTAGGAACTCACAGGTTTTCCGGGGAAAAAACGGAACTTGGACGTTTTGCGAAGTTACTTACATCTGTTTGTCGCATAAGATTTCTACTTTTTCTTCGAACTTACGCCGTTTCTGAAAGGCCAACTTTAAAGGTTTTTCGGAAGTCAGTTTTACCTGTTGTGGGAAAAGAAATTCATCAAATTAACATAATTTGCTTAGGGTTACACCTTTTCGTGGAAATGCTTATACTATCTCTGAAAAGTTACCCCTTTTGTGTAGGAATTTATGGCATAACATTTATAGCTTATTTGGGAACTTACACCTTTTGTGGAAGCCCAACTTAAAGCGTTGTCCGAAGTGACTTATACCTTTTTGTGAAAAAATAATTTCATCAAATGTACACCTTTTGCTTAAGCTTATACCTTTCCGTGGAACTGCTTATATCTTTTTTGAAAAATTACTCCTTTTCTGTACGAATTTTTGGCATAAGATTTATACCTTTTCTTCGAACTTACACCTTTTGTGGAAGCTGAAGTTAAAGCTTTTTCGGAAGTAACTTATACCTTTTGTGGAAAAATAAATTCATCAAATTTACACCTTTTAGTGAAGCTTATACCATTTCGTGGAAGTGCGTATATTTTTTTTGTTTGAAAAGTTACTCCTTTTGTGTAAGAATTTTTGGCATAACATTTATAGCTTTTCTTCGAACTTACACCTTTGTGGAAGCTGAAGTTAAAGCTTTTTCGGAAGTCACTTATACCTTTTGTGAAAAAATAATTTCATCAAATGTACACCTTTTGCTTAAGCTTATACCTTTTCGTGGAAATGCTTATATTTTTTTGAAAAGTTACTCCTTTTCTGTACGAATTTTTGGCATAAGATTTATACCTGTTCTTCGAACTTACACCTTTTGTAGAAGCTCCAAAAGCTTTTTCTAATTAACTTATACCTTTTGTGGAAAAATAAATTCATAAAATTTACACCTTTTGGTGAAGCTTATACCTTTTCCTGGAAGTGCCTATATTTTGTTTTGAAAAGTTACTCCTTTTGTGTAATAACTTTTGTCATAAGATTTATACTTTTTCTTCAAACTTACACCTTTTGTGAAAGAGTATATAAGCACAATAGTATAAATGTTATGCCAAAAATTCTTACATAAAAGGAGTAACTTTTCAAAAATGGTGTAAGTATTTTCATGAAAAGGTGTAAGCTTAAGCTGAAGGTGTAAACTAATTAAATTTATTTTTCAGAATAGGTATAAGTGACTTCCGAAATAGCTTTAAGTTGGGCCTTCACAAATGGTGTAAGTTCGACGAAAAAGTGTAAATCTTATGCCAAAAATTCTTACACAAAAGGAGAATCATTTCCAAGTGTTCCTAACCACAAAAGTAGTAACCAAACCAACATTTCAAAATGTTGGTAAACACAGAAGGAGTAACATATGTTAATTTGTAAGTAGTAAACACAAAAGGAGTAACATTTCGAAGTGTTCGTAAACAAATTGAGACAACCACTGAACAAATGAAAGGGATGGTGACCCCCGCTGACCACCCAAGCCACCTGCGTCGCAGAAGCTTCGAGATCGGCACCTCCACGCACCGCCGCAAATGAAAGGTTTTTGAAAGATTGTATCGATCTTGGTCTCTCGTGGTCGATGTCGGCCTATTCTCCGCCGATGTCGGTCATCTCTCGCTGATCCTCGCTTATCCGCTCGCTCCAGCGATCTTGGTCCGTCTGGTCCATGTGGGTTCTTCTCTGCCGATCTCTGCCGATTTCGTCCTTCACGATCATTGTCCATCCGTGTCTCTATGTCCGTGATCTTAGTCTATCTCTCTCTCTCGTCTGCTGTTTCTATATTAAAAACGGTTCTCTTTACATTGACATACTTGGTTGGATTTGGACTCGAGTCGCTATTCCAAGCCCTCCTGCACTCGCCTTCTCTCAAACGGAGTTGTATCGAGAAAGGCCAAGCCCTCCGAGACGCCTTCTCTCTCACATTGCCGTAAGACAAAAAAAGGTGATTGGATTTTACGAACTTACAGTGTTTGGGGAAAACGGAACTTATACGCTTTTATGGAAAATAACCTTTTCATAAAGTTTGTTAAAAGAAAGAAATTATTTGAGAAAAGGTATAACCTTTTCAAATATGGTGGATGTTTGTCCGAAGAAGGTGTAAATTTCCATAGAAAAGATGTAAGTTTTGTTTTTCAAGAAAGGTGTAACTTGAAATAAGAAGTGTAAATTTTATGAAAAGGTATTTCCACAAAATGTGTAATCTTTCAAGAAGTTGTAAATATTTCCGAGAGAGTGTAAATTTTAAGGAAAGCTATAAATTTGATTTAATGGTTGTAAACTTTGTGTTTTTGGGGGTGATTTGATTCGCCCCTAATCCCCTAATTCCCCTTTTTAGTAAAAAAAAAAAAAAAAAAAAAGAAAACAAAAAAAAAAAAAAACAGTTTGCCAAAAATGGAAATTAGGGGGATTAGGGGGAGTTTTTTTAGGGGAACTTTTCATTTTCCTTTTGGAAAAGCTATATGTTCCCATAGAAGACCAATTATCGAAGCAGAATGTTTCATTTTTACGAAAGATATAAGTTCCCAAAGTAGACCAATCCCAATAAAGGTGAATGCTTCGTTTTTAGAAAAGAAAGTTCCAAGGTGTAACTTTTATTAAGAAAATTAATTTAAAGATATAAGTTCCAAGGTGTAACTTTTATGAAGAAAAATAATTTATAAATGATGTCGGCCATTAAAACGTGTAAGTTGTCGTAACAAGTATAAAAATGCCAAGTGTTCAAGAGGTGTAAGTTCCGGCTGCCCTCCGCTCTCTTCCATCTCGACCTCTCTCTTTGTTTGTCTTTCTCTCGCCTGCCTCCGTTGTTCCATTTCGTGAGAGTAGGGTTTTACAGAAAAATATTTCAGGCCGAGCTTAAGTTCTTGGGAAGGCTAGCCATGGAAGTGGATGCATAAATACTTTTGTAAGTTGATTTTGTCCGTGGAGCACAACCGCAAGGGTTAAGCGAGCACCACCGCTTCGGTCTCGATCCGTTGGTATTTCCTTTATTTCGTCGGGTACATTATCTGCCTCCTTGTTTGTCTTCTATCATTCGTGATATACCTTCACACCCAACCCAAATCGACACCATCTAATCGTTTCAGACTCCATTTTCGACAAAATGATTTGTCCCCTAAAACAATCCCCTAATTTCCTTTTTTGGAGATCAGATTCTTTTTTTTTTCTCTTTTTTTTTTTGTTTTTACTTGATTTGGCAATTTCGGGGGATTCGGGGGCCCCCCATTCGGGGGACTAATCACTTTTGTTCTATTCGAATAGGAACTCTTCCTCTCGCTAACCTAAATGGACCCAATAGGAACTGCTCAGACTATTTTTGTATTTTCTCCCTTTCGAATAGGAAGTCTTCCCTCCGCTATCGGTCTGCAAGTTGAACATAGGTATGATAGTAGTTAGCAACAAGATAAAAGGTGTTCTCCATTTACATGGCTTAACTTGTTACGCTGGGTTATATATAACTAAAGAAGACTTGAAATAAAATTTGTGTAATGTTGGGACTGAAAAACGAAATTGTTTTTTTTTTCGAGTAGCCAAAAAAGGAAAAATAAGAAACTCGATAAACTTGCTTGACTAATCTTGTTTCAAGAATCTGTAGCAAACTCGCTGAATTCGCTTTCAATTTTGTACTACTCACGATTTTATATTGTCGAACTTATGTTTAGAAACAATCAGGTTACATGGACTCTTGAAAATAGATAAATACCTGTGGACATATGAGAGTCCCATAAGGGTATGGGATATGTGTCGGATACTTTTCAACCGACACTTCTTATATAATTGTATATAAAACAATTATTATATGTGCAAATTATTGTGAAATTACTATAAATGTGATTTCGACACTGTGAGTTACATGTAGTACCATTTTATGTGACATATTAGACTAAAAATATGATATTTTTTCCCACACCGCTGCACTCATTGAATGTAGGGTTAAGATTTAATTAGTCCGACCAGCATACATACAAGACCAAGACCTGACTCGAGTCCGTAACACAAGAACAACTCTTTCTTTCAAGGTCAATTTCATGCATAGTTGACGGTATTCAACTTAAAACATAGGCAGGCGAACTGAAAGAGTTGAAATGAGGATGACGCTTTCCAAATTTTGTAGAGAGCTATTCATTTCCACACCCAGTTATGAATCAAGACTTGAAGCGTTCACTTTCATGGCTAGCCTTTCCAACAACTTAGGCGGCCAGAGACAATGGCGGAAAACCAATACCCTCTCCCCACCGAAGCCTGACAACCAGAATAGACATTAAGGAAGAACTTTGCCTTTAGTCCTTCTCTAATATCCAACTTCTCTAAGATGTGGTCCATTCGCATCGCCAATGCCCTCTGCTTCGTGGGTTGACGGTTCAGAGGTGAACTCTTTAGGAGGTATCTGAACTGTGTGTGCACATACAGTGTACTCACATCCCAAGTGATGTTCAATTGCGTAACGAAGTTGTTCATTTCTTCAACTTCACGAACTGGTGTAACGGTGAGGTGAAGAAATTCAGAAAACTGAAGGAGGCCAGGCAATTCACGAAGAAAATCTCCTTCGTAGAAATGGAGAACCTTGCCTGTCATTGCACGCAACTTTTGAATGACGGCCACCTGTCTTGAAGTTATCATGTTGCATATATATATAGCAGTTACATGTGAAGAGGAAGGTAGCTGTCATTCATGAGTTGCGGGCTGTCTGCACTTTATTGAGCCAGTTCACGAAATGCGTACTCTCATTTGTCTTTTTTATGACATTCGTGCAGAATGAGAATGGATGGGTACGTTAGTAATATTTGTTGCCGTGCAAAGGCGCCTTTGCATGTTTCATTGTCACATACAATTGATGAAACTTGCTTGTACGCCTTAAAAGTTACTGCCTCTCATCCGCCACCGCTCAAGACCAAGGTAATGGAGCATGGGCGATTTATGCACCACCTCGATTCTCAGGCAACGGTTGCTCAAGAGGAAATTGAAGCCCTCAACTTGATGGTCGGCCTTTCCAACAACTTAAGCGTCGGAGACAATGGTCGAAAACCAATACCTTCTCCCCATCCGAAGCCTGACTGCCTAACAGATTAAGGAAGAAGTTTGCCTTCACCTTCTCTAATATCCAACTTTTCTAAGATGTGGTCCATCCCGCATCGCCAATGCCCTCGCTTCGTGGGTTGACGGTTTTATGAGGATCTCGAATCAGGCGTGCACATACGCAGTGCTTCCATTCCAGGTGATGCTCAACTTCTTAACGAACTTGTTCAGTTCTTCAAGTTCACGAACTGTCGTAAGGGGGAGGTGAAGAAATTCAGAAAACTCAAGGAGGCCAGGCAATTCACGAAGAAAATCTCCTTCGTAGAAATGGAGAACCTTGCCTGTCATTGCACGCAACTTTTGAATGACGGCTACCTCTGTCTTGAAGTTATCATGTTGCATATATATATAGCAGTTACATGTGAAGAGGAAGGTAGCTGTCATTCATGAGTTGCGGGCTGTCTGCACTTTATTGAGCCAGTTCACGAAATGCGTACTCTCATTTGTCTTTTTTATGACATTCGTGCAGAATGAGAATGGATGGGTACGTTAGTAATATTTGTTGCCAGGCAGTGGCAGTCTTGCATGTTTCATTGTCACATACAATTGATGAAACTTGCTTGTACGCCCGGAAAAGTTACCTGTCTCATCCGCCACCGTCACAAGACCCGAAGGTAATGGAGCATGGGCGATGCAACACCTCGATTCTCAGGTAAACGGTTGCTCAAGAGGGAAATTGAAGCCCTCAACTTGATGGTCGGCCTTTCCAACAACTTAAGCGTCGGAGACAATGGTCAAAACCAATACCTTCTCCCCATCCGAAGCCTGGACAAGCCTAACAGATTAAGGAAGAAGTTTGCCTTCACCCTTCTCTAATATCCAACTTTTCTAAGATGTGGTCCATCCCGCATCGCCAATGCCCTCTGCTTCGTGGGTTGACGGTTCAGAGGTGAACTGCTTAGGAGGTATTTGAATCGCGTGCACATACAGTGTGCTCCATTCCAGTGATGCTCAACTTAACGGTTGTTCGCTTCTTCAAGTTCACGAACCGTCAGAAGGGGAGGTGAAGAAATTCAGAAAACTCAAGGAGGCCAAGCAATTCACGAACAAAATCTCCTTCGTAGAAATGGAGAACCTTGCCTGTCATTGCACGCAACTTTTGAAGGACGGCTACCTTTGTCTTGAAGTTATCATGTTGCATATATATATAGCGCTTACATTTGAAGAGGAAGGTAGTCATTATTCATGAGTTGCGGGTCGTTCGCGACTTTTTGAGCCAGTTCACGAAATGCGACTCTCATTTGTCTTTTTATGACATTCGTGCGTAATGAGAATGGATGGGCACGTTAGTAATATTTGTTGCCGCAAAGGCGCCTTGCATGTTTCATTGTCACATACAATTGATGAAACTTGCTTGTACGCCCGAAAAGTTACTGCCTCTCATCCGCCACCGCTCACAAGACCAAGGTAATGGAGCATGGGCCAGATGCAAACCACTCGATTCTCAGGCAACGGTTGCTCAAGAGAATGGCACTGGAAGCCAACAATTATGGTCCCGCTTTGGTAGAGTCAGGAAAGTACTTATAGCTTATGCCTAAACAAATTATAGTTTATAACTATGAATGTAAGTTTATTTCTGACTTATAAATTAAGCATCTCCTTGCCCACTCCACGTATAAGTTGATTTCTGACTTCCAACAAGGCATAAACTATAAGCTATAAGATCAACCAAACACATCAAAATAGCTTAACTTAAGTCGAAGTTGAAATAAGCAAATTTTTAAGTCGCACTTAAACAGGCTTATTACTAACGCATCTATCCATTCTCATTCTCGCACGAAGGTCAGAAAAGACTTACACTTGAATGTACGCATTTCATGCGATCGCTCAATAAAGTCCAGATAGCCCGCAACTCATGAATGACAGCTACCTTCCTCTTCAAATGTAACTGCTATATATATATATGCAAGTTGATAACTTGAAGAGAAAGGTAACGGTCATTCAAAAGTTGCGTGCAATGACAGGCAAGGTTGTCCATTTCACTTAATCGATTTTCTTTGTGACTTGCCCGCCTTCTTGACTTCTCTCAATTTCTTCACCTCTCTTATGCATAGCAGGAACTTGAAGAACTTAACAACTTCGTTAAAAAGTTGAGCATCACCTGGGATGGGAGTACACTGTATGTGCACACACAGTTCAGATCCCTCCTAAAGAGTTCACCTACAGACACGTCAACCACAGAAACAAAGGGCATTGACGATGCCCGGATGGACCACATCTTAGAAAGTTTGATATTAGAGAAGAACTGAACGCAAACTTCTTCCTTAACTGCTAGGGCTTGTCCGAGTCAAAGGGAGAAGGTATTGGTTTTCACCATCGCCTCCGCCGTAAGTTGTTGGAAAGGCCACCATCAAGTTCGTGGCTTCGATTTCATCGAAAGCAACTTCAAGGTACGTAATCGAGGTGGTTGCATCCTCGCCCATCCTCCATTACCTTCGTGCTCGCATACAAGGTAGATCAGAGAAAGGTAATCGCTTCAGCGCATAAGCAAGTTTCATCAATTGTATGTGACAATGAAACATGCAAGACCGCCATCGCCGCCAACAAATATTACTAACGCATCCATCCATTCTCATTCTCGCATTTAATGTCATAAAAAGACAAATGAGAGTACGATTTCGTGAACTCGCCAATAAAGTGCATAAAGCCGCAACTCATGAATGACATGCCTACCTTCCTCTTCACATGTAATCGCTATATATATATGCAACATGATAACTTCAACACAAAGGTAGCCGCCCTTCAAAAGTTATGCGGTAATGACAGTAAGGTTCTCCATTCCTACGAAGGAGATTTTCTTCGTGAATTGCCCGCCTCCTTGAGTTTTTCAATTTCTTCACCTCCCCTACTTACGCCGTGAAGTTGAAGAACCGAACAACTTCAAGAAGTTGAGCATCACCGAATGGAAGCACACCGTATGTGCACGCACGCTCATATCCTCTTAAACAGCTTCACCCATGCACACGCCAACCACGTAAACAGAGGGCATTGACGATGCCCGATGGACCACATCTTAGAAAAGTTGGATATTAGAGAAGGACCAAGGCAAACTTCTTCCTTAATCATAGGGCTTGTCCGACTCAGTGGGGAGAACGATTGGTTTTCAGCCATCGCCTCCGCCGCTTGTTGTTGGAAAGGCCACCATCAAGTTGAGGGCTTCAATTTCCCATCGAGCTACTTGGTACGTAATCGAGGTGGTCGATCGTCGCCCATGCTCCATTACCTTCGCGCGCAGACAAAGGGCCGATCGTAGACAGTAACTTTTTCCGGCATAAGCAAGTTTCATCAATTGTATGTGACAATGAAACATGCAAGATCGCCATTAACGCCAACAAATATTACTAACGCATCCATCCATTCTCATTCTCGCATTTAATGTCATAAAAAGACAAATGGGAGTACGCATTTCGTGAACTCGCTTAATAAAGTGCAGACAGCCCGCAACTCATGAATGACAGCTACCTTCCTCTTCAAATGTAACTGCTATATATATATGCAACATGATAACTTCAAGACAAAGGTAGCCGTCATTCAAAAGTTGCGCGCAATGACAGGCAAGGTTCTCCATTTCTACGAAGGAGATTTTCTTCGTGAATTGCCTGGCCTCCTTGACTTTTTTGAATTTCTTCACCTCCCCCTTACGACGCTCGTGAACTTGAAGAACCGAACAACTTCAAGAAGTTGAGCATCACCGATGGGAGCACACCGATCGCGGCACGCACAGCTCATATCCTCCTAAACGGTTCACCTACGCACACGCCAACCACGTAAACAGAGGGCATTGACGAGACTTGGGTAGGCTGCATGAAGTTCGTGGCTTCAATTTCCTTGCTTGTTTCATTGTCACATACAATCGATGAGACTTGCTTGTACGCCTAAAAGTACTCTTTCTCGACCGCCCACTATCCGCCACCCAAGGTAATGGAGCATGGGCCAGATGCACCACTCGATTCGCCGCAACCAAGTTGCTCAAGAGGGAAATTGAAGCCCTCAACCGGATGGGGTTTCATCCGGTTTTTGTGGATGTGATGAGCACCAATTTCTCCGACAAATGAATCGCGGTCCGCATTGATTAACCCCGCCATGAAATAGTTCATTGCTTCGTGTCCTTTGTAGTCTGCCTTCATAAAAGTATGTGCGTGTAGTCCTGCAACCGTAAATGGAAAACAAATGGTATGGTTGGTTTGTGTTTGAGAGATTTGTTTTACAGATAAAAAGTACGAAAACATGTTTGGTTTGGTTTTTTTCAGAAGATGTTTTGGAAAATTGTTTTCAGAGAGAGTTTTGGAAAAAGTGATTGATTTGATGTGTGAGAGAGAGATTTGTTTGGAAAACTTGTTTGGTTTAGATGTTTTGGAAAATTTGTTTGGGAAAATTTGTTTGGTTTGATTATTTTTTAAAACTTATTTGTAGAGAAAATTCCCAACATTTTTTTTCCGAAAATCAAACCAAACGAGCCCAAAATGTAGTCCTTCCTCAGGTAATATTTATGTACATTATGCATTTATCGCTTGTACACATCATTATTTTAATTGTAAGTCGTGTGAACTAAATGCAAAATTTCGATGTCCGCCCTTTCTTTTGTCTGCTTCAAAATCAGATATGTGTTGGGAAATTCATGGTTGTTGTCTGTGTTTACGCAAGATTTTGAGGTTAATGTACCACATGTTGCGTACCGCTTGTTTGTGTTCTTGTAAATATTGATTCAATACTTTGCGTGAGTTGTCGCCATTGCATCCGATGGATATTGGTCACCTCGCACCAACAATGTTAGTTTTCTCCTTAAAGACTTCCTACCACTTGGTTTCGCATATATGTTTGTAAACAAACGCAATCGATCACCAAGGAATATGCCGATTTTTTCCTGATCAATTCTTACAAAGAATTGCGTACTTTTGTGTTTCTGTTTTTGTTTTCCACAAATTTTGAATGGCCTCGCTTTGCAGCATCAATTTAGAACTTTTGTTTCAATTACGTCCATTTGATTACAACTCTTCACTGTTTTGTACCACAAAATATGCATGTACGTGCCGACTGTACTTTTTCTTGTAGTGAACTTATAACTTTACTGAACTTACATAATCGCAATGAATTGACATTACAATCTTTGTTTTATAAATCACAAATGGCATTAGCAATTAGACCGATAATGTCCACACATTTTGAAACGGACTGTCAGAATTTAGGTAGTTTAAAGTGCATCGATCCAAATTAGACAACGGACAAAATGCGTACACCACCCCTGTAATTTCCCCTTCAATCTAATTTGTATGATTTGCTCTTTCATAAAGGGGAAGGAAAAGATTGAAGACAATTGCCGAACAAGAAATCCAAATGTCCCACACTATCGCTGGCTCTTGTCGGAAGCGGCCAGTTGCACCATTCATTTGTTACAGGTACTTGTTGTTTATTTTGACAATATGGAATTACATTTTTTGGCCCATCCTCCATTACGCTGCTCGCTGAAGTTCGGTTTGTGATGTTTGAAATTGCTTTTGTTCCGCATGTCCTAAAATGTATAAATTCGGTTTATTCAAATTTGATGTACGAAAAGTCAGAATATGCCGATTTCGGGCCACTTGACATAAAAACTTGCTATATATATATATATGTATTCATATTTAAGATTTAGTGATGATAAGCTTCACGATGCTTGCATGCACCAAAGAACAATTCAAGGAAATGCAAGGGCCGTACTAATCGACAAAAAATGGTGAGTGTCGAATCAGATTCTCTATAATACACTATGATGGAAACACATCGGGTTGCTATCCACACCTCGTATTGAATGGTCGAGTCGCTTTGTGATTGTTTCACGCTTGTAGGATTGTAGCATGTAATAAGGTCACCTTCCTATTGTTTTTGTAAATTTCAATTCCTTGTAAAAGTCCAAATTAGATTTTGTCACGACTTTTTGTCAAGAATCGTTATTTGTATTTGCAATCTTATTTAATTACCAACAATGCACGCGATTATGCTTTGGCATAAAGTTCTACTTAAAGTAATTTTGGACTCATAGTTGTTACTTGTCTTGTACTGGCTATTTACTTCTAAAGACTAGAAAGGAGATTGGGGAAAGGTGGAAGGCACTCTCCTCGATGAGAAAAAACAGTTTATGAAATGGCTAAGGCGAAGGCCGAGGAACACGCCAAAGTTGTACCATCTCGCACCAAGTCCTAAAAGGTCATTACGCATTTCATGTTTTCAGAATGCATTTGGCTAGGTCCCGCTTCCGACATTGTTGGTTGTATTTTTGTATTAATTTAAGGGTAAAAATGTGCAGGTAAAAGCCAACTCCGCATATCATTGAAGTCAATTGTTGAGCTAGTTAACCTGCTCAACGGCACAAAAGCAGCAATATTGACATTGGGTTTGTCGCCTCCCGGGATGAAGTGTACACGATAGATCACGACTTGTGCGCATGGTTGGTACAGAACTTCGATCCTGTCAGTAGTTCTTTGAATGTTCATGGTTGTCAAGTCAGGCTCACGTGTAAGGCAGTTAATGTTTTATTGGGAATACGGTGTGAAGGCGATGACGTAGCTGGGTCATTAGAAGCATATCCCAATATCTACGATGAGGTTGGAGTTGTTAACGGAGTCATTCCTTTGAACAAGTTGAGACTTTATCTGACCGAGACTGATGGTGCGGAGGACGAGTTTCGGCGGAAATTTGCGCCAGACGTGTTGGGGCCATGTTGTGTCCTACCACAATGACCGCTTGAATCCATCGCTCATTCATGCCGAAGGACGGAATCGATGCGAGCTTGTAATTGGGCAAAGTTGACACTGCAATGCCTTCACAACGGTGTTCGCAAGTATAAAGGTCATCGCAGTGCAACTGGATGTGTTTTCCTGCTAATGGTATGCCAATAACTTGATTTTTTTCCATTCCCCCCTTCATGTGTTTGATGCATTGTTCACATGGTTCAACAAATTGCCCTTCATTGGGACATACAATGGTACTTGCTTTGTGAGTACGATTTAACAACACTCTTCCTCACTAGTATGGTACTCGCACGAATATATTTTCTGCGAGTACCGTCATGAATTTAAGAACAACGAGTACAGGGCAAAAAGAATGCCGAACCTCAATGGAGGAACCAATTAAAACTAGGTTGCGAAGAGGGGAACCTGAACATAACTTTTTTTCCTTGGTTTCATCAATAAAGTCGCTGTCGCGTCAGACATTTTTTTCCCCAAAAACATTGCATTATATGTGCCTATAAAGTTGACAAAGATCCGCAACAAAATCAGATTCTATGTAATGCTCACGCAAAATCTGTAATAATGAATGTCATTGTTAATCAATATAGTTAATTTTTCCGAAGAACAACTTAATTATGGTGTGCCCTCAATGTCCACAAATTGCTGTACCTTGATCAGGTTTGTCCGACCGACTACAACGCGTCCACACCTCGCTTCATGATTGGGGTGATACCCAAATACGGAGACGCCGCGACGATGCGAAGGAAGCACAAATTCCCAACAATTGCGGTAAGCACTCCTACCATCGCGGCACGCTTCACACCATCGACCCACTTTCTTCAACATACAATGTCGACTTCATTGATGCTTTCTATGATTAGGTGGAGTTTGATTCCAAAGAACGCTGATGATGCTGACATGGATGCATGCCATGTCGAGAACCAACAAAAAGGACAGTACAATGAAGTCCGTATGAGCAATTTGGAGTCCGACATTCGCGAAGTGAAGGAAATGATGAAGCAAGTTCTCCACAACCAAACAGATTTAATGGAGATGTTGCGACATTTCGAGGCCAAGCAAGTTGTTGGCAATGACAAGGTAATCCATCCAAGCAAATATTTAATTTTCACACAGTTGAGCCACATCATTTAAAGATGGTTGGAGCTGACTAAGTTCACGAATGTGTATGTATGATTAGGTGGAAGGCAATGATGTGTGTATCATTAACCTCTCCTCCAATGTTGCTGAACTGAAGGAAATGCTGAAGCAACTGCTTCAACATTTCAGTTTGGGCTGCAACGAACCGTTCACTGAACAAACCAATTTACGTGAACTGAAGCAAATGCTTCACCACCTCATCGAAGGTATATTCTGTACACCGCAACCGGCAGGCATGGCCCAACAGGGTGTGGACCCTGCTGTTGGAGTCAAGGCGCATGACGATGGCGTGGCCAAACCATCTGACGAAGTTAACCCAATGGAGTCTAATATTTCAGATGTACAAGGGGTGGATCACCAACAACAGATTTTGAAGGGAACCTTGGCAAGGGACAAAAGTCATTTGCATGATGGGCAGAAGCTGAACATTGAAGAAGGTGGGGACAACAACAAGAAGGGAGGCCTTTGCTCAGGGGAAACATATGAAATCAAGATAATACACTCATGACCTTCAACAAGCATGGAAGAACATGGCGTGCGATGTGCATACTTCTCCTACTAAGCTTGGCAAACCATTGGGAGCAACTGCAATCGTTACGGGAAGTGCAAAGGGAAGACGAAAAGGAAAAGGAAAAGGAAAAAAGCGCGGAAGTGGAGTTCAAGCCACTGAGGTGGGGGATATGCAATTGTGCATCGATAGCAAAACAAATAGTGGAGTTGATTTACATCACTCACCAGGATGTTGATGGTGTGGACAATGTGAACAAGGTACAACATCGCCTTTCATGGGCCACAAGTTCTCAATACCCAATTCATGCCCACATCAATAATGTTTTGCTAATTTTACAATCATCATCTGTGTTGTATTGTACTAGTTGTCAAAGAATTGCATGTTTGCGCTATGATCGCCATATGTTAGTACACATTTCTAACAAACTCCGCACCAAACATCACAAGTTGGGAAAACTCTGAGGCTCACAGTTTTTACATCATTTCACATTGTTTTTCTTGACTACCGACCTTGTAATGTAAGCTTCAATTTTTTTTGTGAAATGTATACTGTTAGTTGGCTGTTTATTTTTGTAGGACTCCTTCACGACGTTGGACAGCGAAGGGTTGTTATCGGCGGAGGAACAAAAACTTCTTAACTATGTATTTGATGATAGCAAAAATGAAATGTATTGTTTCATTTACTACTTGCAAATTTTAAATGACAAATTAATCGTGAAATAACTATCGCTCTAAGGATCGCTTTTGCTTGTAGGGACATTGTTGTTTCCATGAATCTTCATGGACGGCCATGTGAAGTTGCCACCCGCGTGACATGCGACGCCAAACCAGTGGTCCCGCTATCCGACATCGTAAGTGTTGGTCAGACAAATATGAATCGCTGCCAAGACTTCAACTCGTAAACCTTTCTAATCAACTTGCCTTGTGTCTTGCATACAATGTTCCAAACCAATCAACTTGGTGGTGGTGCAATTGACTAATCGACAGAGGATTTACACAATGACGGAGGCACACCGATTGGTTCTTTCCGTGATATGTGTCGGTAAGTAAGTGTTTAAAGCTACGCTGTGTATTGTGTATGACATATTTTGACAAATGTTTCCGCTAATGACCTTTATGCATTACACATGCACTTTGATTCTAAATAAAGATATGCAACCTCAAGACCATGAACATATCACAAATCCTTTTTCTGACATGATGATACATCGCCGCGATTGATGCATGCCGAGGGTAATATCAATGTTCATCCCGTTATATTAAAACGAAAAATATGCATCGACATGTTTACATGGCCTCTAAACAAGGTCTCGCCAGGTTTACGTAGATTTACATGCCTTTCAATTACAGAGGAGTGCATTGGTTGTGCGTTAAAATTGATATGGTGGACCGTAGCCTACCTATTCGACTCGGTCCCATCCAACCGAATCAACAAAAGGAAGTTCAATGCGCTAAAATGTTGGTATGTCCTTGTCGTGCATTTCTGAACAATACAAAAAACTTGAACATCCTTTACGTAAACCAACTTCAACCTTGTGGAACAGGTTCAAACTATGCACGACTTGCTGCAACTACACTTTGGAAATGATTATGTTACAGACGTATGAAGCTTTCCTCTGATGTTAGATGAGAGGCCAAGACAACAACCGGACGAGTAATCCACAATCCTCCTCACATTAATGTCTATGCCGCATGACCGACTTAACGAACCTATTAAGTATTGACGACAACTTTAATGTCAAATTATTTTTGTAGCACGCTTGATCGTGGATGTTCGCTATCAAATTCATGCAAAGAACTCGATGAAGCCCCGTCCACACAAGGTACATTCTACCGCTTCATTTTCATTTGTCAATCAAATCCTTCCTTGTATGTCCCGCAATTTTAACGATTTGTCTTATGATCTTTCGCATAAAGTTCGCCTCCGTGTGTGCGCTATAAGTTGTTGGTTGACATCGCATGGATGTCAATAATGCAAAGATCGCAGAGTACCGGGAGTGCCTTCATATGAGCAATGCCACAAGCTAGGCCAGTGATGGGATTGGGCTGCCAGTACGCCAGTAATTTGGGTGGCAATAGGACTTAACTAATTTTTTATTGTTTGATTTCAATATGGATGTTATTTATGGCTCGCCAGTATTGTTTTTGCTGGACGATGTAAATATGGACTAACTGCAAAGTGCAAGTCAAATGTAAACATGGATCAAACATGGCGATGTGGCTGCTGACTTAGTACTATTTTCTTTACGCATGTTCCTTGTTGGGATGAATGCGACTGTAACTGTATATAATTTACGGCTGCTTTTGTTGCCGAAGTGTTTTTATAATTTAATTACGAAAAAGGGAAAATTAAATTTCAAAAATTAAAGAAACCACATTATGAATGAAAACTCAATACTCTTCGTAGGTAGGTTATATATCAGCCCATTAGCACATATGACTCCAGCCAGAACAAAACTTTCATGGCTTACAGGGAAGGTTAAAAAAAAAAAAAAAAATCAAATCTACATATCCGCCGTGATCATCGCCAGCTGCCTTCAAGAGTTGTCCGTGATTATCTCGATTGATCGTCTCATCCATTGTCTTATCGCATTCGCTTCGTCCGCCGCCAAGTTCTCATCGGTCACCAATCAACGTTTCGCTTGATAGCGCGACTTGCCGCCCAAACTTGACAACCGCTCATCCACTTATTCAAATTTTTCAGAGATAGCTTGCAACCGCTGAATACAGAGCAAGATGAGCTTCAACAATAGCTTCAATCTTGTTCAATCGTATATTTTGTAGGAATATGTGTATGGGTTATTTGATCGACTACTTTTTAGAGGAATGTACAGATTCATAATATTACACAAGACTATGCTGTATGTATTTGTAATATATGGTACATGACTTGCATGTTTGCAGAAGACCTCATGCATTGTGACATACATTGCATTAATTTCTCAAACCGACCGCATTCATCTTGCAAAAATTGCTCCTTCTTGCATGCACCAAGTCATCCGCTCAAGACTTGAAAGTACTTATTTGGCATTTCCAACACACATGCATTGCACCTTCCATCAAGATTATCCCACGCTATTGATTTCCACACCCACGCTCATCATACATTCACATTCCTCATTTGTATTTGTGCCCCAACCCAATTACATGTCTACTCATCCATAAAGGTTAGCAAAATTGCTCTTATCGATACATATGCCTTCCAACCGCACCCAACCTATTAAATGAAATACCCGCAACAAGAAGTTGCTTTTACGCTAGCTTTGGGGTAGGTGTTGCCACCAAACAACAATAAGTGTGTTCACATCTTTAAACCTACCACCAACGATTAATGACTACGGTTTAAGGTAAATTAACATTTACAACCAACCACAAAAAGTTTGGAACCAAAGGTTGTTTCCTTTGCATTTGGGTTTGTTTTTATGCATATATTCTTCGTGAACTCCGCGAAACAAAGTTTGACTCAATCAAGAACCTTCACACCTATGGATGCACACCACGGTAAACGCGGGTCGTGGACAATCACTTGCAACGGCCGATGCCCCGAATCAAGTCACCGTAATTGATTATGCAGGGTATATCGATTCTTCTTTGATCGACGCTTTTTTGAAACAGGTTCCCAATCAGGAGTTTTGAACCCCACGGATTACAACCGCACCCCAATACAAGATGCTTGCTCGGGAAGTATTTTGGAATTCCGCCACTGCTTGCCAAACGAAGTTCAAGCAGAACACCATCGCCGCCAGGCTTTTCTCAAGGTCACAAAGCCCTGCCGGTTGAAATGCAGCGGCAATTCCCTCATGTCAACGACTCCCAAGTTAGGCATCGTTTGCAAAGTGAGGTTGGTCAGACGACTCGTCGACTCATTAGGAACTCACGGATAGAGGACGCAAAAGCAGAGTCGAAGATACATGGATCAAACCCGGCAGCTGCGATCAACGCCATAATGGAGGATCTCAGATCGTGTCGGACCGACCTTTCGGGATTACTCGACCGAGGTTGTTGATTTGAGCGAGGATTAGCAGATCTGGACATGTGTATGACATAGTAAGCGTAGTCTTGTAAGCTGCCATCGTCGACCGAAAATAAACGACTTACAAACTAACATGCATCATTATACTTTGCTAACCATTGCAACGGTGCATGCGTTAATGTCTTCATCATGTCCACTTTGTTGAAGGTATTTTTTTGGGTCACTGTCCTCGACTAAAACCTGTCTTATGATTTTTGTTGGTACGAGGAGAAGGTAATTTTTTTGTAATGTCAATGACCGATATCAGAAACTATGGTGTAACCTATTTTTTGCTGTTTACTTCACGTTTGTCAACCGTTCAATAGGGACAATAAGACTTAAGTGTCAGAATCATTGACCGTATCACAACCTCGTAATTGCGCATAAAAATTGTGCACAACCGCAAACGTGTCATACACTCTAACATCAATATGGCCACATAAAGTTTTGTTTTTTCAAACACAACCGCTAGTGGAAGCATACCCCATGGGGTCAACTCGCATTAGCAATTGTCTCCCATTGTGCATTGTTATGAACTAATCAGCTACCCTTCAAACAAAAAATTATACAATAGACCATGCAGAACCAGAGTATTGATATTCACTAATGAAGAAGTCAGCACGATGGTGAAGAAATGTACGACGCATTCTATATATCTGCTTTCAACTTGCTAACAGATAATAGTTCAGGCCACAGAAAAGTCACAAACAGATACTAGTTGACAGATAACAGATATGCCAAATCTGTTAATTACAAACAAACCTGCAACAGATAACAGAAGTTGTTCATTACAACCAAAATTCATGCACCCAGATAAGAGAACCCGCAATGTATAACAGCCACGATAAGGACAATGCACCCACAAAATTCACCATCCACAAAGCATCCACAAAATTCATCCACATAGCATCCACGTAAATGAATCCACATACCATCCACAAAATTCCCTCACAGATCCGCCAAATAGCATCCATGAAGCTCTTACAATGACACCAACGCTTCCCAAAATTCATTACGTATCAACATTATAAGTTACATCATAATAACTTATAAAATTCTTTCCGTACATTCATTCCATAATAAAATTCATTCCACAAGCTATTAAGTAAGTTACATAAGTTACATCATAATAAAATTCATTCCATAAACATTACTTACATCATGAAGTACAATACAACAAAAACTGGTACAAACTTCCATTACAGTTCCCAAAATACAAAGAAGTACAAAAGTTACATGATCAAGTACAAAATGATAGAAAATACAATGAAATACACCATCGCTTTGATAATATGTTCTATCCTTTCAACCCTTCGACCATGGTCATTTCCGAAGTCATGAAGCCTCGTCCTGACATCGTTGAAGTGTTATACTGTTAAAGCATCACCAGGTCTAGTGTTGGAAGGGATTCGACGAACGCCTTCATCATCTTCACCACGAACTTGAAGTAATTGCAATGGGGAGTGGAGTGGTACTCTACAATGCATGACAATCGCTAGTTGAATACGACAAATATTATCACTACTACTAAAGGAGTAAAATTTCCAATACATACTTACATATTTTGATGGGCAACCAAAGAACAAACGCCTTCATTTCCATTCTCATTGTTCTCGACACGTATGGCAAATGTTCTTCCCCAATTGCATAGCCTCGCTTTGTATTCTTATGTTGCTAATGTTAGAAGAAGAAGCCATGTTTTAAATCACAGACATGACAAAGTTGTAGTGCTCGCTATGCTTCGCTTGATGGGGTTAAAAGCAGTTCTAGTTTAATTTGAGGGAGAGAGTGTTTCTTTACTGAAAACATCTATTTTTTCAAACTGCCAGTTTTAATAGCATTTGCACAGAGGTTACACAGACTAAACTGGTAATAGCATTTGAACAAACATCGCAATCAATCTACACACATAGCATTTTGAAACTAAATACAAATAGAAGCTTCAAACATACCATCTGTGATTAACTACACACATGTTACACACATAGCATTTTCAATCAACAAACATGGCGCTTTTACAAACATATCGCTCAATGTGAAGTAAATTATCAATCACACATGTTAAGCAACTATTATCAACAAATCATACTGACATGGAAAGATTATGGGCAGTTTGTTGGAGACTGTGATTCAGTAGTTATCAAACTGAAATAGTTATGAACAAATGACACATGTGATTTTGAACAAACGACACTGAAATACTTATCAACAACTCAGTAATAGTTATGAACATTTAAGTTCTGTTTCGTACTAGTTATCAACGTTGATAATAGTTAATTCAAGTCACGCAGCTAACACATTAGTTCATAGCAGTTCATTACAACAATTCATGCGTGATTCACAACAAATTCAGCAAAATCACATTATCAGTCAGACATTGAAAATTACGCAACTATATGCATTCATTCAACTAATTATCAATCTGCATAATCATACTATGTTCTGCAAAGATGTGATCCTTTCAGTTTATGTTGGATCGGGCCACAGATTCATACTACGCTCGAAAATGTATACTTTAACATGCATAAATGTTCGCCACAATATGTGCCACATTTTTCAAGCATACCATTAACGATCTCGATAACAAGAATTTTCAAAGCCTTAATTTTGGAAGCCGTAATTTTGGAAGCCCTATTTTTCAATGAGTAATTTTGGAAGCCCTAATTTCCATATTTGAAATCTATTTTGTGAATCACAACCATAACTTCTTGATTTCAACGGTTGGAGGACGAACCTGGTTCATCTATGGCGTGAAAGCCCACGTTATCGTCAACAAATTCCTTCTCTACAGCCAATGGTGGTCGGGGTCGAGCTATGGCTCATGGCGTAATTAGATTGAGGTGTATACTCAGATAACCTCAGATAGCAGAGCGGAAAACGAAAATTTTTGTTTGGTTTGCATTTGGGAGACGAAGTTTTGAAGAAAAAATTGTAATTGGTTTGAGTTTTTCTCAAAACATTTCTAAATCACTTTCTCTTACTCATCAATTAATCAATTTTTTCTCTCTCCTCTCTCCTTCCCAATCACTTTTTGTGTCACACACATCTACTCAAATTCTCCCAAAATATCAAATCATTCCAAACTTCCAAAAAAACAACTGTCCCAAAATACACAAGCAAACAAACCAAAGAAATTTGTAAACTCTCTCCAAAATTTTTATAAAATACAACTCTCCCCAAAACAAACCAAACAATGTTTATTTTCATTTTAGTCCAGAACCCAAAAAATCACTAACAAAATAATCGATGAATAAAGATTGGGACCCCTTTCCTGACGAGGAACCTCTCCTTGCAAGCCCGCCCTGCATCGCCCGGCAGAGAGATTGGGCCTACTTTTAGGCCAATCTTGATAATCAACTGCTCATATTTTATGATTTATTCAAGATATCATACTTGTAAAAATCAACTGATCGGATATCGTAGTATGGGATGGTGTTATGGTTAAAAGTTGAAAGAAAACTACTCCGATCGATAGTCACGATATTCGTCAACGTGATTTTCCATAGATATGTACTACGCGACCAACTATACACATTTACTGATGATAACTTCAAAACGGGTCCCCTGATTGCCCCCACGGGCCGAACAACACTATCCAATGCAATGCACAATATTTGTGTATTCATAATACATTGGGATTATGATTCCTCGATTTGTTATAGACTTGAGCAGCTTGGTAGAGTCAGGAGAAAGTGCTTATAGCTTAAGCCTAAACAGCTTATAGCTTATAACTATGAACATAACTTGATTTCTGACTTATAAATTAAGCATCTCCTGCCCCAGTCAAAGAATAAGCTGATCTTTGACTTCCAAAAAGCTATAAGTTATAAGCTATAAGCTAAACCAAACACATCAACATAGCTTAAATTGTCGAAAGTCAAATAAGCAAATTTTTTAAGTCGCACCAAACAGGCTATAGACTTGTTGGTTTCGCCTTTGATCCTGTGTAATGTACTTATCAGATTTCCCTATTATCCTAAATTTGAACCGGTTGGTTGAGCTTAGAACCAAGTCTAGTTGGCCGATTTTGGAAGTGTTCATATAGGTAATATGCTTATCTGTTGAAATGCGGAAACAGCTTGTATGCTTATCTGTTCAAATGTTGATACAACTACTATCTTGATCTATTGTAAAACGGGAAGCGTTTAACATGAGACACTGTCTGTTATAAGTGGTTGGCCGTGTTCGAGCCGATGTGAAATTTAGAAAATGATTAGAAACGAAAAATGAAATGAGATATGAATATTGTGGTCATGTAACGGAAATGTGTCACGGATTGGTTTATGGTAATCGAACATTTATGAACTGCTGATGTCTCAGTTATTGCTCATATTGTGTTTAGCATATCCGTACTGGGCGTTGGCTCACCCTATATGGGACACCATTTTCAGGTACAAGTGGCACCTCCAGGGACATAGCTTTGATGGATGTGGGAGTTGAAGACTCATAGTTTTTGATTATTTTGTTGTATTACATGTACATCAACCCACGGGCTTATTTTGTATACGCTAGCACTCTTCTTCAGGAAACCAAGTGTGAACTTGAAAGTCAGAAGGCTATAGGCCGCTTGCTTTTGTTGTTAACATGTAATATTGTTGTAAGAATTACTCGATGAATGAAAAGTCATGATTTTTTTACACCATTGCATGTCTAATAGAATGGGATTTATGTATGTCCTGAGGGGCTAGGCCATCCTTTGTATCATCATTGACACGCTTTGTCTCGCTTTGTGCGCCTCGCATAAACGGGATTATCATCCGCTGATCGTTAGTCGCATGATACATTGTCCGCTGCTCTACCGGTTCGAATTTTACCGCTGATTTAAATCTTATTCATCACCAGAGTACTTTTTAAATTTTAATTTCTACGCCGAAATTTAACTTCAGATTCCCTACCTTACGCTACGCCTGCTTCAAAAACAAATAAAAACTAAACAAATCAAGAAAAAATTAATAGTAACATAAATTGGCACGCCAAACATATAATCAAGCAAATTTCCTATCACAAACATCATATCCAAGTACAACAAAATCTATTACCTCAAGGACTTTTAAGAAAATACGCAAATAACATAAAATAGCAACTTCAGAACTACCTTGTACGGCCGGTGTGGCATGTTTACAAAAGCTTAAAAGTCAAAAACTCAAGAATTTGACTTCAATCACATTATTCTAAGTCACATCATCTCTCACACACATCATTTCAACCCCTAACGCAAACGAACCCATATTTCACAAAAGTTAAAAAGAACAATTATTTTTATTTAAAAAGTGAGGGAAAAAATTGACTAAAAAAGAAATTTATGTCTTTGTGACGAAAACAATGACGAAAAAAAATGGATGTTTGGGTTAACTTTTGACTTTTATGGAAAAATGTGTATTACAAAATTGTATAAATTAATGTGTAAGGAAAAACAACAATGCTAGGTATCATGAAAAATCTTTATAACAACGCACCACACATTAATCAAGGTAATCCAAAGATCATAAATCTTTCATGATCATTTTCATGAAAAAAATTTAATGATCCCTAACTTTTCTCAAGGAAAAATTATAATTGAAGAGTAATAAGAAAATTCATGAAAATGCTCATGAAATATTTATGACCTTTGGATTACACTTAAAATAAAGCACTACACACTAATCAAGGTAATCCAAGAATCATAAATATTGCATGATCATTTTTATGAAAGTTTTTTCATGATCCCTAACTTTTCTCAATTCGGAATTGTGTTGCCGTAATTTTTGACTTTTTCCGAATAGTAATAACTGTTTGACTTGTTGGTTTTTTTTCCCAACTTGCCAACTTCGCCTTATGTAGTGTCACGTACGTTTCGGTTTCCCTCCCAAATTTGGAACAAAAACCAAAGTCGCCAGACAGCTTCCCACAGATGCAAGATTTTCATGATGACCCACATGTCAGAGCCTTTCTAATCTCACCAACTCATTTCCATTTCCCACATACAAATTTCGCAACTGTGGTGTCCTCCTTCTCTCCATTTCGGTTTTGTTGCCCACCTCCAAGAATACACTGCTCTCCATTTCGATCATACCGTCGCCGACGGTAAGAGTCACCATTTTCTGCATGTGTGAGTCTGTTTATTTGTTTTTTCGAGCACATTATTATTATGACTCATCAGGTTCGACGCTACATTTACATTACCATTTCTCAACTAATAAACTGCTCCTCCTTAGGTCATTCAAACAGACGCATTTATTAGGTATACAAACTACAGGGGACAAACCGATATTGCCATTGACGAAGTTCCATAGTGACAAACGGTCTTCGCTCAAAGAAGGCAATGGTTTTAATCTCTGCATGAAGGTAAGTTGCGATGGGTGATGTTGGGTTGAATGTCCGATGTGGCCCTGCTCCAAGTAAAGTGCGATTGGTTGTTGATTCTCGCTTCAAGTCGAATACTATAAAACGAGTACAACATATGGGCAATTAATTTTCAGAAACAAAGGGCATGTCAGATTCGCATAAATTAACCACAACATATCCTACTTGAAAATACACTAAAAGTACCACTCAGACAATGTAATGCGACTCAATGGTCCGTTGATTGTAAGTTGTTGACAATAAATTCGCTTTGTTACAATTTCGAGTAATGTTCTTTCGCATCCTTATGAATATTGCATTAAATTCTTTGCGTGAAATATCGTAATTGGATATGGGCGACATGTCGCAATGCGAACTAACCGTGAGTTTATGTCGCTCAAGATTTCATACCGTTAGGTTTGCAAGGTTATGTTTCCTGACGTAGTAAATACCACTTGTCTGCTCGAGTATGGCATGTTGTGCCGCTATGTACCGCCATCACGAGGTTGTGCGATTTGAGTTTGACACACTTATATAGCCTCAAATTGCACCATGAATTGCGGTAATGGATTAAAACTTTGTCGATTTGTTACCGTAATATGTGCACATAGGCCACATGTTGCGATTCATGGAGAGAATTTAGAAATCCATAATTCAAAGGAGTTATACTAAACCACTTCAGCTCATAATTTTGTGACAACGAAAACGACGCTACCATTTTCAATTTAAAATGGCACAACTTTTCAAATGGCAAGGCAAGATTGACTAACTTTAAAGTTAACCGATTTAACATGATAGAATGCACAAAACGTACATACCAATCGATGTAATTTGGCCTTCAACAAAATTTCATTTACGCCGATATTTGTTACGTGCAAAGGAACACATTGAAGGCAAGTGGCAAAGGTTCACGAATCGAAGGGTTGACATTACCGAGCCCCGCCGAAAAGCGCCACTTGGACCATTTATTCTTACAGTTCGATCAAGGTCCTTCAAAGCGCTCACAAGATGAATCCTCTCACGTAAACGTGACAAGATTTTTGCACACCATTACATATTTTCAACTCATAGCTTATACTGCAGGCACATTTCGCTTGTACTCACAACAAATTAAGATTTTAGAGACCAAAAGTAAGGGCCAAAATAATTTGGACCATTTATAATTGTTGTTGCGTAAATGATGTGGTTATTATATATAGAGTAATGCTAGGAATCATGAAAATAATATCATGAATATGATCATGAAAGATTGTCCACGCTTGGATTATACACAATAAAAAACACCATACACTAATCAATGCTAATCAAATGATAAAAACATTTTCATGATACATTTCATGATATTATTGTCATGATCTCTAATATTACTTTATATTTTTAGCAACCAAAATTGGACATTACGGATGCATTATTATGTAGTTGGGACAAAATTTGTTTGTGTCAAAATTGGTCCGTAAATGTCAATGTTTATGATTTGTGTACATATATGTATAGATATCCATCCATATCTAACATATATCGACGCCGAATTGACAATGGTTGCAACCAAAGAACAATTCAAGGAAAGACGAGAAGCGCATAAGCCCGACCGAATATGGTTAGTGTGCGACATGTAGTAAGTAGAGTACCGTGATGGAAACACGGATCGCCGTGATAGCAAAGTATGGACTTCTATTCCATGCGCACACCACCATGTGCTTCTATCGTGTCGCATTCAAGGATTTCCAGCATATAGACGCCTATATTGCATGTTCTTATAAACTCCGATTATGTGTAAAATTCCATGTCCGTTTATTTCAACTGTGCAAAATAGTAATTTGTATGTGCAAACATATGTAAATACCGTAAAATGTGCACACATTAAAGTGATACAACTTTTGGTGACAATTATTTTGGACTTACAGCCCTATTTGTCCTCAGATGTGTGTCACGCTCAGGTAACACTTACAGAGCCGAAAGGATATTGGGGAAAGGTGGAAGGAACTCCCGTGATGAGAAGAAGAGGTTTCGTGACATGGCTAAGGCAAGTGCCAAGGAACTGGCGAAGAAGTTGCAAAGAAATCGCAAAGGTACTTAGGTGCTTTGTGTTTTCAGAATCGCATTTAGTGTTTTCAGAATCGCATTTGGGGAGGACCGCTATCGGCACAATGTTGGTTAATTTTGTATTAATGTTCACGCATAACATTGCAGAGTAAAATGCAAGTCCGCATATCATTGAAGTCAATTGTTGATATCGTGAACCGCCAGAACGGGCACAAAAGCAGCAAATATTGATATTGGGTTCGTGGCCTCCTCGTTAAAGTGTACCAGATAGATCACAACATGTGCCAATGGTTGGTACAGTAACTTCGATCCCGACACGGTTCGCTGGATCGCTCATGGCCGCCACCGAGGCTCACCCGTGAGGAAGTGCATGTCTTATTGGGTATACGGTCAAGGCAATGACGGCAGCTTCATCGTTCAATAGATGCATATCCCAATATTCACGAAGAGGTTGGAGCCGTTAAGGGAATCATTCCTTTGAACCAGCTTGAGAGTTTATCCGAGTCGAGTGATGGTGCGGATGACGAAGTTTCGCTAAGTTTGCGCCAGACGTGTTGGGGCCATGTTGTGTCTCTACCACAATGACCGGCTTGAGCCTCGCTGCTCGCTCATGCCGTGAAGGACGGACCGATGGGGGCATGTAATTGGGCAAAGCTGACACTGCAATACCTTGTCAAAGGTGTTCGGAAGTATAAGATGAAAGTTCAGCACGAGGCAACTGGATGTGTTTTCCTTCTCATGGTAACGTAATCGACCGTTGTTTGTTTGTACCATGCCGATCATATATTTCATCCATTGTCAGGCATATGGGTCAATAAAATGGCAAATGCTATAACTACAAACTTACCGTTATTGAACATCATGACAAATATACCAGACGGGCCACATTTTTTAAACCACTAAAAACTTATCTTTTAACCGAAAGTCGCATGGGGATTCTCCATCGAGACACATAAACTTATTCATATGATTGTGTTGTAAATTGTATTCATTGTTAACTAATACGGATTATTTTGCTCTAAGTGTATAGTAAATATGTTTTCCTTATAATGCAAATTTATTTTACTTGGATCGCTTTTGCCCTCCCTCAGAAGAGTATCGCCGGCTACTACACGCCCATCCTCGGCTAAATGATTGGGGTGATGCCCAAATACGGAGACGAGGCGACGATGGGAACGGAAGCAAATGTTGCAAAGAACATGAGGTAATCAACCCATTCGCTCAAGACATTTTACAAGATTGCCCCACCCGTGTTATGGATAACTATGATGCATGTAATTTGTGTTCCTATGACTAGGTGACAAGCAAAGGACAAACAAAGGACCCTTTCCTTAGCGTATGTCATATTTTCAGCTTTGTCCCTCCCTATTTACTCAAATACTCGAACTTTTGGGGCGAAACATTAAGTTCTATGTGCACGATGTTGTAGCCTTACAAATTAAATTTTATGTACTACTCATAGGAAATGAATTTTGGTGAAGCCCCTGGGTTAGAGTTTTGGAAAAGCTTGAAGATTTTGGTTTTTAACCTTGTAAAAAGGTCAAAACATTGTCGCTCGCTTATTGTTAGTTCGTAATTGAAAATTTATCTCTTTATGTAATTGGGAAAAGGTAAAGTGGTAAACATGGGATCGATGTAAGTTTTTATCCACACCAGATGAGCATCATTTACAACAAAATTTTTTCCTCATTTCAGATGAATGGAGGAATTAATTTTATTACATATATTTAATATGTCAAGTGTGTACACATACGCTAGTGCAACTTAAGAAAGCAGATCAAACTTTACGATTCACGCTTGAGATGGATTAACGATTCAAAGGCATTAGCATTGTCATTTATGATTTCAATCCGATTTGACAACTATGTCGTGGAGTTTCCTCCAACAAAAGCGAAACCAACGACATTGATGACGAATTGACACACACCATGTCAATAACAAAATGTAAACCACGGATTGATGATGTTCGCTTGAGCAAGGTTGAGACCGACATTGGTGAACTCAAGGAAACCATGAAGCAAGTGCTTCAGAGCAATGCGGAAATAAGTGACATGTTGCTCAATTTCCGAGGGAAGGAAGCCGCTGACAATGCAAAGGTAAGCAAAGCAATCAAGACACATGCTTCGCATACCACAGAGGTTAATTGGGGATGAAATATGGTAGTAACTTAATGTATGTGTTTGTGTGATTAGGTGGAGTCGAATGAAAGAAATTGTAACATTAATATGTCCTCCAAAGATTGCCGAATTGAAAGGAATGTCGAACGAAGTGGTTGCAAATATATTGTCCGGCAAACAACCGCTTAATGAATGCAGACATATTATCAAATGAAGCAAATGATGCGTTAAGTGTCCGGCAGTTTATTGAAACAAAGACAATTGCCTCAAGGCAGAGGAAAAGGGTTTTTACCCTACCAAGGGAGTCGAGTTGCATGATGGCGGCGTGGTCTTCCCAAATTATTATGGTAGCCCAAATGAGGGTAATGTTCAAGATTTACAGGGGGTCGATTGGGAGGACAATTATGTGAATGCAATGTTGTCGAATGAGATAATTGATATGCACGATGGACAGTTGCGTACCGTCCAAGAAGTTGGGGACATGCACAACAACCGTGGCCTTGCGTTGATTTAAACATACGCAGTTTAAGATAGCAAATCTCTTCGGTTCAGATTCGCCATCAAGAACGCTTGCACAACAGTAGTTTATCTTCGCTTGATGATTTGCAAACCTTGCCACCAATGCGAGGAGAAGCGCATAATGTGCATCCTTCGCCGTAAGGTTGGCCAAACATTGGGAGCGACAAATTGTAACAGTAATAACGAAAGGGACGAGGAAGAGGAAGAGGAAGAGGTGTTGAAGCGACAGACGAGGGGATATGCATTCGCAGCAAATGATAGCAAAATGAGTACTCGACTTCATCGCAAAATTCCCAAGTCGCCACATCACTTCACCTTTCATATGTTTCATTACCAATTGATGCCGACAAGATATCGATCATAATTGAACCATTATTTCGCATGTATTTTAATATTTGTGATTCTACCAAGCTTGCAAGAATAAATGTTGTACACTTGTGTTGCATTTGACAAAGTCCTCATCCAAACCGCATGTTGGACAAGCGGTTCCGTTTCACTTGTTAGACATCGCCGCACCAATTTTAGATGCATAAGGATGTGTTATGTACTTTGCAAATTAAATTTCTCAAAGGTTGAGTTAGTTAATTGTTTATATTAATAGGAGTTGATGTTACTTGATTGTTTATATTGATAGGACTTGATGACACCGAGAGCATAGAGGTTTTATCACGTCTAAAATGAAGTTGTTGACTCAGATTGACGACGTGAAAAATGAAAGGTACGGATGAGTTTAGTACTGCAATTAACCTGCTCCATAGTATTTGTGAAATAAGTTTGATTTCCACAATTTTCATGTGTCGTGCTATGTTTATTTGATTCTTGTACGACGCTTCTTTAATTTTTCATTCTCTATGATTTGATGGGTTTATGATGGGTTTATCGATGTCGCATGTAGGATTTTATTTGAATTTAATGCAAGGCTAGGGAAAGATCAAGTAAATTTCCTCAATAAGTTTTCTTCTTTTGGTCTTATCCTCGCATTAATATCTACCTATTGGGAAAATTGCAAACCATCGATATTTTCACAAAAATATTTACAAATTCATGGAAACCTTTATAATTTTAAATATGAAACTTAATAAAGTTTACCCATGAATTGCAAATTTTTTGAAAACTTATAATCAAGTGCAAATTTCGTAGCTATTTTCTTCTACTCTTACATTTTCCATTTATTTTGGGATATTGTTGGCTCCAGCTTGTAAAAACATGTGTTTTTTTTTTTTAACTTGTCAACCAGAAATGAGCATTTCAATTTTCACATATTATTTTAGCAAATACTATTGGACATGTCATAAGTTGTGATATGTAAAACTTTGTCTTTTCATTTTGTTCTTTTAAACCTAAAACTAATCTTCATTGGATTGGAGACTAGTAGAATCAGAATATTCGCCATAGTTGTACAAATGTAAAAAATAATGTTATGTTGTACAGCTTAAGCCGACACGCTAAGTTTTACTAGGTCAGAGGTTGCTTCATCGTTGATGTCTACGCTAATGTAGGGACATTGTCGTGTCTATGAATCGCATGAAATGCCTTGCGAATGTGCTACGCGACGCGACATGCGCACGCCAAACCAGGCATGGCTATCCGACATCGTAAGTCGTGCCATCCGACAATGTTATTTCCACTATATTTGCATGATGGACATCCATGTAGGGACATTGTTATTTCAGACACGCTTAAACAAATGGCAAACCTTATTTCGCAAGTTGCCCGGTCTGTTAAAATGTTCCACCAATCAACTTGGTCGCGGCTCAATTGACTAACGGACAAATGCAAGTACACCAAGACGGAGGCATATCATGGTACTTTCCAAAGATATGTGTCAGAAGTAAGTGTTTTAGGTCGGTTGTGTATTGCGTACATATTTTCGTAAAACTTTGGTCGACTCAACTTTTACACACTAAACATGCACTTTGATACTAAATCAAAAACTCAACCTCTCGAACCATGATAATATCACAAATCATTTTTGGACATGACAGATATATCGGGTGCTTGATGCATGTCGAAGGTAATATGAATGTCCATCCCATTGAAGCGGTAGATTTAATATGAACGCCGGTAATATGAATGTCGATCCCATTTACATGAATGTCAATGTAAATATGAAAGTTCGTACATGTTCGCATGCCCTCTAAACAATATCTTCACTTGTGTTTATGTGCGATTTACATGCCTTTCAATTATAGAGGAGTACATTGGTTGTGCCTAAAAATAGATATGGTAGACCGTGTATGCACTCTATTTGACTCATTGGCATCCGCCACATCGACACCAACAAGTCAACGCAAAGAAATATGTTGGTATGTCGCCGATTTCACAAATCTACTTCAACATTGTCACATCCTTCAAAAACTAACCCTCTCATTCTCGCAACAAAGTTCAAACAATGCATGCCTTATCGCAACTACAGCTTTGAAATGAATATGTCAGAGACGCGCATACCTTTGACGTCCGCATGTTAGAACAAAGGCCATTACAAATACCGGACGAGTAATGCACAAACCTCAACACGTTGACTTCACTCTCAATCACTCATTTAACAAACCCGCTTATATTTTACGAGAACCTAATGTTACATTTCATTTGTAGCACTTTCGATCAGGATGTTTGTGATAAAGTACATGCAAAGAGCCTAATATACCCAATGTCCACACAAGGTACATTGTACCGCTTAATTTCCAATTACAAATAAATTCGCTTATTTCTACCGCAGAATCGCATTCGATTTGTGTTATTCACTTTGTGTACATAGTTTCATACTTCTGTGCGCCGGAAGTTGCTGCTTGACTTCATTATGGATGTGAACAATACAAAGATGGGCGAGTATCCTTCCTGTATGTGATTGATTGCAATTACAACAAATACGGCAATGATTTTATCATGGCTCGCCAAGACGACAAGAATTTCGATGTCAACCACAACTAGATTATCGTGATCACTTGTCGTGACAACTTTTTAGGTCGCAATGTGATAATACTAATTTCCCACATGTATTGATTGTACACATAATTCCAATGTTTGGGACCGAACAAACGAGGGAGGTGTAGTAATGTTTGTTTGCTTTTATCGTATTCAGACGTAATGTCATACACATAATTCCAATGTTATGGGTACGTAACAAACAATGCAATGTCATATTTGCCCAAATGAATATAGTAATTTTGTCAACCGCAATGTCATATTTGTCCAACAAACAATGCAAGTTCAAAGTAGTAATGTTTGCTTGCTTACAACATCAATTATGTTTGTTTGATTTTTGTCAATGCCATGATTTTGTCCAAAACAAAGCAAAAAAAAGGCCACAGTAACAAACAAATAGCTGACTATAATGCACTTTGAAGGAATTGATGACTTCATAACAATGCACAAACGGTGAAAAATTGCACAAAAATAAAAACAACCATACAACATACCATTAAAAACACAGAGTATTCATATTCATTTTTTTTGTTCGCAAAACAAAAATCAGATTCATGAAAAGCACATACAAGGTGTCAATGCTACATCAAGAAAGAGGAGGTTGAGCTAAAAAGGGTCCAACCTCCTAGTTGGTGATGCACTCAATGAAGAGAAACAAAAATGTATGAAAACAATAAGAATGTAACTCCAAGCCCATCCTCGTAAAACCGCATAACAGGCAACCAGATGAAACTCCAAGGCAAAGATGAACAAACTTCAGACCATACAGCTGCCATTGAGACTTGAGCGTGAACCTTCAACCTCCATTCAGACTTGAGCCTGATCCTTCAACCTCCAAAAAAAAGAAAATAACTACAGCAGCAGACCAACAATTACAACAAGGCCGGCAGCAGACCTCCAATAACTTTCCCCAATCCAGCAGCAGATTTCCAATACAGCACACCAAAACATCATTCAAACAGCTGGGAACAGGCCAATATGCAAAGCAGCAGACTTAAGGCTATTCATTGATCCCATATAGCAAGAAGAGAAAGTACATATATAGCATAGCAGAGTTGAAGCACGCCAGAAAGCAAAGAACTGAAATGAGCATGCTTGACCCCATAAACTAGCTACGATTTGGGGAACAGAACGCTAGAACACCCCACTGATTGAGCATCCAAAGATGGCTTGGGCTTGGTCCAACTCAAATTTTAGTTGTTCGAATGGATGCGTAACGATGTCTAATTTGGGAGAGCATCATCCTTGCTTCTTCATTAAGCTGGTCATGTTGCTGCTGCAGATGAGCCTTTCTTTGCCGGACAGAGGCAAGTTCTGCCATGAGTTTGGCTTCCTCAAGTTCAAGTGCTGAGTGTTGCTGAAGAATGCCTGCAGAGGTTTGCTGGCTTAGTTTGAGTGAAGTAGATATGGTGTGGGCTTTGTTTAGGAAATCCTTTTTGGTTTGAATATCCTTCGAGCAAGTCTGAACCATCTCTGAAAGGGTTGGCCATTCCGTGATGATCTTGGCCAATTGCTTTAGTTGAATGGGGTTGAAAGGATTAGGGGAGAGGTTCACAACAGTAGAAAGACAGGCTAAGGTTTCATCAGGTTTGTGGAGAATGATTTCTTCAACTGGGGTGTTAATGTGGTTGATGAAGGTGGTTAAGGTTTGTTGAGTTTCAAAGATCAAATGTATGTAGCCTTTGAGGCAATGGGGATATTTCGTCTAGATCTTGTTGAAGAATAGAAACTTCGGCCCAAATATCTTGCGATGGACCGATGGCCTTTGAACATTAATGGTTTGGTGAGAATATATGCTTGCAAGTAATAAAGAGTAAATAGGATGAGGTTGGAAATGGTAGTACCTGTCCTGATAATGTGCGCGCTGACGGTTGGCCTTGTTCAGCTGTGGTTGTGGCATCAGGACGAGTTGTTTCGCATCGATGAAATGGTAGCATCGGCCTTCAGTGCTCTTTCTCTTGTAATCGCTAATAGGGATAGTCATGAGGACCTTCAAGTTCGGCTCGCCCATTGGTCGGAGATGAGTCCTCAGATATGTCCATCCTCAGAAATTGGAGAACAATACCGCCATTTAAAGAGAAGTTTTTTTTCCCCAAACAAACAATAACATTTGTAATTCTATTTACCTTCGCTAGGTGAACTTCGGTTGAGGGATTTTGTGTTCTCATCTCTGGAGAGGATTGGGTGTTGATTGAAATGTCAAATTCAATCCTCTGTGATTCTTTGTTTGAAGTTTGGGAATTGGAGGGTTGGATGGTGATGGTTGAGGGCTAGAGACAGATGGACAATGTGTTGAGGAGAAGTGGAACGATGTTCGATGCAGATTGTGTAGATTGTCGTATAAGAGTGTGAAGAAGGTTGTAAGGAAGTTTGCGATGCTTCGTGGTGGTGGAGTTGGTTGTACAATGGGTTCTATGGGTACATTGTCGATGGACTGAATTTGATGAATGTGTTGAGGAGAAGTGGAAGCATCGTCATCATCGCAAGAAGAAGAAGTAATCTCCTTTTTTTCTCTCGCACAAAAGTAAGTGATCACGGTGTGAATGGAAATTGAGATGATGTAAAATGTAAAGTGAAGGCTTACTCAGAGAGTCTGAAGGATTTGATGTAGTTTGGCTACATTTGGCCGAGAGGGATATCCCACTCGCTAGGTCTGCGGCTTAGAGCATGAGTGTGCTCTTCTTCTTTCTTTGTCGTGACCTCTGCCTAGGGTACGATGGTAGTTCCTCTCGTATCGTCATGGGCCGCAAAAGAGTCTGGCATTAATTTCGGAACTGAAGGGGTGTTTGTCTGAGTAGTTGTATCCATTGGAGCCTTGCCTTTATGTTGGTCCCTAACCAATGGTTCAGCAGCAGGCCCAATTTTGGCTGTCAAAGGTTAAACAAGTTAGTGTTTTAGAGAAAAAAACAAAACAAATTGCATGACACAGTTAGGGATCTCAAGTATATGAATGAAGGATACCTGTAGCCTTAAGCTTGGAAGACGAGGAGATGCGGCCCTGAATATGAGAAGTATCGTTAAGGCAGCTTTCAAGTGGCTTGTAGAAAATAATGGCAGACATAAGTCCCCACCAATGGTGAAAAGCAAATGAAAGCAAATCAAGGTGTTTGAAGAAGAAGGGCCAAATTCTTGGAAAAGTTTGGTGTTCTCTCGTGAGTATGGATTCAAATTTTGTGTAGGATCTTTGAAGTGGATTCTGACCCAATCTCCTCATGGATGGTTGGGTGGAAATAAGGATAAGGGATAGCTCGAAAGACCAAATTGCTCGACCATTGATTCGATCAGATGTCTCAAAACTGCAAATTGATAGCTTGGCGGAGGATACTTAATGCCCAACCAAGACATGTCTAGAGGTGAGAATGTGTCTCCAACTCTCATTTTGTTCTTGGACTTGGTCATTGTGTAAATCGATGGGTCTGTGAAGAGGAAGCGAAGTCTACTGGAGGAGAATTCAAAGTTTTGAAATGGCATGTACAGGTGGGAAGGTCTCTGCGAAGGAAGGTTGTAAAACATGGTTAGATGATTTGTGAAAGTGAGGATGGGTTGGCTGGTATAAGTGAGCAGTTGCTCAGCATAGGAGTAGCAAACAGTTTCAAGGTGTTAGGTGGTGGGGGTCGTGCCTCAGGAAATAGGCATACAACCAGCCTCGAAGAGCTGTAAGGCCACCACAGCTGTAAATCTTCTTGTCCACAAAGGAAAATAGGGCCTTGTAAAGGGTGGCAAGAAGATAAGGGCTAAAGCCATAAGTTGGCCATCTTGCATACACAAGGCAAGGGAGGTATTCTTTCGTGATCTTGTACCAGGACACAAAAAGAAACTCACAAAGCCAAAGTAAGTAAAAAGCGCTTCTTCTTTGTCATCGACAATGAACTGTGCTTGCCTTGGTATTTTTTGGCAAAATCAGATAGCACATGTCGTTGTTTAAAGTAAATGTCACTTTTGGAGGCTCAAGGAGAGCATGAATTGGATTGCCCAAGATTGGGAGACTAGTCAAGTGAGCTACATCTAAGATGGTAGGGGAAATCATACCAAAATTGAGGAGTAGGGAGTTACTCGACTGCGACCAAAAGCATGCAGCAGCAGCAATCAGCCCCTTGTCCGCTTCATAAATTTTAGTCGACAGTCTAATTGCATCACCAATGCCCTGGTGCTTCCATACTTCAGCATGACCTTCAATTCTCTGCCCAGCTTTCGCCAATCGAGTTCGTGACCTCCACTCTCCGAGTGGGTTTTTACGACATTCCGCTTAGTCTACTTCACCAAAGTTGGTTGAGAAGAAGGTTCTCACCATTACCAAGGGGATAGTATGGAGCTAGCTCGTCTGGGAAGTAAGACGCGAAGGTAGGGCCTAGAGTAGCCTTAGCGACAGAGCTTGTGCTGGGCAATAGGGTTGCACCAAATTTTAGAGGAGTGATACGTGCTCTGATAGGGTCTGGGAAGCGGAGTAGGTCTTCATTGTTCTCCTCAGATGGAGATGGTTGAGATTTTTTCGGCGCCATGGCTTAGGGTTTTGTGGTGCTCTGGTTTTGAACGGCAATGGTTGAGAAGGAGGAGTACATGGGAGTTCGAATCGAGGGAAACGAAGTGGTTTGAAGTTGAAAGGGTGGGTCTTTTATAGCTTATGATGGGGCCAAGATATTTGGGCTCTAGTTTATGTTTGTTTTCGCCCAGATAACAAATTTGCTATTGGCCCCAAACAATGGCCCCTCGTTAAAGTTAAATATCATATGACTTGGACCCCACAAGGGGACCCCATGACCCCTCTCTCTCGACACACTTTTTTTTTTTTTTCCCTTCTCCAATCAAATTTCACGTGTGTGTGTGTGGGGGAATTGGTGGTGGTGCAGTGGTGATTGAGGGGTGTCAATCACTGCAATATTTAACTTGAACATGGGGGCTATTGTTTGCACCAAGTTTTGCCGTCACGATGATGGTCCACTTAATCGAGGGCATGTGGCCAAGAATGTCCACCACCGAAGTGGGCTCTCTCGCATGTGGGTCACCTAGAAGTGATGGGGAAGTTTTACCACTACCATGGAGTTAGTGGGCACACTTTCAGAGGAAGCATGAGACAAAGCAGAGCCTTGCTCATCGATGTAAGTTTAAAAGCAGGCCATGAAATAAACACAAGAAAAGGAGCTCCAGATAGAAGTGGAGGTTTAGTATTGATATCCAGATATCGCTTTTTCTCGCCCATCATTGCATGATCCCACACGCCTACACCATAACGCCACCCGACTTCGAATCTTCAAGTCCCTCTCGCCAAATATTGACTATTCCATGACCTTCCTTTTCACCATTGTGGGGCATGTCCTCATCATTATGAGTTAGTGGGCATACTTTCAGAGGAAGCATGAGACAAAGCAAAGAGCCTTTGCTCACGATGTAAGTTTCAAACAGCCAGGCCATGAAATAAACACAAGAAAAGGGAGATCGATGATGTATGGAGGTTTAGTATACTTGGAATGCCTACAACGGAGATCATTCGCTTCGCTATCCAGATATCGCTTTTTGTGGCCCAAAGATTGCATGATCCCACACGCCTACACCATAATCGCAATCAGAATCGCCGACTTCAATCTTCAAGTCCACTCGCCAAATGTTGACGCTTCCTCGTCGACCTTCCTTTTCACCATTGTGGGCCATGTCCTCATCATTATGAGACAAAAATCGGCTGAATATTGTCCACTAAACACAACCACAATCCTTGCAAATCGGGCCATCAACCACAACACTAGGCCACTCATTATCGCCTCGACTATGAATCATCACACTCGCCAAATATTGAAATTTCGTAATTTAATAAAAATATGTTCAATGTTCTCATTGTAATGACTTAAACACAATTGTTGTCCTACATTTTACGTAACGAAATTACACAACTTATTTATATCAAAAACAAAATACACATCTCGGGTTTATAATCAAAAAAATGGGAACTACTTTTTTTTTAAAAAAAAATCGCTCATATTTTCTGCAAAATTATGATTGGATATTAGATTAAAATTCCTCTTGCACCTATTTTTCCCACATCCTCCCAACAGCTGCTCCATTCAACTAACATTGAATCTTGCATGCCACCTGACTTACACGCTGGAGCAGTTACTGGCAGTGCTCATGGATTTAGTGGCCACCCTCCAAGAGGAAACATGAACGAATTAGGAGTCTGTATCTATCGAGGAAAGGCTAAAAGGATCTGGGCACAGGTGGCAACTTCAATTATATGCACTTTGACAGGTACAAGTGAAGCTTTTATGTGGTTTCAATACGTAAATGACCCGCAGATTCTGGTTGCATGTAAGCGATTGCATTGGCAGATCATGGGGTCGTGGGAATTTTACAGCTATAAAGGGCAGAATGTTTGCAGAGAGAGAGGACATGAACAACAACACAACTTACTTTCTACATTGTAACTTTTGTGTAGTTTTTTCCCTTCTCCTTTCTACTTTGTTACAGACAACACAACAACACAACAACTTTCTACTTTCTACTTTCTACTTTCTACTTTGTTACCATCAGTTCATCGAAAGAAGTCTTCATCCTTTTCAGGCATTCAAACCAATACCACAATTGCTTGATTTTCTTCTTCAACTTGTCAAGTTAAAAATATCGCTTCGGTCATCGATATAGGCCCACCATAATTTTACTAACAATAAACCCATACTTCCATAGTAAACATGAAATAATTTCACAACTCCTGCTCAGAACTCGTAATTCATATACCAATCGGCATGGAGAAAAAGTAATGAGTTCTGGGTTACTTTCTCCAAACTATACAATTACCGATTCACCTCATCAATTGTGTTCAATCATTTTTCCACACCGCCGCTTCAACACTACCGTATTGCCCCACAGTCGCTTGGAATCGGGAGAAACATCGAAAAATAGTCGCCGTTGCTTAATGTGCGGTGTACTTGGATCCACCAACCCGCTTTTGCAGGAACGGCGATGACTCGCATTGTACTCATGGTCATTGTGGGGTGTATCTCATCCGAAAGTTAGTACCATCGCTTGTCTAAACCAACCTTAGGACACGTCGCTGTGTGCCCAATGCATTTGCAATTCCCACATTTTCTTGGTCTTCGACAGCTTGGACGATGCCCGCCCCGGGTTCCCTTTGTCTTCACAACATCGATCTTCTACTCCAAATTGTCGGCTGTAATGAATGTTTCCTCTCGCTCCATTCCCACCGCTCAAATTCCTCTCATATAACTCCTTCATCCGGCTCGTCATCGAAGACATGCATCCCTAGCCTCTTTGAAACCTTCCGTTGATTGCGAGGCATAGAAACACATTTCGCTAGGAAGAACTCAATATCCCATACCCGTCTCGTGTTGTAGTGCTATCAATTGAGGGTTGAGGCCATTGTCGCCATCCTTGCTTGCGTTCTTGTCCATCTATGCAACACACAAGTTGGGGAATTTATGGAAATTTTCGCTTTCATAACACATATCATGTGGCGCAAGGTAGCCCCAACGACTCAAACTTCATGCAAGAACATCTCATTGCAAAGATCCATCGGATCGTGTTACTATCCATGATCGTCCTTCACTTTGTACTTATGAATATAGTAGCATTTCTCGACCATCCCAAAGGGAACACGCCCTTCACATTCAACTTCCCTCTTCTAAGATTTCATCACTAACATTCTAAATATATTTCGGTGAATAGCTCACCCATGTCTCTATATCTCGCAATGGAGTAATCAATACCGAAAAGTGTTATTTGTTTCAACATCATCTCCAAATCGTTATACCTTATCCTTGCAAGAGCCCGATCATAGTGCCTAACAAATTCATATAGCTTCAATTTGTGTTGGAGGAAGGATTGAAATAAGCATTCATACACTCCGAGCCGAAAGTGCTCTTCATCCCAAAGAAAGAAATGTCCACGATATATGCCTCACCACATATGACGCTTCATATGTCTCCAACACCCAACTGCTGGTTTGAAGTCCAAATCTTTCACCATTGTCGCCCAAACCATGCTCAAACTTTGTCTCATCCATTTCATGTCCATGCACCGCTTGAAAGCATGTGCAAAGCCACTTATGTGAACATTTGAAACAAAGATTTTTCCCAAGATGCCAATTACATAATCGATGTCTTGCGTCTGAAATACTCTTCCGATTGCCTCGTGACGCTTTATCCCCATCTCACAAGACGACACAGTGCTTTATTGCCCATCGCCTCCATAAATGTTTCCAAAACCCATGTGTATGTCTCAATTGTCTCATTAGCTAGCAAAACACATGCAAATATCGTGGGTCCTAAAGTGGCTAGTCACACCACCAACATGACAAAGGTTTTCTTGTATGCATTGGTTCGTAAGTTGAGTCAAATATCAACACATCACCAAACTTTATGAGTCGCCCGCGATTTTGAATATGCCTGCAATGATTTTGTAACTTGTTATCGTTACACACATCATACTTGTAAAAAACGCATCAACATCAAGTTTTGCACATAGGTAAACCAACGCACTCGCATCACCATCCTCAACTTCGCTTCTACGCTCGCTTGAATATGGTTGCAGATCCGCACGATGAAACCAACATTCTCATAAGACCCGGATTGATTTACCATATAGTCCATGATTTGGCTAGTCTTCACACCGACATTGCGATAGCCATTGCTTGAGCTTTGTCATTGCTTAAACCGCGATGTGACCTCGAGATACATCACACGTTGTTGTTCCGCCAATTCATGGTTGTGGTCTGCGACGAAGTGAGTCACAACATACTTTCCTTCACCAAGATCCGTGATCGCATCAGATGCGAAATTGGGCCTTGCAACCTACTCTTGTTAGTGCCTTGGGAGCTCTACTCTTCTCAAAGAACACGGTCCAAGTATTTTGGTAATCTCGACCTCCTTGAACACAACCACGCCTACTAACGACCTTTCCTCTTTATTTGTGTTAATCTGGATTTTCAGATACTAAATCCTTCGCTTAGCATACGCATTGTAGAAATCTTCTCCATCTTCGATCAATCAAATTTCGCTCCGAATAGCACGCTCAACATCACCAACCATGTCATTGCGATGAGCATCGCCAACCATTTTTTTCACGTCGGCTCGCCATGTTCACCGCTCATGTTGGTTGGTTCTTCATTGCTCGACCACCTTCGCAACCATGATCAGTTCGCTCGACTTTCATCCAACAAACGAATGTCATCTGCTTCATTTCGAATGTCATAATCATCACCTTCCCTTTTAACTTCCGTTGGGGCCATACTGCACAGGACATTACTACAAACAATTACATGATGACCGAAAATTGTTAACACAAACACAAACATGACATTTTCACACGGTTTAGCTGTTTGTGCAAACACAAACACTCGCTTGAGAAAGAGAAAGAGAAAGGTTAGTTGCCAATGGAGGGGTTCCCGTTGGACCGAAGCGTAGAGCGGTTGAAGTTAGGCTGGGGGTTTAGTTGAGGGAAAATAGTCAAGTGAAAGCCAGAGACAGAGAGAGGGAGACAGCTCCATACCTCATATCTAGTTCCAGAGAAGGGCTTCACTTCAGCAATGGAACCAACACAGCCTTGTAGTTACGTTGTTGTTGGAAATCGCCCGTTATACTGTTCCCTACAGAGCTTCGTCAATGGAACGAACCCAACAGGGGCTTCTCCCTGTTAATGGAAATCAACAGTTACACTGACTCAACCTTACACAGAGAGGAGAACAGAGAGAGATAGAGACGAAATACAGAGAGTGAGTGGGATGTAATCATGCAAATACAAGCATTAACCGGCTGCCCCGGTTTCAACTTTTTCACGATTAAACAATTCAATGGTCGTGATCAATTATTGTAATCTAACGGCTAACAATTGGGTTGCATAAGGTGTGCAACCTTAAGGGGGTTGCACACTTAAGCATGACCCCCAAATAAATTGTTATGCCAATAACACAAGATAAATATAAATACTTTTATTCCAATTCATCATCCTACGAATAACACAATTCCCTCTTCTCAAGTATCCTAAACAATTAGTCATTTCAAGACTATTTCAACGTTTTGAACAATAATTTCCAAAATGAACAACAATTCTCGTATTCTCTAAAATTCATCATTTATATAAATATAAATAAGAAATTTTTCAAGCATCCATTTATTTTGATACACAAAATAAATACAACAATAACATTCATGGATTTTTAGTCTCTTTTAAAAAAATCTCCAAATTCTAGGTTTTCTCACCAAAACTAAACAACTGAAATCCTTTGAAAGAAAACTTTCCAAATTCATCTTTTCTTTAATCAACGAAGATCAAAACCCATAAGATTATTTTAGAAGAACAAGAGACAAACCCACTTTCAAAATCGCTCAACTTTTTGAATCAACAATCAATTTTCAAAGCTATCGAAAGATGATTTTGAAAATTATATAGATCTTGCAAATATATATATATATATATAACTCTAAGAAAATCCCTACATCAAGTTTTGAAGAAAAAATGAGATGAAACCCCCAAAATCAATGGTGTCGAAACTCAATCATCACCGTACATAACGAAGCCCTCAAGATGATAACCAACTTTGGTGAAAAACTTAAGTCTAAATCCCAATGGATTTGGAGAAATCAAAGAGAGAAGATGACTTCTAGAGAGAGAAGCTCCCGATCTGGAATTCTAGAGAGTTTTGGAGAGAGAGAGAGGACTGAAAAAGTGATCTGAAATATTAGATTCATGAACTGATATAACATGGTCCGCTCAAGCGTAGAAAGCCTCGCTCGAGCGTCAAATACACGAACTCAGTACTTTTGAAGACAGGTCAAACTTCGGTTAAACATTCTCCTTTGAGTGCATAAACGGCCGCTCGAGCGGACAAGCAACTTTGAATGCATTTTGCATTTTTGCTTCGGGGGCGCTACCCCTCGACCCCACCAGGGCGCTGCCCTTGGACCCGCCGAAAGGCGTTGGCCCTTGGACCCCCACGAGCTGATCGGGCAGCTCGATCCCTGACTAGCCCAGTCGAAGTGGTAAAACATGAAAGAAGGATCGAAACCGAGATCGCTACATTATCCTTTTCTTTTTGGTTTTAAATTTGTAAATTTCTTTATATTCTTCTAAATGATAAGGACTTGAATGGTAAATTTTTTTAATACAATTTTTTTTTTTTTTTGTTAACAAATGACAAAAACACTAAGAAAATGAATGACTTTTTTAGGACTTGTCAAACATGGTGAATCCTATTAAATTTTTTGAAATCTCAATTGTCAATTAAATAAATTAAAATAAAAAATGAAAATATTTTTGACTTAAATTGCTAAAAAGTGACTTTTGCTAAAACAAAATAGAAAGAAACATTAATTTTCTATTAAAAGTGATGGTTCGTGAAATTTCTTTTTTCATTAAAAAAATGAAGGTTATAAGTGATAATTTATTATTCATCTTGAATTTTTTCCAGATCAAAAGAGAATGACATTTAAAATTTTTCTTCTTACCCTTTTGTTTTTTTATTCAAATACTTTCATTTTGTAAAAAATATTTTTTTTATTCTATTTAAATTATTTTATGTCATTATAAAAATTAATTTTTTTAATATCAACTTATTTGATAATCCTTTCTAAAAGGTGTATTTTTCAAAATTTTCAAAAAATATTCTATTGGAAAAACTTAAGCATATTTCTTTTGTGTTTGCTCATTAATATTAAATTTATTTATTTATTTTATTTATTATTTAAAAAAGAAATTAGCAAATAATTTTATATATTTATAAATACAATTTTGTTTCAGTTCGTCAAGTTATTTGGTGTCTCTGTTCAAGTCCACTCAAATTTATTTTGAATTTTTAAATTTCTGCATAGGTTCTTATCGAATTAAAAATTATGTTGCCTAATTTTTGAAAAATTTTCAAGTTTGGCTCGAGTTGCTTGGGTTGAGCTCATCCAAATTCACAACTCTAGAAAGAGGATTTTTGTCACATCCTCAAAATAATATATAAATCCCATCATTTTAGACATGCAATGGTATAAAGAAATCAACACCTTTGCATTCATCAGATTAGTTCTTACAACAGTATTACATGTTAACAACAAAAGCAAATGCCCTACAGGCTTACAACTTTCCAAGTTAACACTTGGTATACAAAAGAAGAGTACTAACTCTATACAAAATAAGCCCTTGGCTTGATATACGTGTAATACAAACAAAAAAAATCAAACGAAAGTCTTCAACTCTCATATCCATCCAAGCTAAGTCCTTGGAGGTGGCATGCTACATGTACCTAAAAATAATGTCCCATATAGGGTGAGCCAACGCCCAGTAGTGATATGTTAAACACAGTATAGGCAGTAACTAAGACATTAGCAATTGATAAATGTCTAAATCACATAAATCAATTTATAATTCATTTCTATTACATGACCACTATATTCATGTTTCATTTCATTTTCCATTTCTTATCAAGTTCACAATTCACAACACCGGCTCAGAACCTGGCCAACAACTTACATGAAACAGTAACTCATATTAAACGATTCCCATTTCACAATAGATAAGTATACTAGCTATATCAACACTTCGATAAACGAGCATATAACCTATATCAACATTTCAACAGACAAGCATACAAGCTGTATCCACACTTCAACAAATAAGCATATGAGCTATATCAGCACTTCCATAGATAAGCATAAGAGCTGTATCAACACATTAACTGACAAGCATATGAGCTGTATCAGCGAAGTCCATCCCCTTTATTCTCCTAAGCAACATCCAGTTTAGAGGTCCATCCCCTATCTTCCCCTAAACCGTGGAGTACATCCCCTATCTCCTTTCACACACACAACGTATATACACAAAGGTCATATACTCAATCAAACAATAAATAGCGTTAATGTATTCTATCAACTGTCATACTCTATGACACATCCAACTGATTAGTTTTAGTTTGCCTAATCATCATGCACTGTCTACAACAATCACAACTACCCTCCACCGGTAGCCCAAAGCAATTATTTCTAAACAGATAATAAAAGCTTCAACAGATAAAAATATCAATGTTTTAAAAAGGGAGCGATTAATAAATCCTACTCCACCATTCTACCATATAATGAGCAAATTTCATTATTTCCAACTCAATTCCATATAACCACCATTTTTCCAAATTAATTATACCAATTAATTTGTACAACAAATTAGGGTTTTCTACCCCATTCCCCTATATTGACCCAATGGTCTAAATATCAACAACCAACAACAATATCATTATTTTGAAACCCAAAATACACATTTTTAGAATCAAAATAACAAGCCCCCCTTCTCAACATTTTCAAACACTAACTCCCAAAATCAACCATTTAGCAAAATGCCCAAATATCTATGTCAAAATCCATAGTTGTGAGTAGGAATCCCTACCTCAAAAGATGAAACCCAACGAAGGAGTTGACGAAAATGAAGATGCTCCAAATCCCGAGATTATTGGATCACAAGATAGCCCACGACGATAAACAACTTTTTTGTAAAAACCAAAGGTTTGGAAAACACTCTAGCTAAATCAACACTTAGAGAGAAGTTATAGCGACCCCGGTCTTTTCCCATTTAATTATTGTATTCGGACTTATGTTCCGTAGATTCCCTTGTTGTTGTCATCCTTTAGGTCAATTTGATTGAGTTTTAGGATGTGTTGAGCGTGATTGGAGCAGGTTGGTTGAGCTTAGGAACCAAGCCCAGTTGCCCAAATTTTTGCTTGTCCGCCGAAAGGGTTTGGCAGCCGGCGGGAATACAACCTTTCAGTATTTCTTGTGTTGTGTTGGACGCTCGAGCGGGGTATTGGCCGCCGAGCGGAGTTCGTGGCGCCGAGCGGAGTTGACGCCGAGCGGGGAGCCTGTATGCGAAAATGCTGAGAGTGTGCATCCGACGCTCGAGCGGGGGTTTGGCCGCTCGGCGAAAGTGCCGCTCGAGCGAGGTTTGGCCGCTCGGCCAGGCGATCATATAAAAGGGCGAGATCCGACTCTCTGGACCATTTTTCATCTCCCTCTTGATTCTAAAACCCTAAAACCGTTTTCTCTCTCTCCCTACACACATTCTCTCTTAGGTTTGATCTACTTAGAGTGAGTTTCTAACCTAGATCCTTTATTAAAAAGATAGAGTGAGTCGAGGGCTTCATTTTAATCTGAACAATTCTTGGTTTGGAGCACTTTGGATTTTGGATCATCATCTCTATCTTCTCCATTCGAGTTCTTTGCTTCGAGGTAGGGATTTCCTACTCCATTTATACGTTTTGTTCTAAGCTTTGGTAGTTTGATATGTTGGGGGTAGTTGGGTAATTTTGTAGAAACCCTAGGTTGAAATAAATTAACTTGTATAATTAATTTAGGCAATACTGTCAAATTGGGTAAATTCAGGAAATTGGGGAAATTAGTGAATTAATGATGTAATTGGGTAGTTTAAATATTTGCGTATGAGAATGTTAAATTTACACTTGTCGATATATTTATTTCTTGTTTAGAAATAATCGCTTTGGGCTATCGGTGGAGGATAGCTATGATTGTTGTAGATATTGCATGTGGATTAGGATAACTAAACTAATCATTGGTTAAGTCATTAATCTTGACTATTGAATTAATACGTACATTATGTGTATTGATTGTGTGTTGTATATGTTATGTGTTTACATACATTATTTTGTGTGGGAGGAGATAGGGATGTACTCCACGGTTTAAGGGAAGATAGGGATGGACCTCTAAACCGGATATTGTTTGGGAGGAGATAGGATGGACTCCATTAGCATCACTTTTATGTGTGCTTCTTTATATTGAAGTGTTTTATTGATACAGCACTAAAATGTGTATCAAATGGAAGTATGGAGTGTTTTGATATGAGCTTGAGTCTCATTTGTATTGTTGATATTGGAAGTAGTGTGAATATGATATATAGTTCATCGTTGTATGTTTGGCGTGTTCGAGCCATATTGATAATAATGGGAAATGAAACGAGTCTTAGACATTAGTGTCATCGGACTGTTTATTGATTTAGTAGAGTATCTTGGTTAACCATCTATTGAATGCTATTGCTTTATTCAATGCTTATATGTGGTTTAGTATATTTCTACTAGGCTGTGGCTCACCCTATAAGGGAACATCATTTTCAGGTTCAGGTGATAAACTGCCTCCAAGGACTTAGCTTGGGAGGATTTGGACTCGAAGACTTGTCTTTAGTTTATCTATTTTATTTGAGATTGCATGTAAACATTCAAGACGAGGGCTTAATTTGTAATTGAGTTAGAACTCATATTTTTGTGTCCAAGTGTTGGCTTGAAAGATGTAAGTTGTGAGGGCATTTACTTTGATGTTACATGTAATGCTTTTATTTAGTAATACTCTGATGAATGGGATAATATATTGTTTTCTTTTAAATACGGCATGTCAGTGATATTTGTATAATGGGTTTATTTTGAGGGCGTTACAGAAGTGAAGACTTGAGAGAGAGAAGCTTTCAAATGGCGTTTTTGAAAAGTAAAAGAGAGAGTGTGAATGTAAAAAGTGATTTTAAAATGCCTAGCTGCCAACTGATATGCGACACTCCCACTCGAGTGGAGAACACGACGCTCGAGCGTCAAGAAAAAAAACTAGGTCCGCTCGAGCACAAAAAGTCCCGCTCGAGCGCCAAGACACAGGAATAAAGTACATCCTCTCGAGCGCGAAAACCAGTCCGCTCGAGCGTGGATTTCCCCCTCCCAGAACATATACTAAAAATGTACCACCCGCTCGAGCGCCAATAAGACCACTTCGAAGCAATTGCTTCAAGCGCAATCTCCGAAGAAGCGAGAAAACACACCTGCTGAAGTTTTGCAGGGGCACAAAATACTGGAAGAGTGTAAACCCGCCGAAAGGCAGAAGGCCGGCCCGCCGCGACCATCCAAAAACTGTGCAACAATAATAGGAGCCAAAACTCTACCAACCTGAATCAACCAAGCCCAACACATCCTAAAACCCAAACGAATCGATTTAAAGGATGACAACAAAACAATTACAACTAACAGCTTCACGGAACCGAGTCTAGAATACAACGGAACAGTAAAGGGACAACTGGGATCGCTATAATTTTACTCCCGTTCAAAAAACAAAAAAAGAAAGAGGGTTGAAAGTTTCGTGATTGAATTTGTGACAAATTAAAAATTGTTACATAAATTGTGATAAGATTATGGGACTTAAATTGTAGGTTCCAATCTTTTTTTGTTTTCATAATTTGCATACAAACATCTAACTATTTATATTATTTTATATAAAAATATGTTATTAATTTTTTCGCAACGGGTTTACCACTAGTACATATATAAAGCAAAAAGGTCTTTCTAACAATAAGTCTTGTGGGAGTTCTAAATTCTTAAACTAATTTTTTTAATTTGTTAAAATTTAAAGAAACAAAAAAAATAAAAAAAATAAAACATTGTTTACAATCAAATCAACTTAAACTAAAAAAATAAGAAGCCTCTAATTATCCATGATTTTGAATTCAAAATTGAAACCAATATGGTAAATCACTCTCATCCTTTCTGAAAATAATGTTGATCAAAATAATTCAACTAATAATTTTGAATTTCAAAATTCAAAATAATATTGTAAGTCACCCTAATCTTTTCCAAAAATAATATTGATTGAAATAATAAATACAATATAAAATTTGCAATTCTCTCCTAAGATGTACCTCATACTCAATATTTTTCGCAAGCCGATCAACTCTCTCCATGAAATGGTGCAAATGTTAGTCTCTCTCATCTCTTTGCTAATAGTTTGATTTTTTTTATTTTATTTTTTTATTTTTTTATTTTTTTTGTAGATTTTTGTTTCCATGTGATCCTTTTTTTTTTTTTCTTTTTTTTCTTTTTTTGACATAACTCTCTCCAAATGTAATTGGGGCAAAGGTTAGCCCCTCTCTCTTAGCCAATAGTCCAAACTTATTTCAAGCTTTTTTTTATTTATTTTTTTTGTACATTTTTGTTTTTGTGTGAGTTTTTTTTTTTTTTCTATTTGACTTTTTTTTTATTTACTAAATTGATAATAAAAATATAAGTGTTTAGGTATCATTCATTGTGATCTGAGCATTACATAAGAGATTAATTACAAATATAAAATAAATATATTAAATTAAACAATTATAATCTAATAGCAGAGATCCAAAAACCTAACTACCAAGCACACAAATCCCAACAACTAATACAAGAAACAGCCCAAAATAAAAAGAAATAAACAATTACATATAATCTTCATAATAGAGAAGAAACAATTAATCTTTGTCTCTAACATGAATTAATCACCCAACACTTCCGAATATGAATAAAAAAAAGAGTCACTACGCCAAAATTGGGCTTTAGCGGGCGGTTTTTTACCACTGTTAAAGGATGTAAAACCACCGTTAAAGCCTTTAACGGCAGTAATTTAGGACCACCGTTTATACTCGTGTCGGAAAAGGTACAACCGTCGTAACATGGTAAATTACCGTTGTTAAAAGTTGACCAAAAACGGCAGTAATATAGGACCAAAAACAGCGGTTCTTTACCCACTTAAGTACATTCTAATTTTTAAAAAAATAATTCTCTCTTCTTGCACCCCCCAAGCCTCGAACCCTTGACCTTTAATCTATGCACACCAACCACTACACCACAGCCACTCTATATGAAATATATTCCCTAAATAAATATTTAAACATTACTTTTTCTTTATTGTAGATGGTCATGTTCAACCTCTAGCCGCGCGTGGTCACCACTCGCCGGAGTTCCGCCGACAAAAACCGCCGTCATTAACGGCGGTAATGAAAGGGCTTTAGCGGCGGTTTCATTACCGCCGTTAAAAGAGGGCTTTAGTGACAGTTTTTTTAACAACGGTTTCATTATTGCCGTTAAAGATACTTTAGCGATGGTTTTTTAAACGGCGGTAACGAAACCGCCGTTAAAGATACATTAACGGCGGTATTAACGGCAGTTTCATTACCGCCATTAATAGTATCTTTAACGGCGGTAATGAAAACCGCCGTTAAAAAAACCGCCGTTAATGCCCTGTTTTGGCGTAGTGAGTAATGCTAGAGATCTCAAAATTTTTACCAAAGTTTCTATCAAATATCTCACATGGGCATGAGACCCACACAATGTGGGTCTCATGTGAGTCATATACCCATGTGAGACATTTGATAGAATTTTTGGAGTTTCTAACATTTTTGATAAAAAAAAAAAAAAAAAAAAAAAAATCAACTGAACTAATATCTCATAAGTTGAGTTCCTTGCATTGTTGGCCGTACCAATGTCCCATTTTTGTTATTTTGTTTTTTTTTCCAATTATTTTTAAATACAAACTTTCTCATATGGGAATATATGTATTTCTTTTTAATATTGTTTACACAATCTATCTATACAAATAAATTTATAATAGCTAGATTGTTCTTCCATGTTGATGTTTGTACTGAATATTGATTAGTCTAAAAAAATTATAACTTTTGAAATGTAATAAAAATTATTAATATAGGTGATGTCAGTGTTGAACATTAATTGGTTTAAGTCTTCAAATATATATGTTAATTATTAATATAATACATAAGGAAATATTGAGACACACAAAATAAATTTCATGATTTTATCCGCAATGTCTTGATAAATTATATGTAAAATTTTTATTTGTTAGTAATTTAACTATGTAAGAACAAATTTTCTTACCATATCATTTGGTGTGTTCAGCCTCTTTTTTTATTTTATTTTTTTATTTTTATCTGTTTGAGAGTTTATTGGTTGAGTTCTCCTCAACTAGATTTAGGAGGGTGCAGCACATGATTGGGTGGCCCTTCTTATGTCAATCTACTTGGGATGAGTAGGTTTTACTGTGATGTTTATAGTACTTTTTTTGTCCATCTTTATTGAGGTAAGATATAAAGGATTTTATCCTTAGTGCTGATTCAATAAAATTCATTTTAGCTGATCAAAAAAAATAAAGATAAATTATGAGACTTAATATTCTCAATATCTAAGTATAATTTCTTAATGAATAATATGTTTACTACTTTTGATGTCAATTGAAATTATTTATACTCAAAGTTGTATTTGAATATAAAATTTGTAAACAAATTTATGGAGAAAAAAAGGAAAAAGTGAGAAAATGTGAAGCTCCATTTCCATTTTTTACATTTTCCTCACATTTTTATTTTTCTCGATAAATTCTTACTCAAATTTTAGATTCAAACACAATCTAAATAAATAATTACTCATAATTTTTTTATATATAATATTTATTTAGGAAACACCAAAAAAAAAAAAAAGTATCTCAGTCCAAGGGGTTTCTTTCATTAGAGTTTGAAAACAATGGTAAAAATCTACAAACATATATAAATTTGTCCATGTATAGCACGGGTATTATGCTAATTTATTATATAGACTAGTAGAGGTGCATGTGCGTTGCACATGATAAATTTCACATATTATCCTATATTTTTATATTAATGTTTAAGCATTAGAATTTTGAAAGTAAATCAAAACTAATCACATAAAATAATTGTAGTCCATATCACATGGTTATAGGAGCGGAGGCATAGCAAGGCCAGGGGGATCACATGCCCCCCTCAGTTTTGAACCCTTTCTTTTTCTTTTTTTGTTGTTCTCATATATAAAATGTATTCTTTCTTTTCTTAACTTCTTCTTTGGTTAAGAGTTTATTGTGTTGTTCACAACAAGTAATTATTTGATACTTTAGGAGCACTATGTAATATTGTTTATGTAGTAGTTTAAATCAATAGTGTAGCCAAAAATTTTATAGATTTAATATAATGAACTCATTATTTTCAAGTAGTTGACAGACCACTTAGTGTGATCTGTGATTTTCTGTGGATGTTGATTTCTGACCACACAACCAAATGGGGAACTCAGCTAGATAGCATCGGCAAAATAGATTAAGCCCAACAATCTGCACAAGAAGATGAGAATCCAGCGGTGATTTGTCTAGTCAGGCACTCCGACGATCAAGTCAGTAATCAATATCTCTCAAAGATAGAAAATAAATACTCAATGCATAAGTAAGAGCATCATAAATAAAAGCCTACCTTAGACCTACAAGGGTGCCTCACTTTTACAACCAACACTAGTCCCATCAGAAGTCTCACTTCAGTGGACTCAAGCTCAATGCTCATTCTAGACCCTTATCTAGATAGAGATAAACTCTTCTTGAGCCTTATCTTTATCCAAAATGAGGCCCTCTCCTGTTCTAGGACTCTTGTCCCTTATATGTTTATCTCGGATTCTGGTATCTCCGTAAATAACCTCAGCCTAGCCGAGATCATCTTGGCAACGTGATTAGGCCATGTGGCACCTCAGCTGATGCTTCGGTGTCACCTTAACCACATGCTGTTATCCATAAAATACTCCTTCATAACTGCCCCCTAAGTTTTAGTTCCTTGGCAACCTGAGGTGGTGTGACCTACATCGTTTCTTCATATAGAACGTCGGCTAAAATTTCTTTCCTTCTCCACAACCAAGATCATTACTCGTTGGTTTTAATTACCCAGGACTCAACTATCCACTTCCATTAAGGATCAAGAACCAAGAACCCTGTTCTTTAACCATCTCAACCAAGGTCGCTTCCCTTAGCCGAAGTGTTTGCCATATGCTTTCAAGAATTTCAAGAGCTCTTAATTGCGCATAAGCTGTCACGCACAATCTTTCCAACCATTTCCTCCACGCATCCTTTCCTCATTGGTTCATACCTGACATATGCCATCAGGTCGTGTCGCTTCTGTGCACGCTGCCTGACAGGCACGTCGTCCAAGATGTATTCATTTTGTTTTGCTGCTTTTTTAGTTTTTAACAAAACTTTCTTTCTTTCTCTTTGTCTTCTCACTTTACATTCTTGCATTCTCTCTCTGTACTTAAGATTTTCTCTCTCTAAAGATTTCCAAACCTCCATTGCTGTGCTTTCGAGTTCTCTACAACTGTTGCAATCATCTCCTCAGACGAGCTTTCCGTCATTTACTTCTGGCAAGTTTTATTTCGGCGTCCACTTTGTCGTCATCACTTGGTAAGTCCTCAGTTTCTCCTTTTTACCTTTTTTTCTTCCATTATTCTTGGCCATGTTCTTCAATATAACCTCCTTTTGAATTTTGCCATATGTTTCACATCATATATGTTGTTGTGGAATCTACATTTGTGTTAATAGTCATACTCTGTTTTTACTTCATGTGATAGATAGTATGAGCCATTTTCAATTTCGTGAGTCTTCCTCACTCTTCAAAGTTCGTTACTGTATTTTTGGAATGTTCAATAGTATTGTTACATTATATTGGTCATATTTGTGTTCTTGATTGTCTAGTACTGTTTTCTCTAGATCTGTGTTGCTCTCTATTTTTCTGCTTTGCCTAATTTTTGATTTTCTTGTTTTGACTTTGAATCCTTCTTGGTTCTGAATTACATCTCGTTTCTATTTTTCTTGTTTGTTTCCAGATCTTTTGGCCTTTAATTCTTTTTTCTATAGTTCTAGGTTTGGGATTTGCTTTAGAGCTAACATATTTTAGGAAAACTGAAACAAAATCCCCCTTTGATCTTCAAAAGCATCAGCCCAGTGCGACCCAAGGTTTGGCCGAGGTCTTTAAGCCCCTACAATCTATTTGTCTCTGAAATCCAACACTAACTACTCCAAGCTGATATCATGGGTATATTTAGGTGAAGGGTAGACACCCTTGCCTAATTAGAGTACTTTAGGCAAAAGTTCACTATTCTAGTCGACGTTCAGATCAGGTTGGCTAAAGAAAAGGATTCTATTATGCCTGTTGGGGATTCTATGCCCTTCCTCGTGGTTGCTTTCATTGAATGTGGGCTTAGGTTTTCCTTAGACATCCTTTATAGGGAAATCCTCCACTATTACAAACTCAACTCCCTATAATTAGCCATCAATTCATATAGGGTTATCAACGGTATAATCGAACTAGCACGCCGAGAAAAGGCTAGGATTACACTAGCCGACATCCAATTCTGCTATACAATGTGTGGCCTAAAGTCTGAAAAAGGGTACATATACTACCTCAAGCCCAAATTTACAGCTTTCAAACTTATAGCCGACCTTCCTGACTCCAACAAGGGTGCTGGAGATGATTACCTAATTGTCTCGGGCAGTTGGGAGTTCGCCCCTAATGACGATCTTCATCTCTTTCCTCTACGTCGAGCAGTTTTTAGAGAGGATGAGGGTAAAGACTGAACCCTATTGCAAATCTTATGTTTCTCTGTCAGGACTTGTCAACTTTAGTTCTCTTGCCTATGCTATTGTTAATTTTTTGCTCTTTAGCTCTTTCTCAACCAGCAAAGGGATTTTAACAATCATACGTACCTGGCCGAGATCTAAAGAGGCTTTTGTATCTGCCTATTTCAAGACGCAAGGCCCTACCGTTGCTCAATTACATACCGACATATAAGTCCTCTTTGTTGACGTTCCAAAATGAAGCAAAACTCTACCTTCTGCTACAACTCCACCAACCACTTCATCAGCAAAGCCAGATCAGGCCTCTTCCTTAGATCTAACAGAGTTTTCATCTACCTCTGTCCCCAACTCATTCCTTCTTCCCAATGCCAGCGCCAACACAGAGCTCCTTTTAACACACCAGCCGATAGGACTCGCAGTCGCAAACACCGAAGTCTAGTCTTCTCGGCCACAGATCCATCCAACCCTCTAATCACCTTGATGCAATCCATTTCAACACTAAGGTCACCGCTGCTGCCACAACCGAGGAAATGGCCTATAAACCAGTCATTGTTGAAGACCTTCTAGCCAGCATCCCTGGGGTTGTGGCTGTTTTATCTTCCTCTTCTCCATCTTAGACCAAGTCAAGGCCAAAAAGAGTGAAGAAGGCTAAGGCCAAGGCAACAGTGAATTAGGTTGACTCTGAGGACACTGTGCCGATCTCTAAGCTGGCCGAGATCGACAAAAGCCCAACTGTAACCGAGAAGAGGCCGGTCGAGGATTCAACACCTGAAGCCCTACCACCAAGGAAGTCGAGGTCTGATCGCCCAGAGGGTAGCAGTAGCTTCCCCCGTGATCAGCCTGGGCACCCGAGGTAATGGTAGGAGACCGACCATTGATAGCTAGTGACAGTGCGATCAAGAACGTTGAAGTTAGCACAGCTTTGTCAACGGTCGTGCTTCTTCCAATTGATATGAAACATATGGCCAACCTCTATGAGTATGAAAACTTCGGCTTAGTGATTCAGCACTCAGTCTTGGTAAGCTATCTACTTTATTTTTTAAAGCTCTTCCAACACTTAGCCAATATAATTATTAATCTATTTCATTCCTTGCAGGCCATTCAGCATGCACACTCGTATGTGGTCAAGACCGAAATGACGAGGAAGGAGATAGTAAAGAAGACCCATGAGGCTGCCAAACTCCTCTCCTCATTCAATCATGTCGAGGCTAGCAATCGAAGTCTTTTAGATCAAGCAAAAGCTGCCAAGGCTGCTCAAAACGAGACAGTGAATAAAGCCAAAGTTGCTAAGGCAACGACCGAAGCTACCAAGGCCGAGGTTAAGGTCACGAAGGCTAGGGCAGCAGAGTTGGAGGCCAAGCTCAAGGAGGCCATTGAGTTGAAGGAGGCCGAGATCAAAGCGGCCGACGCGAAAGCATTTGAGGAAGGCGAAGCCGCCATCTGCGATCAGTTTCAAGAGCAAGTCAATCTAGCTTGCAACTGAGGTTACTACCTCGGCTGGACAGCAGCTCTCAATGAATTATTTATCCCCATGGATTCCTCTCTCAGAGACATCAGCCAACTCAAAGTGCCTTTTCCTCCAGCCCCTATAAAGTTCAACGATGAGGCCGATGAAGATGAAGCCAACGATGAGGCTGATGTGGAGGTGTTGCCACTGTGGCCAATTCTCCTACTCTAAATGATCAAGTCCTGGACTTGAATCAAGAAGAGGAGGAAGAAGAGGTTTCCAAGGGTGACTCCACTAAAAATACAAGCTCTGAGGTCGAGATTCAAGCTATTGAGAAAAGCTTAGACCAGACTTTGCTTGAGATAGACACTGAGAACGCGGCAGAGAAAGAATCTAAACTGCCAACCGAAGCCAACTCAACTACCGAGGTTGAGCAATTCGAGATCAACGTCAATGCTTCTAGTACTTAGGATTTTTCTCTTTTTTCTTTGAACTTTTGTAGTCCTTTTGTTGTTGCTAGGCCTAAATGCTATATTTGTAACTGAACAAGTAGACTCCTATTCTAGGCCGAAGTGCCTTTTTGTCTGTGACTGAACATGTTTTGAGTGGATGCCTTCTTTTCTTCTAAGTGTTTGAATGCTCTATTCATACATGCTTTTATCGGTCTACTGTCTTTGTATGCTTCTATACTTAGAATATTTTTGCAATTTCTTCCAAGTACACCTAATTGTGTAATCACTTCGGGCTAGAGTACCTCGGTCAAGTATCATTTCAGATATAATCTTTGACTATTTTTCTTAGCCAACACTTAAAAATATTTTATCAAAATATTTCTACAAGTGTTGTTTCTTTACTAAAAAGGTGTGCAATCAAGTAATGCTCCCCTACTTGTACTTGCTGCCTTTTATCAAGACTTCCCCTTTCCAGCCCCTCTAAGTTTGACAACCTGATTGTTTATCTCGGGAAATAAATACCTTGGATACGACCATCCTTATTACCTCGACTACCTTGGAAATTGTTTATGAAATTTCAACAACTGTTAGGCCTATTCTAACTTGTATATTTTTCTAAAAGATTTCAACAAGTGTCAAGCTCTCAAGCTTTATTTATCATTCCTACTCCCTGCCCCCTAATGTGAACCTAAGTTCCACTTAAGTTCATATTAAGCATGCGTCTATGGTTTGTCGCTGAAGTCAGATTCAAACAAAGACTATCTGAGGTGTTGTACCTTGGTTTCTCTGTTAATCTAACTAAAGCAAACCTAGTTCAATTCTGCTAACATGGCAAGTCTGATTTTATTCAACTTAGTTCAACTCTGCCGACATGGCAAGTGTAAGTTAATTCAACTTAGTTCAACTTTATCATATGCAAATACAATTCAACTCTGCCATATAATAAGTTTAAATTACTCATCATGTTTCAATCGGAAATATCGTCAACTTAGTTCAACTCTATCATATGCAAGTATAATTCAACTTTGTCATATAATAGGTCTAAGTTACTCATCATGTTTTAATCAGAAACATCGTCAAATTAGTTCAACTCTATCATATGCAAGTATAATTCAACTCTTCCATATAATAAGTCTAAGTTACTCATCATGTTTCAATCAAAAATATCGCCATAAGACTATTTCAGTCCTTATCAAACAAGTGTCAACAATAATATATGAAAACAAAATCGAGCTAATGTTTTATTAAAGCTTTGGCTAATAAATCATTACATAAATCTCAAAAAGCTAATGATAAAAAAACTTCAAATTGCAAGTGTTCCAAGGTCTTGGTAACTCTTTGCCATCAATGACTGTAAGCCGATATGCCTCATTGCCGGTGACCGAGATGATTTTGTAAGGTTGCTCTTAGTTTGGGCCAAGCTTGCCCGCCCTAGGATTCTTCTTGTTACCGACAACTTTCTTCCAGATCAAGTCCCCAACATTGAACTCTCTTGGGTTGACCTTCTTATTGTAAGCCCTAGCAAGCTACTGCTGGTATGCCCCCAGCCGATTTGTTGCTCTCTCCCTTCTCTCTTTTACTAGGTCTAGATCTCAGGCCAAGAATGCTTCATTGGTCTCATTCTCCACTCCCTGGGTTCTGATTCCAGGTATGTCAACCTCCAGTGGGATAACTGCTTCAGTGCCATATGCCATGGCAAAAGGAGATTCCCCAGTTGATCTTCTTGGCGTAGTCCGATATGCCCACAACACATTGGACAACTCTTCCACCCACTTTTCCTTGGCTGCTTCTAGCCTCTTCTTGATCCCATCCAAGATGGTTTTGTTGGATGCTTCTACCTGACCATTACTCTGTGGAAAACTAGGAGTAGAGTAATAGTTCTTAATTTTGTACTTAGCACAAAAGCTCTTGATCAACTTATTATCAAATTGGGTGCCATTGTCTACTATAATAGCTCTTGGAATCCCAAACCTAGTGATTATGTTCTTCCAGATAAAATTCTTCACATCAATATCTCAAATTTTCGCAAGGGGTTCAGCCTCTACCCACTTTGTGAAGTAGTCGGTTACTACTAGTAGAAACTTTCTTTGTCCCGTTGCTTGGGGCAACTACCAAACAAGATCTATACCCCACTAGGCAAATGGCCAAGGATTGGATACTTGGTTTAAATCTGCTACTGGCTGGTGTATCAAAGATGCAAACCTTTGACACTTCTGACACTTCCTAACATAGGCCTCAGCATCTTTCTGCATGTAGGGCCACCAGTATCCTTGAGTTATGGCCCTATGAACAAGTGATTTGCCCCCAGCATGACTTCCACATACTCCTTCATGAATCTTATACAAAAATTCCCCAACTTGGGAGGGATGTACACATCTTAACAGAGGCCCAGTGAAGGATCTTCTGTATAAATGGCCTTCTACTGACAAGCAGAACCTGGCTGACTTCAATCTTGTTTTATATGCCTCTCTTCTATTTTCTGGCAGTTTTCAGTCCCTAAGGAACCTGACTATTACATCCACCCAGCTTAGACCTATTTCTATGCATATTGCCTCATACTCTATTATTTGGGGCTTCACACTTGGTCCTGTCAAATAGTCAACCATGACTGTTCTCCATTCCCCTGACTTTATTGCACCAGCCAAGTTAGCCAATGCATCGGCATAACTATTATCATCTCTGCTAACCTGTTTTAGCCGACAATCTTGGAACAATGCTAGTGGCTTGACAACCTCTTTGACATAGGCTATCATTCTTTCATCTCAGGCTACATACTTGCCCGTTGCTTGATTCACAATAAGTTAGGAGTCACAGAAGACTACCACCTTGTCAGCTTCCATTGTTGCTGCTAACCTTAGTCCTGCAATTAGTGCCTCATACTCTGCTCCATTGTTTGAGGCCTTGAACCCCAAATGAATTGATTAGTCTATCATTCGCCCATTTGGCGATATCAAAACCACCCATGCCCCTGCTTCTTGTCGGTTTGAACTTCCATCGACAAATAGGTGGAAGGAGTCGCTGATGTAGATATTGCAGGGTTTTGGTTGCTCTGCCTTCTTCTGTCTTGCTGGGGTAGGGTTCTTCAACCCTAGTTGGATCTTTTCTGGATCTCCTAGACATCCTAAGCCACGGCTCACTGGAGCTTAATATGGGATAGTTCCAGGTGTGAACTTGGCCACAAAATCGGCCAGTACCTAGCCCTTGATTGTTGTTCTAGGCCTGAACTCCAAGTCGTATTGGCCTAACACCACTGTCCATTTGGCCACACTACCTGTCAGATCTCCATGCTGCAACAGGGACTTCAAAGGATGTTCAGTCAAAACCACAATTTTGTGTGCTTGGAAGTAGTGATTTAGTTTTTTGGAGGCCATCACCAAGGCTAACGTCAACTTCTACAAGGATAGGTACTTGGTCTCTGCACTTGCTAGGGTCTTACTCACATAATATACAGCCTTTTGCTCTCTCTTTTCTTCTCAGATTACTACTACACTCACTACATGCTCTGAAACAGCCAAGTATAAGAATAGTTTTTCTCCAAGAATTGGATTTGACAGAACTGGGGCTGTTGACAAGTACTTTTTTAAGTCGGCCAAAGCGACTTCGCATTCTTTTATCCACAAAAAATATGTGGCCTTTTTTTTAACAAACTAAATAATGGCTTACACTTATCAAAACTTTGGCTGATAAACCTATTCAGGGATGCTGCCCTACCAGTTAACATATGCACTTATTTTGCTGATGTCTAGCTTTTTAGGTCAATTATAGCCTTGATCTAATATAGGCTTGCCTCAATGCCTCTTCTGGTGACCAAGTATCCTAGGAACTTACTAGATCTAACTCCAAATGCACATTTCGAAGCGCTGAGTTGGAGCCGATATGTTTTTAGGATATCAAAAACTGTCTTCAAGTTTGCCAGATGATTCCCAGGTTCTTTGGTCTTCATGACCATGTCATCAATGTAGACTTCTACTGTCTTGCAGATCAGATGTCTAAACATTGTGGTCACTAACTTCTGGTAGGTTGCTCCTGCATTTTTCAACTTGAAAGGTATCACTCTGTAGTAGTACAACCCTTTTACGGTGATACATGCAGTCTTCTCTTCGCCTAGGGGATACATTGCAATTTGGTGGTATCTCCTGTAATCATCCAGGAAGCTCATCCTCCCATGTCCTGAAGTGGCATCCACCAACTGGTTAATCTTAGGCAGAGGGAAACTATCCTTGGAACAAGCCTTATTCGGGCTGGTGAAGTTCACGCAGACCCTCCACTTCCCATTTTTCTTTTTCACAACTATTGTATTGGATAGCCAGGTAAGGTAGTTCACCTCACTGATGGCCTGTGTTTCCAGCAGTTTATCCACCTCCTCCTCTACTGCCTCTACATGTAATAATGTCGGCCTTCTTGCTTGCTGAATGACAAGTTTAGCCGACCTATCCACATTGAGTCTGTGACAAGTGACCTCGGGGTCAATGCCACACATCTCGTAGGGCGTCCAACACTTCTATGTTTGTTCGCAAGAATGCCTCCAACTCTTTTTCCTCCTCCTCGACTAAGCTAGAGTCGAAAAGAAAGAAATGTTCCTCATGTCCTTCCTGGACCAGGATCTTTTTCAAAGCATCCTCACTCTTGTCGACTGGTTCTTTGCCGACATCTTCTAAGACCTCCCTGCCCTAGTCTTCTGTTTCCACTGTTTTTGTTTCTCGCACAGTGTAAGTGGACTTCATTGTTGCCATGAAGCAATTTTTAGCCTGCACCTGATCTCCTCTAACTTCCTCAATCCCCTACTCTGTTGGAAACCGCAACAGCTAGTGGAGTGTTGAGGGAACAGCCCTCATTGCGTGTAGCCATGGTCTTTCGAAAATAACATTATAAGGGGAAGGGGTGTCAATCACTGTGAATTCTATGTTTACCTTCTTGGTGCCTACCTGCACCTCCAAATTTGTTGCCTCCAGTGGCCAGGTCGGCGTCCCATTAAATCCAACCATCGGGCTGTTGGACTGTTCTAAATCATCATAGTGAAGGCCCAGTTCCTTGTAACATCTAACATACATGATGTCACAAGAACTGCCTTGATCAATCAGTATGCGCCTTACCTGGCACTCTCCAATCCTCAGAGTCACCACGAGAGCATCATTGTGTGGATGCTGCACCATAGCTAAATCGGCTTCAATAAAAGAGACTATCGATCCCTGACACTCGTGCATTCTAGGCTTCTTCTGTTGAACCTAGTACACGTGTTGCAGGTGTCTTACTCTCTGTGTTTCCCTTCTGTTGAATCACATTGATTACATGAGGTCCATCTGCCAGCTGCAGTGGCGGTGCTGCTGGTGTTAGGGGAAACCTTGCATGCTCTTCCCTTGTCCTAGCCTCGTCCACTAGGTCTCTTAGATGACCTAGTCTGACCAAATCTTCTAAGTGTGTTTTCAGGGCCCTGGATCCCTATGTAAAATGCCCATCCTCATTATGGTAATCGCAATGCTTCCCAATGCTCCTTCTCATAAACTCGCCATGAACTTTCTCTGGCACTTTGTAATATGGTTGGTTCCTAATCCTCTCCAGAACCTTGTGGATCGGGATCCTGAATACAGTAGTAACTGCCTGCGTAGCTCTTAATCCGACCTCCTGCCTATTACCTATGGTATTACCTTGACCTCACTTCAACAAGCCGTTTCTCTTCTCCTGTTTCGACACTTTTACTTATGGCGTGTCCTCCTCTACCCTGGCATATTTCTCTATTCGTGCCATGAGCTCTTCCATACTTTTTGGTAGAATTTTTGCAAGTGACTTTCGAAATGGGCATTCATCCTCCAAGTTATTTTTAAATGAAACGACTACCAGCTCCTAGTCATATACCGATATTCGGTTGAACACCTTGTAATATCGTTTGGCATAAGCCCTAAGGCTCTCATCCTCGCTAATTTTCAAAACCAGCAGGGAGTCCACCCTTAGTGGCTGCAGCTTGTTCGTAACAAACCTAGTCACAAACATCTCGGCCAGGCCTTCCCAACTTTTCACAGTTCCTTTTGGCAACTTGTGAAACCAATCCGATGTAATCTCCCCAAAGGTTTAGGGAAACACTTTACACAATAACTGCTCATACCCTATCCATAATGCCATTGAATTTAAATATAAACCAACATGAAAGTTTGGGTCAGTCTTACTATCATAAATCTGAAACTTCAGCATGTGAAATCTTTTTGGGACCTCGAATGTATCCAACTCTGCTGGAAAAGGTGTCCTCGATTTGACGGGGGATGTGACCTCGGCGTTATGTCGCTTTCTCTGGAGGTAATTTATCAAATCTTCCTTCTCTCGTCCAGGAGCTCGGCTGTCAATGGATTTTAATCTTTTTAGGGTGCTACTCCCTGTGTCATTGTTTGTCCTCTTGGATTCCCTCTCGTCTACTGCATCAAAATAAAGTTCCTTCCCTTGGAGACGCTGAGGTTCCTTGACATAAGTCCCCTTTGTTCATGCTGTCTTCTGCGACTAACCTCGTACTGATTCAGTGTGGCTGACATCCCACGATGGCCGATGTGAGCACTCATTTTCTCTACTATGCTGTAGGACTACTGGGACTACTTTCTGCCCCCTTTTCTGAACATCAGTCTTGGCAGCCGAGACCAGAGTGTCCTATAGCGAAAATGGCGGTTGCATCACATTGTTCGACATCATAAAGTGGACCATTGATTGAAGGTCGGTCAACTTTTTTCCCATTTCTTTCATCTCTTCATTCCTCCTCTCGCATCTATTTTCCATACCTGGAGGTCACTTTCATTGTAGTACTCATCTCGACCACCCTCTTTCGGTGCATTGTCCTCTTTGCCAACGTCCTTTTCCTTAGGATTCATATCCTTCGCCCCGTCATTACGGTTGTCTTTCCAGACGTTAGGATCTGTATGCTCGCAACTCTCAGTATTGATGTCATCTACAATCTTTTCTTCCTGTCCGTTGTTGGCCATCTATCCTTAGTAAGTTCCCACAAACGGCGCCAAATTGTGGGTGTTGATTTTGACCACATAATCAAACGGGAAACTCAGATGGAAAACACTGACAGAATAGATTAATCCCAACAACCTGCACAAGAAGATGAGAATCCGACGGTAGTTCGTCCACCTGGGGGCACTCCGATGATCAAATTAGTAATCAATACCTCTTAAAGATAGCAAATAAATACTCAATGCATAAGTAAGAGCATCATAAAGAAAAGCCTACCTTAGACCACGGGGGTGCCTTACTTTTAAAACCAACACTAGTCCCATCAGAAGTCTCACTTCAGTGGATTCAGGTTCAATGCTCATCCTGGACCCTTATCTAGATAGAGATAAACTTTTCTTGAGCCTTATCTTTATCTAGAATGAGGCTCTCCCCTGTTCTAAGACTCTTGACCCTTATCTGTTTATCTCGAATTTCAGTATCTCCACAGATAACCTCGGCCTAGCCAAGATCATCTCGGCAATGTGACCAAGCCACGTGGCACCTTGGCTGACGCTTCGGCATCACCTTAGCCACGTGTTGTTATCCATAAAATACTCCCCCACATTTTCTATACTTTGAGCATCACGTAGGTAACTCCATATAGTACTCTAAGACTGTTTAATAACTTTCATTCAAAACATATCCTTTGTAAACAATGTCATCTCTTTAATATTTTTCTGTCAAATAAAAATTTCATAAATTTTATAATAATTTGCGCTATAAATTATGTGTTTTGATTTCTAAATTAGCAATTTTGATCCATAATTTTTTGTTCTAAAATTGCAAACTTACATGAATATGTAATTTTTTTGTGCTTAAGTTTAGCTCATAAAATTATTATTATCTTAATGTTGCTCATAATTTTTTTTAAATAAAAAATTATAATTAATAAGTGTCTCTTTAACTTAATTTCCTGGCTCTGCCACTGCATGGTTGGACTTATTAGTATTAAATATTTAATTGACAGGTTGTTTGAATTTTGTTATGTATATATATGTAGAAACCACTTGATAATTAAAATGTGAAGAAATAAAATACCCAACTAATATTGTAATATTATTATTATTAAAGGTGAAAAAATAAACCATCCAACTAACATTGTATTATTATTATTATTATTATTATTATTATTATTATTATTATTATTATTATTATTATTTTGAAATAAAATAAGTAAAGGAAATTGAAAGCTATAAAGTAATTTTACAATTTTAAGAATTTGTTATATTGTTATTTTCCATTCCATATTACTTTTCGTCATTTTGTACATTTTCTGCTACAATCTTTCCAGATGTGTGATCCTTGTCATTCATCTTATCCAACCTTATGTAAAATTGGTATGCATGTTCAGAAGAAAGTATTAGTGTCTTATAAAATTTGTTATTCTTACCTTCCTACAATAACAATAACAATAGTATAATTTTAAATTAAATTATTTTCTTTACTATGTATGTATGTTACCAATGTGATACTGCTTATGCATTTGATAAACTTGTCTTTTCTTTGGATGCTATGAATTCAATTGCTAGACATCCAATAATTTTCTTAGTCACTTCAAATAATTTGACACACAGATGTCTTTCTCCATCTTCTACTGTAAGCTTTATCAAATATATAATATTTAATATGACAAATGTAAGTAAATTATGAGGTTATAATTTTGATATTTAACAAATGCTACGCATTAATTTGTGTTACTTTAGATAATACTCTGAATTTGAGTTCTTGCACTTACTGCATTCTGCTCTTTGTTCAGTTTCATAAAAAATTTTATTGCATACTTTGCAAGAAATATACCAAAGTTGATACATATTGTCTATACGAATGATTGTCACTTTGAAGGAATAATATGTATTCTGTATGGATATTTTTATTCATGGTGTATTAATATTAATATTAATATTAATTTGGTGAGTAAAAGAAAAATCATGATATTTGGAAATTTGAATTATTATTAGGATGATAAATTATGTACCTGAAAATCAAGTAATGAACGTTCTGTCAAATCTTTTATCTTTACTTGTTCAAAATTTTGCTTGTTTATGGCTCATGATGTTGTACCTAACTTGTTTTAAATTGTTTTTTTATTGCAACTGCACATGTAATAATTGTTAATTTTCTTATAGTATAAAAACTGCAAATATAGAAATAGAAACAATATATTTTTGGGTAAACTACCAATAGATCCTAATAGTTCCTATCAAATCCTATTGAAAATAATTTTTAGTATAATCATCCGTAAAAATAATTTTTTATAACGATTTTTTACATATGTCGTTAAAAATTGACAATTAGTGACCTTTTTTTTTTTGTGGTTACGGTTTTATAAATTATCTATAAAACTTATAATTAGTGACGTTTTTCGGTGATGAATATTTCAAACTGTCACTAAAAGTTAAAAATTAGTGACATTTTTTGTGATGATTTTTTTAAACTATTGCTAAAACTTATAATTAGTGACATTTTTGTGACAAAATTATTAATTTGTCGCTAAAAATTAATAATTAGTGATGATTTTTAATAGTGTATGATGAAAAATATCATTAATTATCATAGGATCTATTGGACAATAAGTCCACTTGATAGGACCTATACATAAGTCTCCCTATATTTTTTTAATATACCATTCTCTATTAGTTTAAAGTGTTAATGAGTTTATTTGAATTGTAGTTGTTAAGATTATGGATATAGATATTACACCAAATCTAAAAGAAAATTATGAGTATATATATTAAACAATATAAAATTGTAAATCTATATAATTAGTAATTTATATATTTTCATCATGAGGCAATAATAATAATTTGATACATAATATTATTTTAAGTGTTTAAATGTACCTACATATGTTGACATGTTTACTTTGGATATTGCAACTACTTATCTTTCTTTTGTCATATCTTCTAGTTTTCCTCTTTTGTTTTGGGCTACATCCCCCCATAATGTGAGAAAAATAGATTGAGAGCTATGACAATGGAAAATATAAATTTTTAGTACTTTCAATATATATATATTTTTTTTTAACTTAAGAGTTATTATAATTCATACCTTGAATCTATCAAATAGATTTTTCTCTTCATTAATTTACTAATTGCTCATGTCCTCGTAACTTAAGCAATTAAAAATCAATATATCAAAATCATGAACGAAGAACAAAAATAAATGAAAAAGGTTATGAAACATAGTTGATTGAAAGACAATGCGATCGACTGTTTGGTTTTCATAACTAACATTATCATAGTCGGTTCATATATATTGGATTTTTTCTACAAAAGTCAAGAAAATGATAAAGAAACTTAGGTAATTAAAAATCAATATAGCAGAATATTATGCGATTGACTGATTTCCATAGTTAACATTATCATAGTTGGTTCATATATATTGACTTTTCTCTACAAAAGTGTTAAACTTAGACAATTAAAAATTAATATATCAAAATTATGTACAAAGAAAGCAAATAGAGCAAAAAAGATGATGAAAATTTTACAAATCAATTAAGTAGATGATAAAGAAACTCAGACAATTAAAAATTAATATACTAGTACTATAAATGGAGAACGAAAATAAATCAAAAAGTTTGTGAAAAATAGTTGATTGAGAGACAATGCAATTAACTGTTTAGTTTTGAAACAAAGTGGGTTGTTATGTTTTTTTAATTAAAACCATTGGGTTATGTAACAGATTTGGTCTGAAACATCAGAAACATAGTAGGTAATGCTGATTGTAGAATTCATTTTAGATTGTGAAATATGGTTGTTCCGAACCCTCTAAAGCAAAGTCGATTATTATTTGTGAAAGTATTTTAGTGGATTGTAACTGGCAGTTGTTCTGAACCCTCCGAAATAGAGCCTATTATTAATACACAAAACTTAACTAAAAAAAACAACCCAAGGGCTATCAGTTTGCCAATAATGGCACTATGAATCATCACCACTCATTCAAAGTAAATCAATTGCAAAAATATTTATTTTCTTTATATATTTTCATGATTTTTCTTGATTTGAATCTAACAAAACTTCTCTCTTACCGTTCACGAGAAGGTAGTGAAAGAGACAAATATTGAATAAGCCACAGTAGTGGAATTATTAAAAACATAATCATATTATGCTATTTGAAGGTGTTTGATATTTGAAGGTAATGAAGGAGATAAATATTAAACATGTCATGATAGTAAAATTATAAAAAAAATAATAATTATATTATGATATTTGAAAGTGTTTGAATTCCAGAAGGCGTTCGGTTATTCGATAGATATAGGTTGTCATGCGATGTTTAACAAGTTTGGATAGATATTTTCCAAATACAAAAAAAAAAAATAAATAAATAGAAAACATATGTACTAGTTAGACTTTTAAAATATAAAATAGAATAAAATAAAATAAAAATAATAGTAAATGTACACATAAACATTAATATTAAAAAATAAATAATAAGATTTTTTTTTTTTTTTTTTTTTTGGTGATAGAATTGTAATTGTAGTAGAATTAGGATCGATTTCACACGATTTTATGACTACATATTCTACAATCCGGATCGTTTGTCCAACTAGAGTCGAATGATCTCGATTGAGATTCTAATCACCATAGAGAGAACCAAATTGAGAAATAGGCTGCTTATAGATTGGCTTTTGGGTTGATTGGTAGCCCATGCTCCGAATGATCCAATCAGCCTAAAGCCTGAACCGGTCAGAGGATTTCAGGTATTTTCGAGTCCAAATCAGTGAATCCAAACCAATCATCGCACAGCCGAAGCTAACAATGAAGTCGGTGTCGAATCGGCATGTTGTTGATTGAGCAATTGATTTCTTTGTTCGGCGATGATCCGACTCTGTCGCGTCCTCGCCGTAAGCAGCGGAGGTAGTAGTAGTAGAAGCAAACATACGGTGTTGATGAGCTTTGAGGACGGAAGCCAAGGGGTTCTAGGCGTGCCTTTCTCCGCCATCGGCATGGGAAGCGATACCTACGAGACCACCGTCGTCCTTGTTCTCTCTCTAGACGTCTCCAGCATCTGTGCCGGCCACTACCACTCCTTCGCCATCACTTCTCTCGGAGAGCTCTAGGCGTGGGGCCATAACATCGAAGCCTAGCTCGGCCGTAGCCTTCTCTCTCCTAGGTCATCTCTATGTCTCTCTCTCTGTCTCTCTCTCTCTCTCTAACACATAAAAATAGATAGATAGATAGATACACGTATAATAGTTGTGACTATATCTATAATTGTTGCAGTTGCCTAGTAACTGTTTGATGTTATGACTAGGTTGTTAGCAATTCCATCTGTAAAGCCATTCATTCGATGATATCATGATTTACAGAGAAAATTAGGACATAATTACGACGATCATGTATATTTAGCCAATATCAACAAAGGGACATTACAAATTGGGTAAATTACTGGCAATTGGTATCAATGCAGTTGGCCCCTTTAGGAAAATTATTTTGACCTCCCTTGAAGTTTAGATTTTTGCATTACACAATTTGAAACCAATAAAAGAGAGAGAAGTGTCACGACCCACACCCGCCCCTGTAGGTTTAGCATCGTAACTAGTCAGTAATCCTTGGATTACCAAAGGCCTCTTAACATATTAGCAAATAATAAGGGGCTGCAGAAGCAAATATGCAAAATAGACAAGGTCCAATGAGCCGTGTTAATATACATGGGACAAAAAAGTTCAAAACTTATATATACATAAGCATGTCAGTCAAAGGACCCCAATATTTACATAATATTTACAACAGTGCAATCCCCAAGACACGACATTACAAAACATTCAGAGACTAGCATAAGTACAAAAATAGCCATATAGTTAGACTTGCCTGGAACCTCCTCGAGGTAAAACAATATCGACAAAAAATGTAAACAAAGGCCGTCAACTCTGGCCCTGATCACGCACCGGATCACCTACATACATAATATAAACTGTGAGCGAAAGCTCAATGAACAATAACAGAGTAAAGGGGTTTCAATGAATGAGTCCATACAGATTCAGAAATCATAATTCAGTTTCGTATCAAATTCATAGTTTGTCCAAATCGTATACAGAAATCATAAGTCATGCGTAAGCATACGTAATACATCCATTAGCATTAACAGAGTAGATACAGCACAGATACAGACACAAGAGGGTTACGAATAACCAGTTCCATAAAGGAACCTCCAGAGCCAGGTAACAGAGAACAGATATGCTGAGCTCCCACGACAGAGCCTCCGGTACGGGTAATAGAGTGCAGACAGATTGAGTTCCATAAAGGAACCTCCGATACTGGGTAACAGCCACAGATATCACATGATGCTAAGGATGTCACGAATATATATATATATATATATCAGAAATTCAACAGTCATTCATTGTACAGAAGATAGCACTATAGAAAACAGATCTTATTTTATCGCACAGAAAATAAATACAGTTGAACATAACTTCACTAAGTTATTACTCACAGTTATAGCGATCCCGGTATTCCCCCTACTGTTCAGTTGTACTCCGGACTCGGTTCCGTGGAGTTGGTAGTTGTGTCTATCTTGTTGTCGTCTTTTAATTCCATTTGTGTGAGTTTTGGGATGTTTTGGACAGGTGTATTACATGTTGGTTGAGCCTGAGTCCCAAATCTAGTTGCCCAGGTTTTTGGTGTTATGCTCGAGTGGGTTGTTCTGCCGAGGGGTTTGGTTTTATTTCGCTTCCAAATGAGACTTCTTATGTTCGAGCGGGATTTACACACTCACAGCATTTTCTTTTCTGTAAAACTTTTGCAGATGTGATTTCTACGCTCGAGCGGATTTCACGCTCAGGATCAAGGCCGAAGGGCTTCTTGGCGCTCGAGCGGGTAGTACATTGTTGGTGTAAGTTCTGGGAGGGGGAAATCTGCGCTCAAGCGGATGGGTTTTCGCGCTCGAGCGGATGTACTTTATTCATGTGTCTTGGCGCTCGAGCGGGTTTTCTTACGCTCGAGCGTTGTGTTTTCCGCTCAAGCGGACATATCGTATATCAGTACGTACTCAAGCATTTTTAGATCACTTTTTACAACCTCATTCTCTCTTCTACTTTTCAAAAACACCATTTGAGACCTTCTCTCTCTAGGAACTCCCTTCTCTCTAGGGTTTGATCTAGTTAGAGTGCTTTTCTCCTCTTCGGCCTTTGTAAAAGTTGGATTGATCGTCGAGGGCTTCGTCTTGATCCGAAAAGTTTGGAGTTTGAAGCATTTTGGTTTTGGTCTCTTCTCTCCCTTTGTAGCTCCGAATTTGAGGTAGGGATTCCTACTCACTCTTATGGTCTTTGACATCGACTTTTGGGTTGCTTTGATAAAGTGTTGAAGTTGGTTGATTTTGGGACTTTGGGTTTCAAAATGTTATGATAGAGGGTTTTTTTTTCATTTTGATTCTTAAACTTGTATTTTGGGTCTCAAAATGATGATTTGGGTCTCAAAATGATGATTTGGGTGTTGGTTAGTAATATATGAACCTATGGGTTTATATTGAGGGTTGGGGAAGAAAGCCCTAATTTTGTATATAAATTAAATGGTACATTTTATTTGGGAAGTTATAGATTTATGGAATTAAATTGGAATTAATGAAATTGATTCATTATATTGTGAAACGGTAGAGTTGGTTTAATTAATCGCTCACTTTTGAAAACATCGATAATTTATCAGTTGGAGCTTTTATTATCTGTTTAGAAATAATTGCTTGGGCTACCGGTGGAGGATGGTTTTTATTGTTGTAGACAATGCATGATGATTAGGCAAACTAAAACTAATCAATTGGACGTGTCATAGAGTATGACGGTTGATAGAATACATTAACGTTATGTATTGATTGATTGTGTATATGACTTATATGTATATACATTGTGTGTGGGGGGGGAGAAGATAGGGGATGTACTCCACGGTTTAGGGGAAGATGGGGGATGGACCTCTAAACCGGATGTTATTTGGGAGAAGATAGGGGATGGACTCCACTGATACAACTCATATGCTTGTTAGTTTATGTGTTGATACAGCTCATATGCCTATCTTTGGAAGTGTTGATATAGCTTATATGCTTATCTGGTGATTGTTGATACAGCTAGTAGGCTTATCTACTGTGAAATGAGAACTGTTAAAAATGAGTCTTGTCTCATGTAAGTTGTTGGCCAGGTTCTGAGCCATAGCTGTGAATTGTGAGCTTGTTACAGGATGGAAAATGAAATGAAGCATAGACACGGTTGTCATGTAACGGAAATGGAGTTATAAATTGATCTTTGTGGGTTAAATATTTATCAATTGCTGATGTCTTAGTTATTGCTCATATTGTGTTTAGCATATCTCTACTGGGCTTTGGCTTACCCTATATGGGACACTATTTTCAGGTACAGGTAGCATGCCACCTCCAAGGACATAGCTAGGAGGGATGTGGGAGTTGAAGACTCTTTTTTGATTATTTTGTTGTATTACATGTACATCATGCCACGGGCTTATTTTGTTTAGAGTTAGTACTCTTCTTTTGTGAAACCAAGTGTTAACTTGGAAAGTTGTAAGCCGATAGGGCACTTGCTCTTGTTGTTAACATGCAATATTGTTGTAAGAATTACTCTGATGAATGAAAAGATGTTGGTTTCTTTTTGTCATTGCATGTCTAATATGATGGGATTGATGTATTATTTTGAGGGCGTGACAACTTGGTATCAGAGCGTACCGGGTTCGAATACTTTGGGTACATGGGAAGTGATTAGTATCACAATGGGTTTGTCTCACTTGTTAGAGACCTAAGTGTAATGTAATGTGTTTTTATGATAGCATGTTTATGTGATTATTTGGGTATGGATTTGATTTCTAGGATATTGATTGGATCCTTGGATTTCTGTGAGTCTTGTTGGAAAATCACTTGATCAATGCTGTTTCTAACCGGAACTCTAGTAACGCCTTGGGACTGTCATTATCCGGGAATGGAATTCGTAAGTGCTTATGTGTTTATGTGCTTACGTGGAGTGAATTACAGTTGTCCATGCATTAGGACGCGGGTGTTTAGTTTCAGCACATTTATGAATGTCATAATGTCTTTGTTATCTTTAATAGGATGTCAGGATGAGGTGGTAGGCGTGGTAGGCCTAGGAGGCAGGAGGTGCCTTTACCGGATGACATTCCGGCAGTGCAGGAGGGAGTTGGTCAAGCCAACGTGGCCGAACCAGTGGGTCAGCAGGCTTTGGGTGCCTTGGCCCGAGAGATAGCGGGAGCTTTGGGTATTTTCAGAGCTGAGCATCAGGTTGCAGAGGCAGGGCCTTCTTTCTTGAAGAGGGAATTTTTCCGGTCAAACCCGGACGAATTTATTGGAGATCCGAAAGAGCCACTTAAGGCTGATGAGTGGTTGGAACAGATGGAGAAGACATTCGAGATGCTTGGCATCGAGGATGGGACTCTAAAGGTGACCTTGGCATCCTTCCAGCTAAAGGGAGATACGGGTCAATGGTGGAAGTATGAGAAGGCCCGTGTTGGTGGTGCATGGGGGGCTTTTGTAGAGGCTTTCCAGGGGAGATTTTTATCTCAAGAATCGCTAGAGAGAAGCCGAGGATCGCTTAGCCATGCTTAAGTAGCAGGGTTTGTCAGTGGCCGAATTTGAGGCTACTTTTACTAGCTTGTCCAGGTTTGCACCTGAACTAGTGGCGTCCGAGGAACGCCGTTGCTATGAGTTTGAGCAGAAGTTGAGGCGTGGCCTCAAGTTGAGAGTTGGTGGGTCTTACATCTGAGAGTATAGACATCTGGTGGATGCGGCTGCTCATATGGAAATTATGATACAGGAGGAGGATGATGAGAAACAGCAAGGTTCCAAGAGGAGCCAAGAGGGCCAGGGTGATGGTAGGAGACAGAAGGGTTTCAACCTTCAGCAGTCTCAAGGGGGTTTGGCTAGATCGACCTTTCCGGTACCGAGTGCAGGCTTCGGGAGAGGTAGTCAAGGAGGTTTGACTTGTTTTGCATGTGGCCAGCTGGGTCACAAGTCTTCGGTTTGCCCGCAGAAGGGAGGGGGTCAGCGAGCTGCTTCTTCTTCAGCCAGACCTCAGGGCCAGAGTCAGGGCAGGGGCCAGTCTTTGTCTTGTTATTAGTATGGACAGCCTGGGCACCTGAAGAGGTTTTTCCCACAGTTGAGTGCCACTTCGGGAGCGTCTAGTTCTAGGCAGACGCAGAGTTATCAGCCAGTTCAGTCTGTGCAGGCCTCGAGGGCCAATCCGGGAGCTTCGTCATCCCAGTCTGTACAGCAGTCGTATGCTCCTAGAGGTGAGCAGGTGGATCAAGGGCCTACAGGGCGCGTGTATGCTGTTACCGCGCAGGACCTAGTACCGGCTCCATCAGTAGTGAGAGGTACCTTTCTGTTTTGCAACTCGGTTGCTAGTGTATTGATTGATACGGGTGTGTCTCATTCTTTTGTATCTACTGCATTTGCATCTGTGTTGGAGTTGGAGTTAGCGCTATTAGCGTCTCCTATTTGTGTCGTGTCGCCTATTGGGGGTGAGTTGATTTTGAAACACGGATGTAGGGGTTGTGATATAGAGGTTGACAATCATAGGCTTTCGTTTCCTTTTGTAGTTATGCCCATGAAGGGCTTTGATGTTATTTTAGGTATGGACTGGTTGTCGTCATACCGGACAGTTATTGATTACTACCGCCAGAGGGTCACTTGTTGTACCGTGAGCGGGGAGTGTTTCCATTTCTTGGGGGATCGGGTTGGTAGTGTTGTACCATCGGGGTATAATCCGCGAAGGCAGAGTGAGCTTAGTGGTCTGCTTGCTAGCTTTTTGAGTGGTGAGTGTGATGAGACCCAGATTGTTTTACCGAGGGTGGTTTGTGAGTATTCGGATGTCTTTCCCGAGGATCTCGTTGGTTTGCCACCTCACTGTGAGATTGAGTTCTCCATTGATTTGGTGCCCGGTACGGCGTCGATTTCTATGGCACCTTATCGTTTTGCCCCAGCCGAGTTGAGTGAGTTGAAGATTCAGCTCCAAGAGTTGCTGGATAAGGGATTTGTCGCCCGAGTGTTTCGCCGTGGGGAGCACCGCCCCTCTTTGCTAAAAAGAAAGATGGTGCCTTGAGATTATGTATCGACTACCGGAAGTTGAATCGGGCTACGGTCAAAAATAAGTACCCGATGCCCCATATAGATGATTTATTTGACTAGTTGAAGGGTTCTCGTTGTTTCTCTAAGATAGACTTGAGATCGGGTTACCACCAGTTGAGGGTCAAGGAGGAAGATATTCCGAAGACGGCATTCCGTACGCGGTATGGCCATTATGAATTTCTGGTGATGCCATTTGGGCTTACCAACGCACCGGCAGTCTTTATGGACTTGATGAACCGGATCTTCCGGGAATTCTTGGATCATTTTGTGGTTGTCTTCATGGACGACATCCTGATTTATTCACCTTCAAAGGAGGAGCACGAGGCACACTTGAGAGTGGTGCTTGAGTTGCTTAGAGCCCATAGGCTATACGCTAAGTTTGGGAAGTGTGAGTTCTGGCTAGAAGAAAGAAAGTTCTTAGGCCATGTGGTATCCGGGGAAGGGGGGTCGGTTGACACATCCAAGACTGAGGCAGTGCAAGATTGGGCACAGCCTAAGAGTGTGTTTGAGATCCGCAGTTTTTTGGGATTAGCTGGATATTACCGTCGGTTTATGAAGGATTTCTCCAGGTTAGCTTCGCCGTTGACTAGGTTGACTCGGAAGGGAGTCAAATTTGTGTGGAGTGAGACTTGTGAAAAGTCATTCCAAGAGCTGAAAGTTAGATTGACCACCGCTCCGGTTTTGATTATTCCGGAGAGAAGGTTGGGTTATGCGGTTTATTGTAATGCCTCACGAGAGGGTTTGGGTTGTGTGTTAATGCAAGAGGGGAAAGTGGTAGCTTATGGCTCACGTCAATTCAAAATACATGAGAAGAACTACCCCACACATGACCTAGAGTTAGCAGCTGTGATCTTTGCCTTGAAAATCTGGAGGCACTACCTTTATGGTGAGAAGTTCGAGGTGTTCTCGGACCACAAGAGTCTGAAATATCTATTTACACAGAAAGACTTGAACTTGAGGCAGAGGAAGTGGATGGAGTTCATTGAGGATTACGACTTCTAGTTGCATTATCATCCGGGGAAAGCCAATGTTGTGGCCGATGCCCTTAGCAGAAAATCCATAGGTGATGTAGCTTGTATAGCCATCCGGGAGTAGGAGATGTTGGGGGCACTTGGTGAGTTCGATTTGCATCTGAGCGAATCAATTGAGGCTGCGGCCTTGTTTTCTGTTGTTGCACATCCTACACTTGTGACTCGAGTGTTAGAGGCACAAAGGGGTGACCTTGAGGTAGAGTCCCTCCGAGAGAAGATCTCTAGTGGGAAGGTTGAGAAGGGTTTGACGGTGTATCCCGACCTGAGTGTGAGATACCGAGACCGTTTGTTTGTGCCGGAGTCTTGCCGAGAGGAGGTACTCCGAGAGTTTCACCATTCACGCCTTGCGGTGCATCTGGGAGGTACTAAGATGTATCGGGATTTGGGTCGCCAGTTTTGGTGGCAGGGTATGAAGAGAGATGTGGCAGTTTTCGTGTCTAAGTGCCTTACTTGCCAGCAAGTGAAGGCCGAGCATCAGAGGCCGGCGAGTTTGTTGCAACCCTTGCCCATTGCTGAGTGGAAGTGAGAGTATGTCACTCTGGACTTCGTTGTAGGTCTTCCGAGGACTCAGCGGGGTAGTGATGCTATTTGGGTGGTTGTAGACCGGTTGACTAAGTCGGCGCACTTTATCCCTATGCGCGTGAGAGATTCGGTAGATCATCTTGCCGACTTGTATATTCAGGACATAATGAGATTGCACGGGGTCCCAGTGATGATCGTCTCAGATAGAGATCCTCGTTTTACTGCTAGGCTGTGGCAGAGTTTGCTGAGTGCCTTGGGCACAAAGTTAACCTTTAGTACGGCTTACCATCCTCGAACTGACGAGCAGTCCGAACGTACTATTCAGATCCTTGAGGATATGCTTCAAGGTTGTGTCCTTGACTTTAGTGGGACGTGGGAGAGGCACTTACCATTGGTGGAGTTTTCCTACAACAACAGCTTTCAGTCTAGTATCGGTATGGCGCCGTTTGAGGCCTTGTATGGCCGACCGTGTAGATCTCCAGTGTGTTGGGCCGAGGTGGGTGATGCGCCTTTGTTGGGCCCGGAGTTGGTTAGGGAGACGACGGAGAAGATTGAGCTTATCCGTAGGAGGCTTGTTACAGCCCAGAGTCACCAAAAGAGTTATGCCGATCATAGGAGGAGGCCTTTGGCATTCGAGGTAGGTGACCATGTTTTCTTGAAAATATCACCTAGGCGAGGTTTGATGAGGTTCGGAAAGAGTGGGAAGTTGTCCCCTCGGTTTATTGGTCCTTTTGAGATCCTTGAGAGGATTAGCGAGGTCGCTTATCATTTAACTTTGCCGCCACAGTTGTCCGGAGTTCATGACGTGTTTCATGTGAATATGCTTCGAAAGTATAAGCCAGATCCGTCACATGTATTGGATTGGACTGACTTAAAGGTAGATGAGGATGCCTCTTATGAGGAGAGACCGGTTCGGGTCTTGGATAGGCGGGATCAAGTCCTGCGTGGCAAGACCATTCCTTTGGTAAAGGTTTTGTGGAAACATCACGGAATGGAGGAGGCCACTTGGGAACGTGAGTTGGAGGTCCAAGAGAAATACCCGGACCTATTTGTGGATGTTTGAACATATGTTATATATTGTTGTATTGTTGAACTTTAAGATCATTAAATATGTCTTAAGTTGTAAAAACATTGTGAATGTTTTGGGTTATGGAAATATTGTAGAACTTGCCTTGATATGGAAGTTGATTGTAATATTGCATATATTGGCTATATTATAGAACTGGAGATGTATCATGAAAATTGATTATGATATGAAATTGTGAACCATGGGTGCTGAAAATGGTTGAAAAGGAAAGAGAATACATGTTGAAATGTAATTGTTGTGAGATGCCTCTTGACAAGAGACGAAATGGCCGATAATGGGTCAAGTTGTTTAATGTTAAATTGTAACATTGTTTAAAATGGAAAAAAAAAAAAAAAAAAAAAAAAAAAAAACTGTTTTCGAAAAAACTTGTGTTTAATTTTGGGGACGAAATTCTTTAAGGGGGGAAGGTTATAGCGATCCCGATATTCCCTCTACTGTTCAGTTGTACTCCGGACTCGGTTCCGTGGAGTTGGTAGTTGTGTTTATCTTGTTGTCGTCTTTTAATTCCATTTGTGTGAGTTTTGGGATGTTTTGGACAGGTGTATTACAGGTTGGTTGAGCCTGAGTCTCAAATCTAGTTGCCCAGGTTTTTGGGGTTACGCTCGAGCGGGTTGTTCTGCGCTCGAGCGGGGTTTGGTTTTGGCTGTCTGCTCGAGCGAGACTTCTTATGCTCGAGCGGGATTTACACACTCACAGCATTTTGTTTTCTGCAAAACTTCTGCACATGTGATTTCTACGCTCGAGCGGATTTCCTGCGCTCGAGCGAACTGCGCTCGAGCGGGCTTGTTGGCGCTCGAGCGGGTAGTACATTGTTGGTGTAAGTTCTGGGAGGGGGAAATCTATGCTCGAGCGGACGGGTTTTCGCGCTCGAGCGAATGTACTTCATTCATGTGTCTTGGCGCTTGAGCGGGTCTTCTTACGCTCGAGCGGACCCAGATTTTTGTTCTTGACGCTCGAGCGTTGTGTTTTCTGCTCGAGCAGACATGTCGTATATCAGTACACAGTCGGGCATTTTTAGATCACTTTTTACAACCTCATTCTCTCTCCTACTTTTCAAAAACACCATTTGAGACCTTCTCTCTCTAGGAACTCCCTTCTCTCTAGGGTTTGATCTAGTTAGAGTGCTTTCCTCCTCTTCGGCCTTTGTAAAAGTTGGGTTGATCGTCGAGGGCTTCGTCTTGATCCAAAAAGTTTGGAGTTTGGAGCATTTTGGTTTTGGTCTCTTCTCTCCCTTTGTAGCTCCGAATTTGAGGTAGGGATTCCTACTCACTCTTATGGTCTTTGACATAGACTTTTGGGTTGTTTTTATAAAGTGTTGAAGTTGGTTGATTTTGGGACTTTGGGTTTCAAAATGTTATAATAGAAGGTTTTTTTTTTCATTTTGATTCTTAAACTTGTATTTTGGGTCTCAAAATGATGATTTGGGTGTTGGTTAGTAATATATGAACCTATGGGTTTATATTGAGGGTTGGGGAAGAAAGCCCTAATTTTGTATATAAATTAATTGTAAATTTGGGAAGTTATAGATTTATGGAATTAAATTGGAATTAATGAAATTGATTCATTATATTGTGAAACGGTGGAGTTGGTTTAATTAATCGCTCACTTTTGAAAACATCGATAATTTATCAGTTGGAGCTTTTATTATCTGTTTAGAAATAATTGCTTGGGCTACCGGTGGAGGATGGTTTTGATTGTTGTAGACAATGCATGATGATTAGGCAAACTAAAACTAATCAATTGGACGTGTCATAGAGTATGACGGTCGATAGAATACATTAACGTTATGTATTGATTGATTGTGTATATGACTTATATGTATATACATTGTGTGTGTGGGGGAGGAGATAGGGGATGTACTCCACGGTTTAACAGAAGATGGGGGATGGACCTCTAAACCGGATGTTATTTGGGAGAAGATAGGGGATGGACTCCACTGATACAGCTCATACGCTTGTTAGTTTATGTGTTGATACAGCTCATATGCTTATCTTTGGAAGTGTTGATATAGCTTATATGCTTATCTGGTGATTGTTGATACAGCTAGTAGGCTTATCTACTGTGAAATGAAAACTGTTAAAAATGAGTCTTGTCTCATTTAAGTTGTTGGCCAGGTTCTGAGCCATAGTTGTGAATTGTGAGCTTGTTAAGGGATGGAAAATGAAATGAAGCATAGACACGATTTTCATGTAATGGAAATAGAGTTATAAATTGATCTTTGTGGGTTAAATATTTATCAATTGCTGATGTTTTAGTTATTGCTCATATTGTGTTTAGCATATCTCTCTTGGGCTTTGGCTCACCCTATATGGGACACTATTTTCGTGTGTAGCATGCCACCTCCAAGGACATAGCTAGGAGGGATGTGGGAGTTGAAGACTCTTTTTGATTATTTTGTTGTATTACATGTACATCAAGCCACGTGCTTATTTTGTTTAGAGTTAGAGCTCTTCTTTTGTGAAACCAAGTGGTAACTTGGAAAGCTGTAAGCCGATAGGGCACTTGCTTTTGTTGTTAACATGCAATACTGTTGTAAGAATTACTCTGATGAATGAAAAGATGTTGGTTTCTTTATGTCATTGCATGTCTAATATGATGGGATTGATGTATTATTTTGAGGGCGTGACAGTTGGCCTTGAGACAGGCAGACGGAGCAGATTGGTCAAACAGTGTGCGGCGTGTGACCTATACAACACATAACAGATACGCACTTGAAACACATGCTCGAATTGTACATAACTTATGTCGTTTGCTCCTAGTGTGTTTCTAACTTTTAATCCTCATTGTGGAGTCTTAAACATGGCCTAGGAATGCCTAGGATGGAATGAGGATGCAAGAATGCATTGGAAAACATTTCTCAAAATTTGCTGAAAATAAGGTTCACGCTCGAGCGTGGCTTTCCTCACTCGAGCGGACATGCAGACAATGAACCCCGCTCGAGCGAACTATAAACTCATGAAAAAGTGCTGGATGCATGATTTTCACGCTCGACGAACGCTTGACCTCCGCTCGAGCGTGAGACTCAGACCCTCGCTCGAGCGGATTGTAAAACACAAGAACTTCTAGGTATATGCATTTCACGCTCGAGCGTAAACATCATCACTCGAGTGGAAGTGCACGTACTCAGAGTGCACGCTCGAGGGTAGAGTTCCACGCTCAAGCGTGGATCAAATTTCGGGAAATTCCAGATTTGATCACCAAGCTCAAATTCCACCTTGAAGCATTCAAAACTCAATTTTCTAGGCCAAAACTTTGGAAAAACGCTAATGACTCATAGAACAACATGTTTAAAGGATCATTTCAAGGAATCATGGCCCAAAAGGATATTAATTATGCACAAACCCAACTTAAATTCAAAATCAATTTATGAACATCACATGCATGTACATTTTTGAGCTAAGGCTCTCCAAAACATGATCAAATGCTACTAAATCACATGTAACTCATTGTGTTTCCAAAATTAGGATGAACTCAACACATGCATGAAGGAATTCTTGAAAATCAATCTCCATAATGCCATGAAACATGCATGCATACATGAATTCACTCTTAATTCTCATCCTTTAGTTCAATTCACATATTAATCCACTTAACACCATTAATTTCATGTTCTAATCAACCAAACTTCAAGGCTAGAGGTTAACATTCTTACCTAGGGGTCTCAATTCCTTATGCTAGAGATGGTCTAGAGTGATCTTTCAAGTTTTCCTAGCAATTTCCCTCCTTGTGAATTCAATCTTCAAGCTCTACACCAATTCTCCCTTCTCTCACTCTCCCTCACGTTTTCTTCCTCTCAAAGCTCAAGTGTGACTAAAAGAAAATGAATAAAAGATGTGAGTGGGGTTCAATTAGCCTAATAAGTGGTAATGGCTCAAAATAAACAAATGGCATTATTTTAATCAAACTTAATCGTTCCGAACCGAATTTTAATTAAACCTACCACAAAATTCTATAAATCCTAATTAGCACATAAATCAAGTCAATTTCTGATTCGGATGCCGATAAGGCTTTCAATTCGCAAATCGAAACTAGAACATGAACAAATCTTTCTACACCGAATAGATAGAGACACAAAAATTAATGCAAGGCACATGCAAATTAATTCTAAATCCCTCCTAAATTACTGTTAGGCATAATTAAATAGGAATTAACATTAATAAGAGGTCGGGGTTGTTAAAGTCTTCCCCTCTTAAATGAGTTTGGTCCTCCAAACTCTAATTACCTTCATTCTGGAACAACATTGGGTCTAATGGGAACAAATCCGAGTATCTCTTCATCATGTCTTCTTCTATTTCCCAAGTTGTATAGGTTCCTCCGTGGTTTTGCCAACCAACTTTCACCAACAGTATTTATTTGTTTCTCAATCTTTTGATTCTACGATTCACAATCTGGATAGGTCTTTCTTCGTAAGTGTAGTCATCTTTCAAAAGCACATGCGTTGGCTCAATGACATGGAGTGGGTCCCTCAAGTATTCTCGAAGCATCGATACATGAAATACGTTATGCATATGCTCCATTACCGGTGGTAAAGCTACCCGATACGATACGAGATTGATCTTTTCAAGGACTTCATATGGTCCAACATACCTTGGCACCAACTTGCCCTTAACACCAAACCGAGTTTGATCCTTCATCGGGGTCACTTTAATGAACACATGGTCCTCAACTTCATATTCCCTATCTCTTCTTCGGACATCAGCATAGCTCTTCTGCCAGCTCTAGGAAGTTTTCAGACGTTGCTGGATCAGTTTCACTTTCTCGGTTGTTTCTTGCACAAGTTCTGGTCCCAACAAAGGTCTATCACCTACTTCAGCCCGGCATATCGGAGAACAACACTTTCTTCCATACAAAGCTTCGTAAGGAGCAATTCCAATGCTTGAATGGTAACTGTTGTTGTACACAAATTCAACTAATGGCAAATAGGTCTCCCAATTTCCCTGGAAGTCTAACACACACATTCTGAGCATATCCTCCAGAGTTTGATTGGTTCGTTCGGTTTGCCCGTCTGTCTGTGGGTGGTAGGCACTACTCAACCTCAGTTCAGTCCCCAAAGCTTGTTGCAAACTCTGCCAACACCTTGACACAAACTTTGAGTCCCTGTCAGACACAATAGATACTGGCACTCCATGCAATCTCACAATTTTAGTCATATAAATATTGGCCAATTTATCTGCATTATAAATAGTTTTGATAGGCAGAAAATGGGCAGACTTAGTTAAACGATCAACTATAACCCAAATAGAGTCCATACCTCGGAGAGAACGAGGCAATCCTACAATGAAGTCCATGGTAATGTGCTCCCATTTCCATTCTGGTATTGGGAGTGGTTGTAGTAAACCAACGGGTTGTTGATGTTCAGCTTTAACCTGTTGACAATGTAGGCACCTAGCCACGAAATCTGCAATACTCTTTTTCATTCCAGGCCACCAAAAATTTTGTTTTAAAAAATGATACATTTTCGTGTTCCCCGGATGCATGGTAAATTTACTACTGTTAACTTCGGTCATCACACGTTTTCTCAAATCACAACAATCGGGTACACAAAGACGGTTTTGGAATTTTAGTACGTCATTCTCAAACCCAAACCCCGGCCTCGGCTTTGAATCAAATTCCTCTATGATCTTTTTCAAGTATTCATCATCGCGTTGTTTTTGTTTGGTCTCATCCAGAATTGTAGGTTGAACAAAAATAGCAGTAAAAATCCCATCTTGCTCTCGCATGTCAACCTCAACCTCCCTCTGTTCCAGGTCATCTAGAAATTCCTTTCGGTTGGATAATAGACATGACAAATTTGCAATGGATTTTCAACTCAAGGCATCTGCCACGGTATTAGCTTTCCATGGGTGATATATGATCTGCAAATCATAATCTTTGATCAACTCTAACTATCGCCTCTGTCTCATGTTCAATTCCTTTAGGGTGAAGAAATATTTCAAGCTTTAGTGATCGGTGTACACCTCGCAAGTTACCCCATATAAGTAGTGACACCAGATTTTCAAAGCAAACACCACTGCTACCAATTCAAGATCGTGTGTTGGGTAATTCTTTTCATGAGGTCGGAGTTGTCAAGAAGCATAGGCAATCACTTTTCCGTTTTGCATTAATACACACCCCAAACCTTTATAGGAAGCATCACTATAAACTTGAAACCCATCAGTACCATTGGGCAAAGTTAAAATCGGTGCAGTCACTAACCTAGTTTTCAATTCTTGAAAGGCCACCTCTCTTTGTTCGTTCCAGTCAAATGGCACATTTTTTTGAGTTAACTGGGTCATTGGCATGGCAAGCTTGGAAAAGTCTTTCACAAATCTTTGGTAGTAACCTGCAAGTCCCAGAAAGCTTCGAATCTCTGTCACATTTGTCGGTTTAGGCCAATCCACAATAGCTTCGATTTTCTGAGGGTCAACAGAAACACCATCTTTGTTGATTACATGACCTAAAAATGCCACACTATCAAGCCAGAATTCACATTTGGACAATTTAGCGTATAACTTCTTTTCTCTCAAAGTCTGTAGGGCAATTCTTAAATGATTCTCATGTTCTTCCCTGCTTTTGGAATAAATTACGATATCATCAATAAACACAACAATAAATTCATCCAGAAACGATTTAAACACCCTGTTCATAAGGTCCATAAAGGCGGCAGGTGCATTAGTCACCCCAAACGGCATTACTAAAAATTCATAATGTCCATATCTAGTTTTGAATGCAGTTTTCTCTATGTCCTCAGCCTTAACCTTTAATTGGTGATACCCAGATCTGAGGTCAATTTTGGAAAATACTTGGGCTCCCTGAAGTTGGTCAAACAGGTCATCTATTCGAGGCAGAGGATATTTGTTCTTGGTAGTTACTTTATTCAGTTCCCGATAATCTATACATAGCCTCAAAGACCTATCCTTCTTTTTGACAAACAAGACGAGAGCACCCCAAGGTGAAGTGCTTGGACGGATAAATTTCTTGTTTAGCAGTTCCTGAAGTTGAGTTTTCAATTCTTTCAATTCTAAAATAGACATTCTATAGGGAGTCTTGGAAACAGGTTGTGTCCCCGGAAACACCTCAATAGTGAATTCAATTTCTCTATCAACTAAGTCCCCAGGTAAGTCATTCGGAAACACATCGGGAAATTCACAAGCAACAGGGATAGTTTCTACATTAGTTCCATCAAATGATGCAGTCAGTGTACAACACAAGTAATCCCTACATCTCTTCCTAAGTAGTTTTGCAGCTTTCATAGCCGAAATCAAATATGGGGGAGGAACTACCCCATTCCCTGTAAAAGTAAATTCAGGCATACCCGGTGGTCTAAACACAATAGATTTACTTGCACAGTCAATGGTAGCACAGTATTTAGTCAACCAGTCCATTTCCAAAATACAATCAAAGTGATCAATGCTCAAGGGCAATAAGTCAACATATAACATCATATCGCCAATCATAATATCACATCTTTGGATAAACATGAGAACACATCATAGAACCCCGGATGGCGTGAATCTGAGATAACACATATGTCATGAGTTCTAATGGTCTAGTCAATTTTCGAGAGAAAGCATGCGATACAAAGGAATGTGTAGAACCAGAATCTATCAATACACATGCATTTTGAGAACATACAGAGAGTGTACCTGACACCACAGTATAGGTGTTTGGTACGTCACCAGGCACTAGGGCAAACACCCGACCTTGTCTCAGAGGTTCTTTCCCGGTGTTGGCTTTTGCATTTGTTTTGGCTGTAGAAGCAGATACAGCTGAACTTGCCGTAGGATGGCTAGTATTTTCAGACCTAAGCGGGCAATCTCTCACCACATGACTTGACTGGCCACATTGGAAACAAGCACCGGATACTCGGTAGCACACACCCCTATGCTTCCTACCACAATCAGAACAGACCGAGATAGACCCACTACTCTGGCTCGAGCTGCTTGTAGACCCCGTGTTCTACTTCTTATTGATGTAAGACCGGCCTCTTCTAAAACCAAACCCAGACTTTTTTCCTCTCCAATCAGTGGTTGTAGTTGCTCGGGCTTTACTTTGTTTCATAGCGGCTATGGTAGCTTCTGCCATTAGGGACCTGTTTAAAACTTTTCACATAAGTAGGCAATTTCAGTACACCTACTCGATCAAACACCTCTAAATCCAGTCCACCTTTAAATTTTCATGCTTTCTTGTAATTAGTATCCACCATATGTGGAGCAAACCGTGCCAGTTCGGTGAATTTGGCTTCATACTCTACTACAGACATTCTTCCCTGTTTAAGTTCTTGAAACTCAGACACTTTCCGATCCCTAAAACATTGGGGAAAATATTTATCATAGAAGATGGCATTAAACCGTGCCCACGTCATATTCCCATTGCCATTTCAAATCAATAACCACCACCTTCGGGCTTCATCTTTCAGAGTATAAGTGGCTAGGAGGACTTTCTGGATTTCAGAACAAGGGAACACCTCATACAGCTTTTCCATTTCAAGTAACCACGTTTCCGCCTTCAACGGTTCAATTCCACCATAGAATGTTGGCAGTTTCATTTTCATGAACTTCTGTGTCAAGTTGATGATGTCATTATTATCTACTTCGGCTTGTGCCGGTAGAGGTGGAGGGGGCAACGGTTGTTGTCTTTCCTGCTGTGTCAAAGTTTCAGTCAATGTTGCAAGCATTTGTTCCATTCAGCCCATGCGAGCTTCCGAAGATTCACTTACATCACTTCTTTTTGCATTCTCCATGTTGCTATAGGGGCATCAAATGATAATAAACATACGCATAATCTTATTTGTTTCTTTCAATTCATTTGCTCGTACTTACATACATTGAGTTCCCGTATTCACTTGGATTACCACACACTCACACATGCAAATGGAATGCCCCTAACGCTTACTAGGACATCCTAAGCTCATATGGACCCATGTGTGTGGTAGAACACGTACTCTGATACCACTCTGTCACGACCCAAACCTACCCCTGTAGGTTTAGCATCATAACCGGCTAGTAATCCTTGGATTACCAAAGGCTTCTTGATAGATTAGCAAATAATAAGGGGCTGCGGAAGCAAATATGCAAAATAGACAAGGTCCAATGAGCTGTGTTAATATACATGGGACAGAAAAGTTAAAAACTTATATATACATAAGCATGTCGGTCAGAGGACCCCAATATTTACATAAGCTTTACAAGAGTGCAATCCCCAGGACTCGACAATACAAAACATTCAGAGACTAGCATAAGTACAAAAACAGCCATGTAGCTAGACTTCAGTCGAAACCTCCTCGACAGGCACAACAGTTGGCTGACAAAAACAGAAACAAAGGCCGTCAACTCTGGCCCTGATCACACGCCGGATCACCTACATACATAATATAAACTGTGAGCGAAAGCTCAGTGAACAATAACAGAGTAAAGGGGTTTCAATGAATGAGTCTATACGGATTCAGAAATCATAATTGCCAGATCAAATTCATAGTTTGTCAGATTGTATCTGAAATCATAAGTCATGCGTAAGCATCGTGATAGATCCATTAGCATTATGAGCAGTCTGAGACACATGAGGGTTACGAATAACCAGTTCCATAAAGAAACCTCCAGATCCGGTAACGAGAGAGCAGTCTGGCGAGCTCTCATGGCGGAGCCTCGGTATGAGTATGAGTTTAGACAAATTGAGTTCCATAAAGGAACCTCTCCAATGGGTAATGACCATAGATATCACATGATGCTAAGGATGTCACGAATATATATACATATATATATATCAGAAATTAGACAGTCATTCATTGTACAGAACATAGCACTTTTGAAAACAGATCTTATTTTTATCGCACAGAAAATAAATACAGTTGAACATAACTTTACTAAGTTATTACTCACAGTTAGCCTTGAGGCAATGAGGCAAGCAGATTAGTCGAGAAAGATGCGTTGCTGATATACAACACATAACATATACGCACTTGAAACACACGCTCGAATTGTACATAACTTATGTCGTTTGCTCCTAGTGTGTTTCTAACTTTTAATTCTCATTGTGGAGTCTTAAACATGGCCTAGGAATGCCTAGGATGGAATGAGGATGCAAGAATGCATTGGAAAACATTTCTCAAAATTTGCTGAAAATAAGGTTCACGCTCGAGCGTGGCTTTCCTCACTTGAGCGGACATGCAGACAATGAAGCCCCGCTTGAGCAGACTGTAAACTCATGAAAAAGTGCTGGATGCATGATTTTCACGCTCGACAGACGCTCGACCTCCGCTCGAGCATGAAACTCAGACCTTCGCTCGAGTGTGAATCCCCTCGCTCGAGCATACTGCAAAACACAAGAACTTCTAGGTATATGCATTTCACGCTCGAGCGTAAACATCGTCGCTCGAGCGAAAGTACACGTACTTAGAGTGCACGCTCGAGCGTAGAGTTCCACGCTCGAGCGTGGATCAAATTTCTGGAAATTCCATATTTGATCACCAAGCTCAAATTCAACCTTGAAGCATTCAAAACTCAATTTTCTGGGCCCAAAACTTTGGAAAAACACTAATGACTCATAGAACAACATGTTTAAAGGATCATTTCAAGGAATCATGGCCCAAAAGGATATCAATTATGCACAAACCCAACTTAAATTCAAAATCAATTTGTGAACATCACATGTATGTACATTTTTGAGCTAAGGCTCTCCAAAACATGATCAAATGCTACTAAATCACATGTAACTCATTGTGTTTCCAAAATTAGGATGAACTCAACACATGCATGAAGAAATTCTTGAAAATCAATCTCTATAATGCCATGAAACATGCATGCATGCATGAATTCACTCTTAATTCTCATCCTTTAGTTCAATTCACATATTAATCCACTTAACACCATTAATTTCATGTTCTAATCAACCAAACTTCAAGGCTAGAGGTTAACATTCTTACCTAGGGGTCTCAATTCCTTATGTTAGAGATGGTCTAGAGTGATCTTCCAAGTTTTCCTAGCAATTTCCCTCCTTGTGAATTCAATCTTCAAGCTCTACACCAATTCTCCCTTCTCTCACTCTCCCTCACGTTTTCTTCCTCTCAAAGCTCAAGTGTGATTAAAAGAAAATGAATAAAAGAGGTGAGTGGGGTTCAATTAGCCTAATAAGTAGTAATGGCTCAAAATAAACAAATGGCATTATTTTAATCAAACTTAATCGTTCCGAACCGAATTTTAATTAAACTTACCATAAAATTCTATAAATCCTAATTAGCACATAAATCAAGTCAATTTCCGATTCGGACGCCGATAAGGCTTTCAATTCGCAAATTGAAACTAGGACATGAACAGATCTTTCTACACCGAACAGATAGAGACACAAAAATTAATACAAGGCACATGCAAATTAATTCTAAATCCCTCCTAAATTACTGTTAGGCATAATTAAATATGGATTAACATTAGTCAGAGGTCGGGGTTGTTACAAGAAGGGTAAATTGGATAAGCATGATGTCACAGCCTTAGTTGTTTTCAAGCTATCCGTACGGCACTTAGACAATCTCAAGTCTTACTTGATAATGCTAAGTCAGCCTAGCTCACAAACTTATAGAAAAGAGAAGTTAGAAGAACACAAGAGAGTTTGAGAGAATGCCTTGGATTTACTTGTGAGAAAGATTTTACAATTCTTGGATGCACTTAGGTGGTTTGGGCAAATGAGGTCCTCCCCTTTTTATAGGCTACAAGGAATGTTCTAGATCTACAATGATTGAGGGGATTCTAGATCCTTCCTCCTACTACATCTTATAGACTATTCTAGAATCACTCTAAAATGTACATGTCTAGAAGGGTCTACAAATATCTACAAGTATGTACAATTCTCTATAAAACTCTAAGGAGTTCTAGAAGCTTCCAGCATCCTGCATGGTCTTCATATTTTCTCAATTCTTCCAGGAGCTTCCATAATATTCCATTAACCTCCCTTCCTTGGGACTTTCTTTTGGTAGGTAATTTTGTCTTGGTAATTCGGAGGGACGTGACATTCTCCCCTACCTATGCTCGTGACGCCCTCATCACGCCTTCTTCTTCGAAGTTGCTGGTTTTCTTCTTGACTTGCGTCTTCTTAGATTTGCCTTTTCCACTAGCCCTATTGATGACTTAACAACTATGCATATCGGTGGACTATCTTTTGTAGAGCCAGTTATCGTCTTGGCCATACCTACTACCTCTTTCTTGTCCTTCCCCAACTTAATATACATAGCTGACAGAAGTTGGAGTTTAGTATTTAGTTTACTCACCATTAGCACCATGTAAGGCCCACTCTCCATAATGCACATAGTGTTGTTGCGAGGTAATAGTGCCACGTTAAACTCCCACAAGAATTCCATTCCTAACACCACGTCATAGTCATCGAGTGATGCTATCAAAAAAATGACTTTTCCGTGCCACCCACCAAGGTGCAGCTCAACCCCTCGAGCCATGCCATCTACAGGCTTTTCCTTGGTATTCACCGTCTCCATCAATCCTTGACCCTTGTCAAGTTTTAGGCCAAGCCTCTTGGCCTCCTCCGCCTTAATGAAGTTGTGCGACGCGCCTGTGTCTACCATGACTTGGGTCGCCTTCCCATTGATCTTGGCATCGACGTACATTAAACCCTTATCCCCTTGGGTCAATGTAGTAGCCTTCGATTCGATGGCACCAAGTAGCGGTAGAGATCTTATGTGCGGAGTCTCCTCCTTTTTCCGTTCTTCAATCATGGCATTGAAGGCTTGCCTCTTGGGACACTCTCTTGCCCAATATGGCCCGTCACATAGGAAACACTTGGTCTTGGGTTTAAATCTCTCTTTGTTCTCTCTGACCTTGTCTTTGCCCTCTTTACTAGTGGAAGGCTTGTCGTGCCTTCCCTTGCGTCGGATGCCTTTATCCTCATCTTCCTCACTTTCACTAAAACTTCTGCTAGGGTTACCTTTGGATGTCTTGGCCTTGCCATCTCCACGTTTGTACTCAATAAGTGATTTTGCCACTGCCATGGCCGTTGCAAGGTCTTGCATGCCTCGGCGTCGTAACTCTTGCTCTGCCTATGGTTGTAGGTTGTCTAGAAAGTTGAAGAGCAATTCCTCATCAGTTATATTCAGGATTTCAAGCATGAGTGTAAAGAATTCCCTTACATAGTCTTGAATAGACTCTGTGTGTTTAAAATTTTTCATGCTCTTCCTTGCTTGGTAAGCCACATCCTCGGGATAAAATTGCTTCTTAAGTTCTCTTTTGAAATCATCCCAGGTTGTTATGGTGCACGTACCTCGCTCGATGTCAGCATGCCTCCTACGCCACCATAGTGTAGTTGTGTCAATGAGGTAAAGGATTGCAGTCTGTACCTTGGCATCTTCTTCAATTACCGACATCACCTCGAAATACCTCTCCATATGTGCCATAAGTAGTTGTCTACCTCCTTGGCATCCCTCTTTCCATCAAAGGGTTTTGGTTTTGGAACCTCCACCTTGGACATTGCCGGCAAGGTCATAGCTCCCTCAACTATGGCCTTTTTGCACATTGCCACGTCTTGGTGCACCTCCTCCAAGCGAGCCTCAAACTGTGCGAGCATCTCCAACACCTTGGCTTGGAAGGAATCATTGGCTACTTGTGCATCATGTGCCACGGAATTGATGGTGGAAAGCATGCCATCGTGGAGTTCCTTGATCTCCCCCTTGAGACCCTCCACCTCCTGTTCAAGGCTTTGCTCCAACATATCAAGATGCTCCCTCGAGTCATCCACAGCAAGCTCCACCTTGGCAAGCCGTGTTTCCATGGCAGCAACAGCATCTCGTGACTTATCCTTCCTTCCCTTTGTGGGTTCCCCTCCACGAGTTTGCTTTCGAGTCTCCTCTACACTGGATGACATTGTTGCCTTCTCTTCCTTTGTCTCGAGCCTCACTCTGATACCACGTGTCACGGCCTTGGTTGTTTACAAGCTATCCATGCGGCACTTAGACAATCTCAAGTCTTACTTGATGATGCTAAGTCAGCCTAACTCACAAACTTGTAGGAAAGAGAAGTTAGAAGAACATAAGAGAGTTTGAAAGAATGCCTTGTATTTACTTGTGAGAAAGCTTTTACAATTCTTGGATGCACTTAGGTGGTTTGGGAAAATGAGGCCCTCCCTCTTTTATAGGTTATAAGGAATTTCAAGATCTACAATGATGGAGGGGATTCTAGATCCTTCCTCCTGCTACATCTTATAGACTATTCTAGAATCACTCTAGAATGTACATGTCTAGAAGGGTCTAAAAATATCTACAAGTATGTACAATTCTGTATAAAACTCTAAGGAGTTATAGAAGCTTCTAGTATCTTGCATGGTCTTCATATTTTCTCAAGTCTTTCAGGAGCTTCTAGAATATTCCATTAACCTCCCTTCCTTGAGACTTTCTTTTGGTAGGTAATTTTGTCTTGGTAATTCGGCGGGACGTGACAATGAGCATGCAACAAAGGGATCACCTTTGGAGAATTTTCACTGTACCACTCACTATTATGTTTGGTATCGTTGGTAACTCTTGCTCTCTTTTTTGATGATAGCACATGAAGATTGTGTCATTCCAGTAAAACTCCTGAAAATGTGGCTCCAATGATGAGGAAGCCTAATCATAAACCTCCAAGAAATGATCAAAATTTTTCCAAGTATGGACAAGGAAGTGGCAGTTACTTACTTGTGGTTATCCTGTCAAGCTGTGAGAGGTTTGTTGATGTTTTATGAGTTGTTGCCTCTCGTGGCTAGAGGCTTGTGCTTTTGTGCTTGTTGCGGTTTGGACTTTTTGTTGAGCTTCATTATATAATATATCCTATTTTTCAGTAATGAAACACTTACTTACCAAGTAAAAAAAAAGCAGCCTCCCCCCCTCCACCTCCTTCTCTTTAGACACAACATATTGGCTCCGAAATTACTACATACCGTTGATGAATAAAAATGTTAATAAGAAAGGAAACCCAGAAAAAAAGGAGGAAACCCAAAAAGTATTCCACGTGTCTAGTAACGGTAAATTTCTCACCCGTAATATCTTAAGTAGTTACTAGTTTATTTATTTATTTATTTGTGGCACTTATTAACAAAGAAAATGATTTTTCTGGTTCTTGAATGTAAAGCTTTCATATTGTTTTATTTTGTGGAGAGTTGGTGATAGATATCCTAATGCCCAGTGGGCTTATGGAGTAACTTTTCATGAGGTGTAGATTGTTTCATGTAAATAAGTTACTGATTTGTTTTCTTTGGTTTGTGCCAGAGAATCTTGGAATGAGCCCAAGAGAGTAGAAGGGTTGGATAAAGTAAAAGTTCAAGCTGCATTTGCATCTGGTGTCATATCTGCAGCAATTGGAGATGATGGCTCTTTGTGGGTCTGGGGCAAGTCCAAACGTGGACAGCTTGGTCTTGGAAAAGGAATAACTGAGTCTGTTTCACCATCCAGAGTTGAAGCTCTTGCGGGAGAAGAGATAGTTAAGGTGGTCTCCTAATCATGCTTTAAGGTAGAGAAATGTAATACTTACTGATCACAATGATGTTGTCGGTGACCTGTGATTAGCAAGTTTCATTTAAAATTTCACGGTCTCTTTCTAGCACATTTGAGTTCATTTGTCTGATAGGATGGATTGATTGTTATGTTCGTCTTTGTCTGACAGGCATCACTTGGTTGGGGACACGCTCTGGCACAGACTAAGGATGGAAAGTTGTTTGGTTGGGGTTATTCCGCAGATGCTAGATTAGGACAGATGAGAAAGCCATTGGAGTCCTCTCATTTAGATTCAAGTAGTGACATACCGAAAGCAATAGAACTCTCAAGTTCAGTTCTAGAAGCTGCTAAAAAATTGGTATGAGAGAGAATGGAGGAGAAAGACATGCCTATTGTCTGGGAGCCCTGTTTAGTCAAAGAACTATGTCATTTCGGAGTCGTAGATGTGGCATGTGGGCTTGACCATTCATTAGTTCTTTGCAGTAAGTACTAATGCTCTGTTTGTTTGGGCATAAAACTTTTCTGTGGAAAATGTTTTTTGCATTTTCTAGCTTTTGATACAATGGAAAATGAAAGTCAATGGAAAATGTTTTTCGTGGTCAAAAGGAAAATAAGTTTATTTAGAAGAAAATGTTTTCTACTTGTGAAAGGTGGAAAATATAGTGGAAAATATTTTCCAGCCTATAGTTTTACCACACCACGTACCACTAATACAACCACTAGCACATTTGTCTTAAGGTTGAAACCAAACATAAAACAAATGTCATCTATGAAAAATATTTTCAGAGGAAATATTTTTCGTTGAAACAATGTGTCTTGTGTAACTATCAAACTGCATTTAGCTATGTAACTTGTTTACAATTGTGATAATCTGAATTCTACCGTCTTGTTTTACGTGATGGCACTCTATTGAGCGATGAGAGCAATATATACGGCCAGTTAGGCGGTCATTCAAGATTTGGGAATCTTGCCCGGTCGACATAAGTTTTAAATCTGTTTCTATTATTATCCTGTTCCGTAATTTGTTAATTGGTCCTTAATACGAGTATGATTATGTGTGTAATATGATTTTCTGTGCGATTATGTGAAAATATGTGGTTTGAATTTTTATCTGTTCACCGTAGGAATATCTTTAATTACATACTGTCTGATTGGTTTGGTTTGTGGCCGTAGGTAATCTCACGATTACTGGCCGGTTATGTCCTTAACCCACGGGGGCGGGTTCGGGTCATGACAATTGCATCAGGACTCGGCCATTCTTTGGCCATATGCCAAATTGCAAGCTCGGAGGGCACAGGAGATACCACAGGCATTGTTTCATGGGAATGGAGCCAGAGTTCTCAGCTTGGGAGGGAAGGCCATGAGAACCTCCCGCTGGTGGGGGGAACCCCTGTTTCAGTGTCGGGAGGCCGTGCACATTCTGTTGCTCTTACATCTAAAACGGGAGATATGGATTTGGGGCAGTGGTAGAAATGGGAGGCTTGGGTTAGGTAGCTCCATTGGTGAAGATAAGGCGAAGTTAGTTGAATATTTGGAAGGTTCTGAGGTTCTGCAAGCTGTTTCAGGCTTTGATCATAATCTTGTCCTGGTTTCTGAATGATGTATATCTTGATGAAGGCCTTGAACAGAGTTGAAAATCCTATGTCATTCGTGATTAGATAAAGATTAAAATATTCCAAAGCCAAAAATTCCAAAAACACTCAATCTAAAATCATCAAGCACTTACGAGAGTGATTTTAGTTTGTTTGTTTTTTAGGAATAAATAATAAATCAACACAATCGATTTTTTACGTGGAAAAACCACAATTGAAGAACCTTCAATTGTAATCAAAAACCACGTGCGAACCGCCACTAATCAATCCACTACAGAAGGACTACAAGGTTACAAAGAAACCATACAAATTACCCAAACCAGTCAATTTGTCTCTGAATCTTCTGTAACTCTTTCACCACGCCTTCGCCACGGAACTGATTCTGAAGTTGGTTCCACACCTCAACTTCACTTGCCGAATTAACGACTACGTAAAGAAACAAACACCTTTTGAAACTTTACGTAATGATCTTCAGATTCCACCGAAGAGAACACTCTTGAATATTAAGTATCAACCTCTTTGATGTATGAATTTCAACTCATGAGTTTTAGAACTCTCTCAAGAACATCAAAGAAAACTCACCAAATTCTCAGAAGAACACTTCAAACAAAACTCTAGAATTCTTGAATCTGATCTCGAAAAAAGTTCCATTGGTTTTAGGAGAAAACCATCTACTTATAAAAAACCAAAAAGAGTCCAAATCTTGAAAGAAACCAGTTACTTGAAAATTCCCGAATTCTGAAGCTCGCTCGAGCGAGGATCCTCTCGCTCGAGCGAGAAGTGTATCTCGCGTGATTTCTACTAGTGATCTCGCTCGAGCCACGAGCCCTTCGCTCGAGCGAGGAAGACATCCTTTCAGGTTCAAGTGTAGACGCAGTGCTTGGCTCGAGCCACCATGCTCTTCGCTCGAGCGCACAAACATGGCCTTCAGGTTTTGCCCAGACGATCCCGGCTCGAGCGAGTACTTCCTGGCTCGAGCGAGGAAGGCAAAAAACACAGGAAAATTACAACTCAAAGACTTAGTTTTGTGCGCGGGTTTTTGACAAGATAGGTCCTAACAATCTCCCCCTTTGTCAATACCCGGACAAAACTTTCTAAACAAAAGTCCTAACCAAAAGATCTAACTAAAACAATTACAACTCAAAAGAAAAAACAATGAATCCAAACTTGAGAACCATCTAATCATTGAGCTGTAAAGAAACCAACATAAGCATGCATTCCTCAAACACAAACACTCCTGCAGATTGAAACCATTAGATACATCCAGACATATATTTCAAAATCAAACAAATATATCCAACATATACATCCATCATATATAGCTTCAGTATCCAAATATCTAAATACATCCAGACATATATTTCAAAATCAAACAAATATATCCAACATATACATCCATCATATATAGCTTCAGTATCCAAATATCTAAATCAAACAAATATCCAAATCAAACAAACATATAACCATCTCCCCCTTTTTGTCCGGAAAAAACAAAAGTAAAGAGAAAACAAACCAAAAAACAACCACTAGGAAGATGGTGGAGGATCTTTGCGGTGAAGAAGAGATAAAATCGGGACAACATAGCCTTTGTGCTCATCAAGGCGAGCATCGATAAGGTCAAGACGACGTGCAAGAGCTGGGTCCAAATCAGGAGTATTTACTGCTGGTCCTGCATGGGCAGCCTCTACCTCCTTCTCCTCGGCAAGAGGATCATCATCACCCGCAACGCCGGGACCACCTGCATGAGAACCCCCAACCCCTGACCCACTCCCCCTAACATGGGCCTAACTCTGTGAAACAGTGAGTTTAGTAATGGGTTTGACAGGAGAAGCAAACTCATCATCCTCAAAAACAGGGACATTAAGAGAAGTGAGAAAACGATGAAGAAAACACCCATAAGGAAGCCCCAAAGATTTTCTGCCCTCAAAAACCCCAATCGTTTTTGATATAATCATCTCTGGAAGATCAATGGGAAGGCGATGATGAATACAGTATAAAACATACCCCTGGTCCTGAGTAATATGAGAAGAATGGGTGGTGACAAAAATATTGGCGCACACAATGATGTTAAGAAGCGGGCAGAAAGCATCTCATTCTGGCGAATGAGAGCCCGGATCAAGTCCTAGAAACACCACACAATTAGGAAGCAACCATATCAAAATTAACACCGGCCGGGTAAGAAAAGGAAATGACAATCATCAATAGCGGAAGACCAAGAAATTCACGAAACACATCATCGGTGATAACAAGAGATTGTTTCCTAACCCAAGTCTCGAAAAGTGCAAGCTTAGATTAATAGAATGAATATTGCAATAAAACTCGCGGATGAGACTAAGGTTTTGTGGACCGGAAAAACGTAGCACTTGGTCACCACCTAACGGATCAAACAAAGACCGAATAGGAATGACCTCAAACGCATTAGGTAAAACATTGCGTTCCAAATGAACTTTGCGAGAAACATAAGACTCCCGAAACAATTTTGCCTTTTCTTTTGACTCAAATTTGGCAGGGTTGTAAGAGGCGAAAACGATTCTTTCGACGTTTGGAAGGTTCTGCCATTACTAGACAAACCACAGAGGCACAACAAAGACAGAGGTAGAACAGAACAAAACACAACCCAGAAACAGACCACCCAAGAACCAACCAGAACAACCAAACCCCACAACCCCAATTGCAACCAAGAAGCACAAAACAAGAAACATTAGTCCAACAAAACAAGAAACATTAGTCCAACAAAAAATATGAGAAAAATATGGAGCAAATCACATCAAACAAATCACAGAGATGCTTTGACCATGAACTCAAAATAGCGATGAGAACTCAAAATAGCATCGCTAATGTATAACATCATAAATATGACCATGAAATAAATGAAAGCAAGGACAGCAGAAATAAGCAGATAATGGCATGACAAGGAGATAGAAAGTAAATGCCCAATGTGATTACCAAGAAACTCCCGAAACAAACCAACCCAAATATTAGACTTGAAAAAAACAAACCTAAAATCCCCAACAACAAACAAACACAAATAAAACCCTTAACAATGCAGATTAGAAACAACCACACCTGAAATCCTAGAGCAAGAGAAGGATACGAAATCAGAAGCAACAAGCCAAAACAGAGCATCACAAGCCCAATACTAGATGAAGAAGAAACAAATTAAAAAAACAACGTACCAACGAAGAGGAATGTGAGGGATGAGACAAAAGCAACCTCAAATTCAAGAGAAAAACCACAAACAACCCTAGCAAAGGTGAACACAAAAAGCCCTAGGGGAGAGAGAGAAAAGGAATGGGAAGAGATGCAATCAAAACTGAAAAGACCCCTGTTTTATAAAAACTGAATCGCGACAGCTCGCTCGAGCCAAGTCACGGTCGCTCGAGCGAGGAGAACAAGCTCTCAGGTCGAAGTAGGAAGCAGAAGCTCGCTCGAGCGAGGACCCATTCGCTCGAGCCAAGAAAAAAAACATTTTTTTTTTTTTAAATAAAAACACCTAGGATATTTTTGTAACAAGCAAGGTGACCGGGTGACAGACTATTCCACAAGAACAAGAGTATCCATCAATTCTGAGTCCTGAAAATTTGAGAAAAGAGGTGAAACAACAGCTCATGAATAAAACAGATAATATTAAATCAAAGCCACACGCATCATGAGAATGCAAAACTCAAAAACACACATGAGAGCTCATATAAAAAAAATGTGTGTGTGTGCAATCCTTGAGAGCCACAAAGCTAGAGTTAATCCTCGTAGTGATCTGATGGCTGGACCTCCAACAAGAATAACTGACCATCACAAAGAAAAGTCAAACCACTGGGAATCACGGGGTATTTGTTGAGTAAATGCGGAAACTCCCCCTCAGACAATGATCCCCTTTTTTATATTTTTATAATTTTTTTTTTTTTTTTTAACTTTTCTTTCTTGTGGGCACTCACTGGTGGCATACACGCTCAAGAGTATGGAGTCCAAACCAGAGAAGAATGAAATCAAAATGATGGCCTGGTTGGTGCCTCTGAGGTAGCCTTTTCCTAATGCCGAAATCATGTCTTGAGGAGAAACCATGGAAGTGAAATAAGATGGTAGATGGTTAAGAGACTTAACATCACCCATGATATACCGATATAGGTCAATTCCTCTGTAAGAGTACAAGAAACAACATCAATGGTCCATAGAGAACTTTGATCACTTGTGCGGAAACCCCTGCAACAGTTTATCTCAAGGATGTGTACAGAATGAGATCATGAAGTAAATGAGTATGGGCATTCAGAATGAGCTATGAACAAAGATGAAAAAGATCTTGTATGCAACAAGAGCAGTGTTCATATAAATTTTGATGAAAAGAAATCAGAACTCAAACACAGATAATCACATTCAAGAACAGTAAGTCAACCACTCACACTCACCTTACAAGAACAGCCTAGTTACTGAGACATTACACCCAAGGTCTTTCTAAGAAACTCAAATCGAAGAAGATCAAGGGGTTTTGTAAAAATATCAGCTTTTTGATGCTCAGTAGAAACATGTTCCAAAACAACAAGGCCTTCATCCACTAACTCTCGAATAAAATGATGACGGATATCAATGTGTTTTGAGTGCGAGTGTTGGACAGATTTTTGAAATGTTTATGGCACTTGTGTTATCACAAAAAAGAGTGAGAGTGTTCTGTTCTATTCCATAATCATGAAGCATTTGCTTCATCCACAACATTTGGGCACAACAACTCCCTGCAGCAATGTATTCAGCCTCAGCAGTAGACAGAGAGATAGCAATTTGCTTTTTACTATGCCAAGAAACCAAATTATTCCCAAGGTAAAAACACCCCCCGGATGTACTTTTCCTATCATCAGCACACCCTGCCCAGTCGGCATCAGAAAAACCAGTAATTTCAGCTGTAGTATCAGTGGAAAACCAAACCCCAAACCCCAAGGTCCCATTAACATACTTGATGATGCGTTTTACTGCAAGAAGGTGAGACTCTTTAGGATTGGCTTGGTAGCAGCACAGACACCAACACCGAAGGAAATATCGAGACGGTTTGTGAGATACAAAAGACTCCCTATCATACTCCTGAAAAGGGTATGATCAACATCAATACCGGAGGAAACTTAGGAGAGGTGAAGACAGGTGCTCATGGGAGAGCGTGCATGTTTGGCGACTCAAGACCAAAGTTTGCAACAAGATTTTTAGCATACTTAGAGTGAGAAACAAATATACCAGAAGGAGACTGTTTAATTTGGAGACCCAAAAAATAAGACAACTCCCCCATCATGCTCATCTCAAACTCATGTGTCATGCAATCGAAAAATATTTCACAAGATGATGATTGGAACCAAACACAATATCATCAACATATATCGAACAACAAGAATATGAGACTTAGTATGTTTCACAAGTAATGTCTTATCCACACTACCCCTTTGAAAATCATTATCAAGAAGAAAGGTAGTAAGCCTATCATACCAAGCCCGAGGGGCTTGTTTCAACCCATACAAAGCCTTGTCTAACTTGTAGACATGATTAGGACATTTAGGGTCCTCAAACCCTTTTGGTTGCTCAACATATGCCTCTTCTTTTAAGTACCCATTTAGAAAAGCACTTTTCACATCCATTTGAAACAATTTAATGCCAAGGAAACATGCAACACCAAGCAAAATACGAATGGATTCGAGGGACGTGGGCAAGCGTCTCATCATAGTCAATACCCTCTACTTGTGTGTAACCTTGAGCAACCAACCTAGCTTTATTCCTCACAACAGTACCATTCTCATCAGATTTATTTTTAAAGATCCACTTGGTACCTATCACATTCATGTCTCTAGGTCTGGGAACAAGAGTCCAAACTTTGTTACGTTCAAATTGACCTAATTCTTCATGCATAGCATTAACCCAACTATCATCTAGCAAGGCCTCTTTAAAATTCTTAGGTTCAATCAAAGAAACATAACACATATGTGATACCTCATAGAGGTTGGTTCAATTAGGCGTTGTGAATTCGCTAAATAATTGAGAGTGATACCTGTGTAATTCCTTTATATCTTCTTAGTGGATTATTCTTGTGGCTGTTGCCCGTGGTTTTTTTATCACAATTGGAAGGTGTCCAATTGTGGTTTTTCCACGTAAAATCTTTGTGTCTCTTTCTCTTGATTGTTTGATTGGAATTGTTATATTCTGCTTAAAATTGATACATAATCACAAATCAACATCTAGGTGTTTTCTAGAGTTTTCAGTCTTTTGTAAGGTTTTTTGTGTATATCATCCACACAAAAAATAACAAATTACGATTATCTGATCGATTTAATTTTTTTCATAAACGATATACACAAAAGGGAGTTACAAAATAAACGATTCAAATTATTAAAACCGAACCCGTGGTTGGCCCTACATACAAGATGCCGGTCTGATGAGGATCAGGTAAAGCCTAACCCTTCAAGTAGTAAAATCTGATTTATTTCAAATAAATAAAGTATCAAAAGTGTCCCCCAAATACATACGTAAATACATTACATACATGAACTAAGTAAAAAATACTATTTTTGTTCTCAATTATCAATCTACATATCCATTCAAATCAAGGGAAGAAAGATTGAAAGCAGAAGCGAGTTCCACAACTCTACAAACAACAAACAAATCGAGAGGACTTCAACAACGGCCAAATCGGCTGTGTTCAATCGGACAAAACGTGAACTGATCACCGTGTTTATAGATACACATATATGTATGTATGTATGTATCGAGAGAGAGAGAGAGATTGAAGAGCACACTTTGTCGTCCGAGATCAAGGGTTGTAGAATGGATCTTGATTATCCAATTTTCTGGGGTTGACATTTTTGTGCGTATCTATATATCGATGATCGCATAATTTTGTGCCACAAGTCACGTCAAGGTCAATTTGTCATGGTTGAAATTGTCTTCTGCCTTACATTCTACGGCACGGCTGAGATGGTTGGCATTGTCTCAAGTCTGTTTAACATTTTTGCCTAATATGAATTGGTGGATCTCTCTTCATTGCTCATTTACAATTGTTGGATAGAGATTACTTCAGTTTCATCACTTCAACTTTTCGCATGACTACCACTCCATATGGAGTGGGATTCCCTCCGGTCTACCGTTTGGGTCTGCGGATACTCATCACGGTTCCGTTTTAATATTTGAATAGTTTATTTTGTCAAGCATTTCGTATGTAATATTTATACAAAAAATTAGATTGAATTAATAATTGCAACCTAGTTAATTTATCGCGTTTGTTACCAAAAAATATAGGGCAAATTACATATACCCCCTCGAGGTTTAGCAAAATTACAGATACTCCCTGAGGTTTGAGAAATTACAAATATCCCTAAAGGTACTATTTGCATAACAAATTAGGGGGCAAATTGTTATGAAAATATAAACCTCATGGAGGTATCTGTAATTTCCGAAACCTCAAAGGGGTATCTGTAATTTAGCTAAACCTCAAGGGAGATATATGTAATTTACCCAAAATATATATATATTTTTAAAAACAAAAGTATAGATCCTAAATTTTTTTAATTTTTTTGTAGATAAAACCCATGATGAGCCCCACGAATTTGAAAAATACCATCCAATCTAAATTATGGATCAAAGGGAACCCACCTCCTTCATAATAGCTGTTCTTTCGGTAAGGTTCAACCAAGTTGGGCATGCTCTATTATTTATTTTTATTTTTTTATTTTTGGGGGGGGTGGGGGAACTGGCTATTTTAATTAGTTTTTAATTTTTTTTTTATAAAAAAGTGTGCAAAAAAAGCAAAGAGAAGAATTGATTTTTAATTTTTTTTAGATGATATATACGAAGTGTTCAACTAATAGGTGCTCTTTTGGTAAGGTTCAACCAAATGGGACATGCTCTTTTTTTTTTTACTTTTTTTCTTTTTAATAAGAATTAGCTATTTTAGTTAATTTTTTGACTATTTATGAAAAACGTACAGAAAAATTTACTTTTTAACTATTAATATGTCTCCAAACTTGCAACCTGCTCTATTTTATGCTCAAATGATTGATTTATGTTGTTTTGGCTCATGTATATATATTGTTCTCTATGGAAAATGCCTAACATGTTTAGAGTTGCAATAACCGGAATTGTATTGTCATATTTAAGGTGATGACACTCTTGAGCAGTGGAAGCAATACGTACAGCCAGTTGAGCAGAGTAATTCAAGATTTGGGAATGCTGCCAGTCAACATGAAGTTTCCGTTTTATTTCAATTGCATCAAAACTCTGCCATTCTTTGGACATAAGTCAAATTGCAAAGTCGGACGACACAAAAGATACCACGGGCATTGTGTCGTGGGGAAGGAACCAGAGTTCTCAACTCGACGGATGGCTCAGAGAACCTCCCATTCTGTTGCTGTGACATCTAAAAGGGAGGTATGGGTTTGGGGCAGTGGTAGAAATGGGAGGCTTGGATTACGTAGCTCCATTGGTGAAGATGAGCCGAATTTAGTTGAATATTTGGAAGGTTTTGAGGTTTTGCAAGCTGTTTCAGGCTTTGATCATAATCTTGTCCTGGTTTTTGAATGATGTAGCTTGATGAGGGCCTTGAACAGAATTTCTTCTATGAATTCGTTACAGTTTGTTTTCGGTGCAGCCAATGGTATACAAAACAAATAAAGTTTACAAATTTAAATTTATTAAGAAAAAATTAAATTAAAGATAAAGAAAGAAAGGAGAAATAAAATGAGAGAGACTATTTGTTACTTTTGTCTCATTAGAATGAAAAATAAGAAGGAAAAAAATATATAAACAAGCATTTCTCTAATAAATAATGTTTTATTTAATTACCCATAAAAAAAAAAAATTGATTCAACTAAATTCAATGCGTTCTCATTTTTTCTTTCTCTCGTCAAATATAAGATCCCAACATAGTATAAGATACAAAATATTAACTCCGTTTAATTTCAAGTATTCAAATACAATTTTGTATATATATATATATTTTTTATTTTTCAGTCATTAGTAAATTATTTAAATATTTTAATCAATTTTTTTTTATACTTTTTGCATGCACCTAAAAAGTAAAATATTTGAAAAAAAAATCAAAATTTTTTATTAAATGTAAAAAAATACAAAAATCCAATACATTTTCATATTTTTTGTATTTATTATTATTCTTTTTATAAGATTATCCACAAATATTTTACTTTTTAGGTACATCTAAAAAATTTGAAAAACATTTTACTAAATTATTAAATAAGTTCACTAAATATGACAAAACACAAAAATAAAATTCAAACTATATTTGAAAACTCAAAATCAAACAGAGTGATTAAACAATAATGATACATAAATCTTTTTTACACAGGTATATATAATTTGTCTAATTCATATAAATCTCATCCAAAAAAATATGACAGTGACAACTTCAAAATTATAAATTATAATGTTGAATGTATTATTTTGAAATAAAAAAGGAAAAATAATCAATAAGTCTTATTTTACTCTTAAGATTACTATAAAATTCTATCAAGTTTCAATATAGACAATTAAGCCCTATTTGTGATAAAAGGTTCCCAAAACATTCATTACTCCATAATTGTGTGTCTTATCTCAATTTTACCCTTCCTATTTAATATGAACGACAATTTTATAAATAATTTTAAAGTAATTAAAATTTAAAATTTTAATTGTAAAAATTATTAATCTTAAACTTTTAATTTTGTTTATGAAAAATCATTTAATTTGAAAAATTAAAAATAATTTAATTATAAAATTTCTAATAAATTAAAATTATTTATCAAATTTTTGTTCATATTTTAATGAAAAAGATAAAATGAAAATAAAATTTACTATTATGCACAATTGAATTTTTTTTATGACAATTTATTTATAAAAAAAAAAAAAGAAGATTTATTTGTTAATATTGAAATTTGATACAACTCAATAATAATCTTCAAAATAATAGAACTTATTGATAATTTTTTCATTGTGATTTATGATTTTTTTAATATAATATCATAATTTGTATAATTAAAAATATTATTTTATTAAAAATATGGGTGAATTACACTTTAAATCCTTGTGGTTTACCCAAAAAGCACAGAGCCCACTTATAGTTTTATTTGTAACACTTAAACTCTTAAATTTCATATCAAAGTGCAATTTCAGACAGACATAACAATTTTTGTAAAAAGTTTTGAATACCTTTACTTTTGTCTCTAATTTTCTTTTCTATGCCATCTTTCTCATTCTACCCCATCCTTCCCTCCTCCTATTATGTCATGGACACCACCTAACGCTTCCATGTCCAACAACCACCATTGCTTTTTTATTTCTTTTCACTTTCTCTTTTTCTTCTTCACCCCTCAGCACTCACCACGGGTTTTTTTCCCTTTCTTTTTATAATTTTTTATTTATGAAAGAAGCCATGGTTGTCCTAGTTGAAGCAGCCACTACATACAACACCCCAAATCAAAACCCAATTTCTCTTACATTGCACTTTTCAAAAAATCGCCCTTTTTTTCCATGGAAGCCATGGCTGTCCTAGCATGAAGCAGCCACAACACCTCACACCAAACCCAATTCCCTCTTGCATTGCACTCTTCAAAAAATCACTTAAGCTTGAATTTGAAGAGGAATTTGAAAAAAGAAAGAGAAAAGGTGTATGAAACTAAGTGAAATGTAGGAATATTTTATTCATATTTCACCTACCTTTTTTTTCTTTTCAAATCCATCTTCAAATCCCCTAACCAAACACATCATTAGTGTCGGGTAAGATTTTGTAGTTGAAATTTTTTGTTTGTCTTGAACTCTATAAATAATTTTAGGCATATATACAAACACTATATATTATCTATATAATGACATGAACAAAATATGAAGTTGTGAGATAAAAACTATTTCAAGTTCCAACCATTCTTTGCATTATAATTTGCAATTTTTTATTGAACAATTCAAAAAAATAATTTCCTTTAATTCTAACTAGGTCCGATCCATTTGACAAATTTATTTGGAGATTTGCTTTTGAAGATATATTTATATATATTAGCTGTAGTGGTGCTGAATGGGAATGGTGTGGCAATGGGTGTATCACCTTAGTTTGTTGGATGAAGTGAGTGATAAGGAAAGGGAAATGAGAAGGAGATGGAGGGTGAATGGTGGTGTTGAATTGCAAGTTGGTTTTGTTGTGCGGTGACGAAGAAAAATCCTGAGATAATTTGGGCAATTTCAAAGGCTTTAATGTGTTTGTTGCATATTTATATAATGAGGGGAGAGAGAAAAGGTGTTTTGGTCTAAGAGTGTAACATTTTTGGCATGAGAGAGGAGAAATTTTATTTCCACACACCTACTTACCTCAGTGCATATCATTTCTTAGTACATACACTTATTAATTTGGTTTTTGGTTATTCTTCTCATTCCACACACTTGATGTTCCAATTGTACCTTAATTCTTATCCTTATACACACACCACCTCAATCCTTCTTCTACACACCTTTATCCCTTTAACCAATATATATTTTGATTTATTTTTTGTTCTTATAACTAGTTTAGTTATTTATTTAAAAAAATTTCTTTTGTGCAATTAATTAGGGACTTTGTGATGTCTAAATAATACATACAGGAGAAGAGTGGGGGAAAAAAAAAAGAAGAAGAAAAAAGAGAGGAGAAAATAGAGAGATAACCGAGTAGAGAGAGAGATTACAAATATGACCAGTTGACCATCACACCAAAATCACCACTGAACAGCTCCCAATCCACCTCCAAAAATATACCTCACTGTTTATACATTTTGTCAAACATTTGGCATGCATTGAACACTTATACAAAGCGAAACAAAGCTTTTCGAACCTAATTGCAGGTAATTTTTGTCTTGACATAAACATCAAATTCACGTGGCCCTTTTTGGCCCTTTTCGCTTGATGTCGTTGAATCCGATTAATTGAAGTTTCAATTGGAAAGGGAACAGATGATGGGGGTGTTCAAAGGATTTGGGTTTTGCAAAAGGGAAACGAAGGATTTGGGTTTTGCTCAAAAAATGTGTATTGAGATTTTTTTTTTTTTAATTTTGAAAACATGTGCATTGAAATTTTTTTGATATAATATTAGGTGTGTATTTTGATGACCATTATAGTAATGTTGCTTTAAGGTTCAATTGTTATTAAAATAATATTTCATTAAGTGTGTGCATAGAGATAAATAAGTGTGTGAAAATAGAATTTCTCATGAGAGAGTTCTGCCTACACTTTTATGTGCGTGAATCCCATGCTCTGTTTAAATAAATAGATTTGTCAAAAATTATAGTGTGGTGGTATTAAATTCAGGGGGTTTAAATGTTACAAATGAAACTATAGGGGAGTTCCGTGTTTTTTAGGAAAACCACAAGAAGTTAAAGTGTAATTTATCCTAAAAATATTTATGAAATTATTGTTCATATTAAATGAGGGGTAAAATTGAGATAACATCCACCATTATGGAGCAATGAACTTTTTGAAAATATGTTATGAAAATAAGGACTTAGTTGTCCATATTAATACTTGATAGGACTTGATAGTAATCTTAAGAACAAAATAAAACTTATTGATTATTTTCCACCATAAAAACCACATTACCGTGGTCTATGGCAGGAGTTGTCCAGGCAAACAAAGGGCTGCATCATATTGGCCTACTTTGGGAAGTGATTTTTTTTTTTTTTAACTTATTGACTTATTATGAAAAACGAACAAAAAAAAGTAGGGTGACGTGACTCGAATAAGTCAATAAATCAATAAATTAGCTTTTTTCCATCTTGCCAAAAGAGGCCATACTCAATAAAATGAACAACACCATTTGCAATAAAACCTACCTTTCTTTTCGCCATAAAATCCAAAGAGCATACTAGCATAGAAATTTCAATTGATTACATCTAGCTGAGGGGGAAAAAAAGGAAGGTAGAAAAAAAAAAGAACGAATTTGTATTGTTTTAGAATATCCCGCTTCACAACTGCAGAGCACAACCACTGATATATACCGCAAGGTATTTGTGATAACCCTACCTCGTATTTTGCTCAATGGACATCATACATATGTTCCTTGCTTTTGCTTGGGCCCCATGATTAAAAATGTTTTGTACATTTTATGAGGCTGTAGGTAATCAAGTAATTGCTAGCCGGTTATGATTCAAATTTTTAGAGGCGAATTTATGCTATGACAATATTGGCTTTCTTACAAAGCCACTTTCTCACAAATGCTTTTCCTACTCATAGCTTCAACATATATCTTGGAAGTAACTAAATTCCTATGACATTAACACTTACCTCACTAAAATTCCTCATAAAACATTAGTTATCAAGGCTTTCAATTCTTACTTGATGCAATTGTGATGTGCCACACAAGTAAATTAAATTTACACCTCACCTACAATAAATTTGTAAATCTTATAGCACATGCATTAGCTCTCTCATTAATCAACACGGTCTCAAGACCCACTTCTATTCCTTCTTTTATTCTTTTTAATAATAACGCTTTTCTTTCTTCAAATTTGATCAAGGGAAGCATACCTCTTCTTGCAACATTCTAAATCACTCAAGGTAAATTACCTCAACTATTCATTTATTATTTTTCCTCCATAATGATGATTCTTCTCGCTCCTCTCCATCAAGTTTAAACATTCTCTATATCTATCAAAGGAAGGAAACATATATTTACATTTTCAAGTAAACAACATATATCGAAGAATGAAGGATTGGTAACGAATTTACCAATGTTGATGTTTTGTTGTATTTTATTCCTTAGGTCACCCTTTTCCAACAAGAATGCACTCCACTAGAAATGAAATATAAAGGCCAACACATCATCCAAAACCAATCAAGAACAGGGAAGATCAAAGAAATAGACAAGTGAAATCATAAAGAAAGGACCACAATGATACTGAAATAGGTAAAAAATCTCCCTCAAACCCCTTTTCTCTCCTCCCTAGTACTCAAAACCAGCTACACCACTTCAGGTCTACAGATACAAAAGAAAGAAGCATTCAAGAAAACTATCCTCCCAAATTCAAGTCATATCGGAACCTTCCAGCCTTTAAAAGTGTTATTAGAAAATGCTAATATCCTAATGAACGCACGTTAAACAAAGAGGACATCAAAACAAGAAATACTAAAAAAATCCTTAGTCAGATAAAGTAAGCAACCGCTTAATTAATTAGCAAATATTAAAGATACGCATGGTTGAATATGTACACAAATATATATATATATATGAGAGGGGAATTTAGGCCGAACATATGGGCCGAGCTAGTTTAGGCTTAGACCAGATTTGGGGATTGCATGTCCGAGATAGAACGGCCTGGAGTAGGTTAGGCTGAGGTTCTGGCTTGGTCAAATCGGCTAGGTAGGCTAGGCCAAGGTTTTAGCTCAATCGAATTGGGGATATGTACTTGACCAAGCTTTCCGTTTGGACGGGACTTATCCTTGTTGAATTAGGCTCAGTTGAGCATAAGAGCCCGAGCTGAAGAGTTTGGTCAAACATTGTCATAGGAACTTGATAGGACCAAACAAATAGCGCGGTTCTGAAGGTGGATCACCACACCATGCTAAGGGTAGCTTGGCAGAGATTGTCATGTGGCCCAATTAGGAGTTGAGAGGAAAGATCCGACCACCAGTGACGACCATTAATTGTTTTGTCAATATTGTTTGGCAGTATTGTCGTATACACATGTAAGACAAAGAGAAGGTAGTACATTCAAGCAGATTGGTGCGTGCAGAAACTATATAAACTGCGCGACGCCTCCATACAACAGGCTTGCAATTTTCTTTACTCAAAGCTATCTGGCTTAGTCTTCTTCTCTCTAAGGGTGCTAATTTGACTGCTTAAGGGTTTTTCGCAACACACCGCCAGTAACTCATCATCATTGTGCTTGCAAAGCTAAACGACATCATTCGGAGCGATACGTAACTTAGACGGAAGGAGTACGTAAGACTACCTAATATTTCCTCTCCGTACAATATAAGAAGTAAAGTGGTTACAAATGGATAGGTCCAAAATTTTACTTATGTAAAATCATTCAAACAACCAGCAACAGAAGGAAAGAAGAAACATTCATCATCAATTAAATTGTGATTTTCTAAAGATGTAAAATACATTGAACTGATTGGTTTTAAGATTATAGCTGAATATCAATCTGGGAGTAGCAAGGAAGATAACTTCTGAAGTTGGGTGTAAAGCACAAGGCATGAGCAGCGGAGAAAGGCAATAGCGGTCTAAAATTTCGCCATGATGAAACCAACCAAGTCAAGTCATCAATGCAGATGCTATGCTTCAAAATCCAATGATGGTCATGGTCAAGTGACCAAACAAGGACTGCATTTTCAACATGATTAGAGTAATAGAAGCAATCTTTGGACATCCCAATGAATCCAACATCAAGATCCTTGCCTTTGTTCGGGAGCTTCACAGCTCGGGGATTCAAATGATCGACATTGAGATCAAAACACAAGAGATACATAGCGTAAGATAACATGAATTGAAGAGATTCTGGGAACGCAAACATTAGAAATCAATAAGTACCAAGCTTTCAAAATGGACTTGAATTGAATCTGTGGCTTTTCTGGCAATCTACATAGTATCTCTACTGTCAACTTATCGGGCAACTTAGACGACCAATCCCGGCTGTTAAATTCAATGTATAAAGAGAGAAATACAGAGAATAATGTATCTATTGATGTATTGAATGTTATATATATATATATATGTTTACAATGATTCCTATATATAGAAGAGTAGAGTATGTGAGTGTAGTAGGTGTGTAGTAGGTGAGCGTGGTAGTAGGTGGTGGTAGGTAGAGTAAGTAAGGAGGTTTAGATTTATGTTCTCTCAAACTCAAGGAGGATAGGCACAAACCAACTTGAGTTTAGAGAGAGTAACAAAACGGGAAAATAAACTGACAAATAAAATAAAAGTGGATAGGAGACACCCGATCATCGGTCGTGGTCGCATCAAGTAGAAAACATCGTATGGTCGTGGTCGCATGTAGAGGCTAACCGGAATCAATGTCGGGACAGTTTACGAGGTCATGCCGGACCGTTATAGAGGCTAACCGGAATCAATGTCGGGACAGTTTATGAGGTCATGCTGGACCGATGTAGAAGACACTGTGTGGTCGTGTTAGACCGTTAGAGCCCAAAAGATATATATATATATCGCACCCTCAAAAGGCGTGCCCAATCTATCAAAAGGCGTGCCATCAAAAGGCGTGCTCGATAGAAATCTTCGAGCAGCGAGCCATTAAAAGGCGCGCCGGACACGCGGTGAGGCACGTGCCCGCCTTGGCTGGTGCGCCCGGTTTGTTGTCTGGCGTCTAGAGACGCGCGATGTGCGTGTCCGCCTTGGCTATTTAAACAAAGGCTGAGGCTGAGGCTGAGGCAAAACAAAACACCTGCTGAAAACCTCTGAAAACCTCTTTGTTCTCTGAGAGATACTTCAGAACACTCGCTGTTTCAATCAAACACATAGCAACCCGTAACATGGCCTCTTCTTCCTGCGGTTCCGCCACTCTTTCCCGACCTCAACGAGTCCACAAGAGAGATAACCGGCGCTTCTTGAACCTCAACTAAGTACCCCTGGACCAAGCGCCCCTGGTTTTGCACCGTTGAACTTTCCGATGTTGTCAGTTGAGCAGATAATGGCTGCTCAATCTGATATTGAGGCCAATCATTATACATTGAAGTCATGTGTTGGAACCATGACGGCGATCACAAACTTGTCGCAACGGCTTCAAAGTAGACAAATGAGGTGCGAAGCTTAAACGCCTAACCGCTCGCTTAGGGCATGTATAAGGATGCGCAAGCAGAGATACGTGTGCTGAAGGCGGAAAACAAGGAGCTGAAGCGGAAGGCCACCGTTATGCTCCGATTTGGAGGTCTGCCATATGTTGCGGTGGAGGAGCATCGGGAAAGCAACTTGTTTGGTGGTCTAGGAAGCACGGAGGCAGCGCCGGTAAGCGACGCCCAAGGCCGAGGCAAGAAGAAGAGAACAGCAGAAGAGGCGAAAAAAGTAAACCTGTATGGGATGGAATTTATTTTATTTTATTTTTATTTTTGTGTAAAATCAAGTTGATCCCAAGATAAATAAAATGAGTGTGGTGCGCTTTTTCTTTTTTTTTGGTTTTGGGTACAAAAAAAAAAAGTAAGATAAAATAAAACAAATAAAGTAAAGTGGGTGTTTTTTTTGGTTTATTTTGTTTAATAATAATAATAAGAATAAAAAAGTGTGTTGCCGTGGGAACAAAGAGAATAAAAAAAAGTAAAAGAAAAAGTGTGCTAATGGTGTGAAAGAGTGTGATAAAATAAAATAAAAAGAAAGTGGGGAAGAGTGTGATTAAAGCAGAAAAGTGGGGAACATGTGAGGGTGGAATACAATTATAGAGGGAGAGGTGTGATGCTTTACTGAGTGAGGTAGATATATGATGAGTGGGTGCAGAGGGGGTGAGCAGTGGAGGAATAATGTTGTTAAGGAAAAAAAAAAAGAGAGAGCATGGATGAGTGAGGTTCGGTGGGCAATAAAAAAGAAAAAAAGAAAGAGCAAGTGGGGCTATGATCATTATTCCTGGGGAGGTGCTCCCCCTTTGCCCATTGTTGTGGTTTTCAAACGGGGAGGTGCGCAGGATTAGAGTTGAGGAGAGAGAGAGAGAGAGAGAGTCCGCCGTGTTGTTCTGCCGGGCTTAGAAGTGAGCTCTGGCAGTGGAGGACTGCGACATAGCATAGCGCGATGGACCAAACGACGTCGCTTGGCACGTCGAGGTGTTAGGCGAGTAGGGATGAGCATGGGACCGAAGGACGGGTAGGTGTGGAACTTGGTGATGAACCGATTCAACTCGCTGAACGCGCCCCGGTTAGACCCGTGGAGGGTTCGTGGTGGGTGGTGGTGGTGTCATTGGATTGTTGGTTTTCGATGGATGAGGTTTACCCTTTCTCCATTGCTACAAATGGAGAGAGAGAGAGAGGTTGGTGAAAACCAGATGCAAGCCGCACCTCGCATGCATGTCCATCTGCAGTATTATTCCCCGAGAGAGAGCCGGGTGTGGTCTTTGGGCTAAAGAGAGAGCCCATGTGTGATTATTACCTCCCGAGAGAGAGCTTGTGTGTTCACGCATGTGTATCTCAGTGATCTATCCGAGAGGAAGAGAGATGAAGATATGATCAGTTGGGTGTTGCAGGTAGAAGAATGATATTCCTGGATGTGGAATTTTTGTGGAGTTCCGGAGGTGACCAAGATGGACGATGGTGATGATGCTCTGAGCTTGAAAGTGAATTTTGAATTGGGTTTAGTAGCAGCGGAGTCAAGGTATGTGTAGAGGTTCGGCGGACGGCCAATGCGAGGCTGCCACCCGTCGGTGAAGCGGAATTACTAAGTTGTTAACCTAGCTCTGATACTATGTTAAATTCAATGTATAAAGAGAGAAATACAGAGAATAATGTATCTATTGATGTATTGAATGTTATACATATATGTTTACAACGATTCCTATATATAGAAGAGTAGAGTAGGTGAGTGTGTAGTAGGTGTGTAGTAGGTGGAGCAAGTGGTAGTAGGTGGTAGTGGTAGGTGGAGTAAGTAAGTGGAGTGTTTACATTTAACACCAGCAACAGTTGAATGCCATAGATTCAAACCCAACCAACATATTCCTTGGCAATAGGTCATGGATCTAAAAATTGGGAAAGAACTTGAAAACCTTTTTTTTTTTTTTTTTGGAACTATGGCTTGAAAGGTTTGTAATTGGGATTGATGAGCAAATCTAATTATTTTAGGAAATATATATATTTTAAAAGCCTTCAAAAAGCAATTTCATCTTTTTTAATGTTTAGATAAGTTATGCATATTTTATTTGGATAAATTATATTATTCTTCTCTAAAATTTTCTAAAAAAATTGCATAATCCTTATTAATAAGGTTAAAATAAATAAAATTAATTTAGATCACTACAAGAAAAAGAGGATATCACCACGCTTTTGTTCTCGACATTTTTAAAAACATCGTGAAATCTCCTATAATTTTTCCCATTTTGAACAACGCCGTTTATCTTGTACTCATCGCTGCTTTTGTACGCCAATATTAAAAAAATGTAAATAACATTTTATTTGTGATTGAAGAGGCAGACTTCTCTAATCAAAAGAGAGGCGTGACTTTAGAGAACACAAATACTTTTGAGAGAGAAAGAGAGGCAAGAGAGAGAAATCAAGGCCTTGGATCTTTGATCTCCATCGATTCTTTGGTTGTATGATGTGGAAATTCTGTTCTACACTTGATTTGAGCATTTGTCCAGAATATCGCTTTTGAATCCTCTTATCTAAGCTTCCATCTAGGCTCAAGGTTAGAGTTTTTTTATATGGATTTGCTACATTCACACAAGATCTCAGAGACTTTCATGGCTTAAACTAACAATTTATAGTTGATTTCTAATTTCTTTTATTCTATTTTGTATTTTCTCTTTTCAAATTGATTTTTCTAGGGTTTTGAGTGTCGTGTTAATGTCTCTAATCACGTACAGGATAAGCAAGCAGCGTTGGATTTGGATTGTTAGCAACAGTGAGTCGAAGCAAGCTCAACGACGTAGAGATGTAGATCTTATTCTTAGATCTGCTCTTCATCCGACGATCTCTCTGTCTCTCCGATCTGCTATTATGGTAATATAAAATCTGCTTTCTCAATCTATCGATAGTGTGTAAATACAAAAATAATCAAGAGTTAATATATTTTAGGGGGACTATATGCAAGTGGAGATAGGAAAAAAAATTACAAGTACATAGAGAGTGCAAGTGTGTCTGTGGTGAGGTGCAAATAAAAGGTTGTGGGAGTACAAGAGTCACTTCCACCTCTCCATGTGTTAGTAATTTTTTTCCCAAACTCTCACCTGCATGTAGTTCCCGCTATATTTTAAGGGGAAAATACTATCGTACCATATGCAAATAATGTCATTTGTAAGTTTGATTATTGCAAATGACATAACTTAATAGTATGAGTTGTTTTGAAAAGTGATAAATAAGCTAATTTTTTCTTTATTATGAAAAGACATGCAAAAAATAGAGCTAATGTAAGAAATCATCTTTTTAGGGACAAATTTATTCCATCCCTAAAAGTGTAATATGTGTTGGGAAAAACTTTAGCCAATCAATTTTCTCCGTCACGAAGTTTGTCCCAAATGGCTTGTTTGGAAAAGTCAAAAAATGACTTTTAGAGACAAAATTTTGCATTTGTCACTATAAATAGACTTTTAGAGACAAAAATATGTGGTTGCAAAAAGTTCTGATTTTAAGACAACCAAAATTTGTCTCTAAAAGTCTAATTACAGTCCACCAGTAGAAGAAGTACTTATGGAGACAAAAAAAAAAAAATTAACTTTTGAGATAACAGAAATTGGTCTTTAAAAGTTCAGTTTTTAGGACAAATGAAAGTGGTGTGTAAAGGTTATAATTTTTTTGGGACAACTAAAATTGGTCTCTAAAAGTTTTATATATATATATATATATTGGCTTTTTGATTTTGTAACAATTATTCAACTTATATTCCTTTTTTGATTTCTCAACAACCAAACAGAAAATATTAAACATATCACCAAACCATCTATTCATCGCCAAATTAAAATTCAACTACACGAAGAAAAAAAATGCTCATCACATTCAAAGAGGCTTAATCAAAAGATATTTCAATAACAAACAAATACCGTGCTCTGATTCATTAGTATGTAATATCTTGATTGTATATCATAAACTGATAGAGATTTCAAAAGTATCATTTCCAATTTATAAGGCCAGTGCCATAAGCATTGTTTGTAATATTCAACTATTCAATGAACAGATTGTAATTGGAGTTATGTCTACCTACATAACAAAACAACTCAACTCATCGTGATCTTCTTCTTAATGGCTTCGCTGAAATGGCATTCAAAATTCAGCAGAGAGCTCCTAAGCTTCAAATCAACGCAAGCTTGCAGACCTACATAGAATAGGCCAAACTCTCAAATAGATTACTAATTAAAAATTATCCAATGATGATTAATTTAATAGATTGCAATTTAATATGCCAATTGTAGTATCTGCAGCAATCACACATAAATCTTAGTACACAAAGCCGCCCAAAATTCACTATCAATATTCAAGAGTTAACAAAGATTAAACTAAATCAACTTACTACAAAAATGTTTCTTTTTGTACTATCAATATTCAAGAGTTAACAAAGAGTTCACTATCAATATTCAATATATAGATTAGTGGGAAGAAAAAAAAAAAGACTCAATCTGCCACATCATGACCACAACATTAGCAAAACAATAAGACAAAGTAACGGAAATATAACCAGAAAATTCACTTATGTACTAAGCTAAACCACATTAAAACTTCATTTTTCATTTCTGAACACATCCCTTCTATATCTATTATCTACTCCAAGTTTCTGTACTCATTCCATACGCAACAACCATAATTCACACCCATTAACATCATTACATTCACTGGCTACTGGCTACAAAAAAAGGTGAAGGCAGATTTCAATTCCAAAACATCAGTAAATTAAACTAATATTATAACAAGCAAATTCATTGCTATTAATGATATATCTCATGAATCGATCATGGCACCAGCAACCAAATTGAGGTTTAACATACTTCATTTTGAAGTAATGACTTCGCATATCATCTACCTTCAATTGGAGAAGAAACTTAAACTACCTCCAAGTTAGATGTACTAAACTCCTAATTTCAACATTCCTCTAATCTGAAGTTCAATTACAAACATTACTCCCAAAGGAAAACAATTCCTCAGAGAACAAAGAAGTAAAATGAATAACTCCTATGAAAAGTGTAATTATGCAAATATATATATAGACAAAATTTATCTACTTATATTTTCTAAAGAGTAATGCAAGAGACCTCTAAAACATCGGGTTCCCTAAATTTACCCCTAAGGTAAGGCGGATTGGGCTTAAGGATTCCAAAAAAATAATAAAATAAAATAAAAAACTTAACAACCGATATGCAATTGTAGACGCCCTTAGAAGAGGTATAAGTTCTTTAATCACACCCACTAATCTTTTTCTTCTTCTTTTCTTTTCTTCTTTTTCTTCTTCTTCTTCTTCTTCTTCTTCTTCTTTTGTAGAAGAAGTATATGTTCTCAAGCAAAAGTTACATATATATATATATCAATATATAATAGACATTTAATATTGACTTGATAAAAAGGAATTTCACTTGTATTCTATCCAATTAAAATATAGAAACAAGTTTGATAAAAAACAAAGCCTTAAACTATTTAACAAAGATTAAAAATGTACTCACATAATCATCAATTCATATAGATTCTACAAAATTCTAATCAAATTTAGAATAAAATAAAATAAAAAAGCACAAAACAACAAAAATTATAAGAGCAACAAAATCATATGTTCGAAATTGTAAAATTTTCCAATAATTCAAACCTAAGGAATCTAATTCTTTAAGCAATAGCAAAAATACAAATCTACCACCAAAGCATCTCTATTTTTTCCATAGATTTACTTATGAGCCATCCATTGCAATCTGTTTTTTCCATAGATGCTTGGTTATAAATACAAATTACATAATCTGTAAATAAACTATTGTAAACTTGGGATTAAAATTACATAAAAGCGAGGAAGAAAAAAATTTCCTCCGCAAGTGATATAATTATCTAACCTTTGGCACCCAACTCGGATTTAAGAAGCTTGACAACAACCAAAGGATTGAATATGCCTTGTGAATCAATTCTTGAAAATATGCACAAAAGCTTGGTAGTAGATAATATTGTAATAACCGTGTCTTGTACTATGTTAATTAATCATAATTATGTTTGTAATTATGTGCTTAATTTGAATTTGGGTGTTAATTACATGATTATATGTGATTTGGCTTTGTATCTGCTTCACCGTGAGAAAAATCATAGAATCAGGCTTTGAACTAAAATTGAAGGCCTTATCGGCCACAGAACCTAAATTGACTACGCCATTGTGATTGGCGTAATTTTTAGAGCCTATGGTGAAATTTAATTGAAAACTGATTTGGAACTAATTAATTAGTTTAAATCAATTAATTATACCATTGATTAGTTCTAATTAAGTGTGATTAAGGAAAGCCTATATAAATTAGCCATACATTCTTAAGCTCATATTCTTGAGCCCAAAACAGATCCTACACTCTAAAGAGAGAGGGTGAACCGAATTTAGAGAGAAAGGAACCATTCTTGAAGATATTACAAGAGAATTCAAGAAACTAAGAGGATTAGCTCAAGATTTGGCTACAATTGAAAGAATTGAAGCTTCTAGGTGAGTAATCAACCCTTAATTCATAAGTTTGAGTTTGTAACTATATGAATTCAAAGAGAATATGTGACCAAGAGCAAGAATTGAGTGGTAATTTTTGAATTTGGAATCAATGAATGCATGCATGTTTAGAATTGCCATGAATTTGCATAAGCTAGCATGTAACATGTTAATTATGAAAGATTGGACATTGAATCATACATGCAAGCATAGTTTTGTTGAGTTTCATGGTTATAAGCACCATTTGTACCATTTGAAATAGAAATGGAGTCAAGAATTGACATGCATGTATGATTGATGAAGATATGAAATTTGAATGCATGAATTTAATGTATTGAAAGTAAGTTTGGTATAATTTGGGTTTGCATGTGAATGATTCATAAGATTTGAGCTTCATAATGTAGTAAATTGGTGTTTGTAGCATGTTAGTAGTTGTATATGAGAGTTATGGGTTATAAAATGCAAGCTATGTTAATTTGAATGCAAGTTTGAAGCTCAAACCAAGTTCGAAATTCCGTGACCCTGCATGTCCGACGAAAGCAGGAAGAGCGCCGCTATAGCATGAAATGCTAGTTCCCAAAACATTTGCAGACATGGATGTCTGCTCGAGCGGGGAGCCATGTAATGTGACTTTCAGCTTGAGCGCTCGAATTCACGCTCGAGGGTAAAAATAAGGCAACCAGCATTTTGCAGACAATAGAGGTCCGCTCGAGCGAGGAGCCCTGTTTTAGAAATTTGGTAAAGTTAATTTTATGTTTCAATTTTCGTTCTCTTCCATTTCTATGCACTCTTAGGCATACATTTAGCTTTTGTAAATGAGTAAAAATGATAAGAAAGAAGCCTAAGATGAATGTATGACTTAAAAACGGATTGAATCGCTTTTAGATCCATTATGTTCATGAAATGTAGGTCAAGCACGAGAGCAAATCCAATCCGGCAGATCACCGTGAGTAATATCTTAATAAAGATATTTGAAGTATGTTATTTGTCCAATTGCCTATTTCCATGTAAGTCTTATAAGTTTGTTAAATTGAATTGGGGACAAATATCTGTTATGCCATATGGTTGGGCCAAAGGCCGTTGGATACAATTAATCGGGTCAAGGCCGCTTGACATGAATAAATAAATAGGCCAAGGCCGCTTGACATGAACAATGATTGATTGGGCCAAAGGCCATGGATACAATTGACTAGGCCAAGGTCGCTTGGACATGAATGAATAAATGGGCCGTAAAGCCATTTGACATGAACGAATGATTGATTGGGCCAAAGGTCATTGGATACACTTGATCGGGCAAGGCCGCTTGATATGAATGAATAAATGGGCCAAGGTCGCTTGACATAAACGAATGAATGAGTGGGCCAAAGGTCGCTGGATACAATTGATTGGGCCAAAGGCCATTTGACATACATGAACGACAATAAAAGCCGCGGATACGAATGGTTGGGCCAAAGGCCGTTGGATGCAATTGATTGGGCCAAATGCCGCTTTGATATACATGAATGAATTAGGCCCGAGGCCGCTTGTTGAGGAACCAAGTAGGCCAAAGGTCGCTCGACACGCTCGGGCTTGAATCGCTTAATGTACCAAAAATAATGCACTAAATAGAATTCTACATAGGCCCAAGGCCGTTTCGATATATGTGATTCTCATTTATGCATCTTCTTTATTTGATATTATTCACCAGGCTTTCGCCACACTTGTAGACATCCCATTGTTGACCGACCTTAAGACTCAGACGCCACCGATTGAGCGCTTGTGATGTTGTATATCAGGTTTCGCTCAAGTCTCAGAGTCGCGCCGTGTGCCCCGCCTCCGAACTTCCGAACTCTTCTATGCTTTGTCTCTTGCCATGAACCGCACTGGTTTTCTCCGTTTTCCTTCCTGAGGGGAGGGAGAGGTCCCGTAGACTATCTCCCAATGGCCGTATTATATTTCGTGGGTCAGAGGCCATTTTTCCCATTTCGAGCTCCTGCTTCCTGCTTTGAGCCGCTGCTTGCCGCGGTTGCCGACCACCCAACCATCTCCGATTGCTCGATTTTGGCATGCATCTTATTTACTCTTTCCAGGACACTGGGTCTTAGATACCCACTTCGTGGCTAAACACCACTTTGCTTAACGGCTTGCTGATCCCGAATCGCGGTTTTTGGTCCCCGAGTATTCGCTTTTGCATCGGTTTTGTTCATTTTTTGCAGCTTACCTCTGTTTTGTCATAACGAGGGACACTGGGATCTTAGATACCCACTTCGTGGCCAAACACCACTTTCGGTGCTTAACGGCCGATTTTCGGGATCCCGGACTGCGTGGTTTGGTCCCCGAGCATTCGTTTTGCATCGCTTTTGTTCATTTTTGGCGCTACTCTGTTTTGTCATAACGAGGGACACTGGGGTCTTAGATACCCACTTCGTGGCCAAACACCACTTTCGGTGCTTAACGGCCGGTTTTCGGGCCCCGAACCTCGCGGTTTGGTCCCCGAGCATTCGTTTTGCATCGGTTTTTGTTCATTTTTGGCTGGGACCTCTGCTTTATCATAAGGAAGGTCACTGAGGGTGGGATCCCAGCAATTGTCTCAAAGAACTAGTTATGCTCTTCGGCGCCCGGCCCTTTTTCTCACTTCCGAGCCAATGTTGAACAATCTAGGCCATTTCCTTCGAAATAAACCACATATTTGTGTTGTACACACATGGGAGGACTCTAAAAAATGGTGCTCGGCCAGTAATTCTTCTTTTCATTTTTGGACCTCTCCTAGAGGTGGCTTGTTGTCTCTCCTGCTTTAGAGTTGCAAAATTCCAACCACAGGGCCTTGTTGTACACATATGGGAGGACACCACCCTTTGGTGCTCGACCAGCAATTCCAGACTTCCATTTTTGCCCCTGGCCGGCCGGCCATGGGGGGTAGCCGGCCACCTCCAAGAAAAAAGTACTGCCTACCACACTCCTCAAGCATACTTTACAACCAGATAAATGCTTTCTCCAAAATATCTTTGGCATCCGGGGGATATTTTGGGAGGAAAAGCTTAGGTCCATTTCCCTCCACTTTTACACCCCTCCTTTTGTCCATATAAAGGGCCTCCCAGCTCTGTCCCTAGGGTTAGAAAAACTTCCCCAAGTATATCTCTCTCTATCTCTCTCAAACTCTCAAGTTTTGGTCTCATTTTGTTCATTAACACCAAGCACTACCTTCACCACTTCCATTCCAGCAGCAAGGGAAGGTTTTTCAGAGGCTAAGAAGCAGAAACTCTGCTTAAGAAGCAACCAAAGTGTAGTCTTCAAGGGTAAGTCACTATTCCCCTTTTCTAGCACTTTTTGCATCATTTTTTCTACCCTATTTGCTTGTGGTTTTGGGCTCCGACCCTAACTGAGTTTAGGCCTATTTTGAGCCCCTATTCAACATTGAAGAAGGGCTCAACCTTGTTTGGCACTTCTATATACCACTTGTCTCATTATTCTTTATATATGCCATTATTTTGCATAGAATATTTGGCCTATGTGTGATCTGATTTGGAGCATCTCATGAACTGTATTGGGTTATTTTGAGCCCCTCTTCAACATTGAAGAAGGGCTCAACCTTGTTTTCATGCTCCATATGCCACTTGCTTTGAATCCATGTTTAGTCCTTGTTTTTGCATGCTTCATCTAGCTTGTGAGTGATCTGTTTTCGAGAATGACATAAACTGTGAGAGGGTTTATTTTGAGCCCCTTCAACATTGAAGAAGGGCTCAACCTTTTGGCCTCTCATCATGCACTTGCTTCATAATCTCTCATATTTACCGTGAACTTGCATGATTTGTTTAACCTACATGTGGTTTGTTTTGGAGTTATCTCTTAAACTGTGATTAAGCTGTTATTTTGTGTCCCTCTACAACATTGTAGAAGTGGATCAACCTTTGTTGGGGGTCTCCATGTTATGGCTTGTCTTTATATCTCTCTCTTGGCCCCTTTTGCATGCTTTTTTAGGCCTATCTAGCTTGCTGTTTTCAGCCATCATCAGTACTGAAAATATCCATATTTTGGCCTTCTCTTCGTTTTGTTAAGGGTCTTTAGGATGTTTGGTGAATTCTTGGTATACCTCTTCTTATAGCCCCTTTTGGCTAGGCTCATATTTTGCATGCTATGTTGACATATCTACATACTGTTTCTTTGGGGTTGTCATAAGCTGTAAATGTTCATATTTTTGGTCCCTTCTTCAGTGTTGTAGAACTGTATTTTTCTAGTTTGAGCATTATGTGATACCATCTGCATTTCATTGTTCCCTCTTCTCCCCACATTTTGCATGCTGTTATTTTTGCCATACTTGCAGATTGTTGTTTGGCCAGTATCTGACCGAAAAATGATAGTTTAGGGCTTCCTTAGCATCTGTCTTTACATTTCAGTGTCCATGGTTGTGCATGTTAGTGTATAGTCATAGTCATTTTGTGCATTTAGTATAGCATTTTCGCATCCGTGTAATTTTGCTATAATTCGTGTGGTCATATTCGCTTGAGTGCCGAAATTGCATTTTCCATATTCCATGCCACGCCTCAT